>CM068589.1:41417790-41857790 GCA_035048485.1 Pteria penguin
GCTGATATACTTTGGAAATTTATTTGAAACATTTTATGAATAGTATAGTATTCGTGGTTCTCTAGATTTGCACTTAACAAACCAAAATGTAAAAGCCTTGAACGTAAATGTAAAGACACTCATTTATAAATTATATTATACCCAGTTTAGATGAATTGAGTCTTTGACACTTTATGTACAGTTTAAATATTTACTTCAAATATCCAGCTCTTTCTCTTTATATTTTCTTGTTGATTTATTTGTATTTTTATATTTATATATCTTTATTTATCTACATTTAAAGTATTTTCACCGCTAGACGTCGGTAGATAGTGATGTGGTATTCCTTTTGGTGCTATGTTGTATTGCATACCAATAGTCCTAAAGAACTAGCTGATTTCTTATTTTTGAATCCAGGTAGCTCTTATTCCTTCTTTTGTGACCCGTATGTTCCGGCTTTGAATCCCGCGGGTGCTTGATTGGTGTTCTGTTCTTTGTTTCAAGGCCGTGTAATATAATAAACTTCGATAAAATCTGGCATAGCATTGCCTTTGTGTATATTGTATGTGAATCAGTATTTGAACCAAAATAATCGTGACGTACGATAAACCACCCAAATGAAAATTCTGGCATGCAAGATATGTTTTAGTGTTTATGTGTTATGTATTTCACGTAATGGCGCCATAGTCATACACAAGTAACACACACACACACACAATAAGGAAACTAAATTCCAATCTGAAATTCATATAGTATTGTAAATAATGGCATAGGATATTGACACTAAAAGTCATGCATATATAAAGGGAGAAGTGGTTATAGGTCTTCAACACATACTACTTAATGTGACTGAAGTGTATTCTCCTTTTTTATTCATAATTTAATGAGTTCAAAATGCCTTCAAGTGTCCGTGTCTCTAACATACAAATTACAAGATGAATTCCTTACTATAATAATCATGATGTAGACAATGATTCTGATATGATTACAATAATAACAATTCCAATAAATACAATAGTAATATTAACAAAAGAACAAATAATAATATCAATCATAATACACATTATTATTGTTGAATTTATTGATGTAATAGCAGCAAGGCATATAAAAATAATAATAATAATAATAATAATAATAATAATAATAATAATAATAATAATGATAATAATAATAGTAGTAGTAGTAGTAGTAATAATAATAATAATAATAATAATAATAATAATAATAATAATAATAATAATAATAATAACAATAACAATAGTAATTATTATTATTATTATTATTATTATTATTATTATTATTATTATTATTCTTATTATTATTATTGTTATTATTATTTGTTTGAATTGGTCTAAGGACGGTTTGCCTATTGACCAACTTCGCCCATCTCGGTTTCCTGACAAGAATCGCGTGTCGTATACGTCAAAGGGCATTCTTATCATCGTATAAACGAATTGCATCGAGTCTGTTGCTTATATTTTAATCAAAAACAAAGTCGGCAAACACGGGCAAATGGAGAACATAAGGCTATATTTCTTGCTGGAGTATACTTCCCCTGCCTACAGAAATAAAGTAAACCTAGTGTTGGTTTCCTATTTATAAAGTAAGTGGGAAGAAATTACCTCAAAAGAAAAACATTCTTCATATTTATGAACGTGTGTTTTTTTTTCTTTTTTTTTTTTTTTTTTTTGATGTATATTCTGTACAGAAGATAAAATACTAAAGTAACTGGTGCCACACGCCACATGACTATGGCACTAACAACAATGTACGACATCGGACATTCACGGACACCTGAAATTCAAAGGTGAGATCAGGTGCCCCGGAGGAGTGAGCGTCTCCTGTTTGGCCAGCCACACCGGCCGAGAATGCCCTGACAAACAGACGAATCAAAATAATTCCGCACTGTATATATACATGAATGTGAACAAACAGAAACATTCGGTTTCAAATCCGTTTATTTCAAAATATATGTCTTTTATAAGATTCTTTGTAATATTCATAATGTTATGTATATCTACTACTAAAATATCATTCAGCTTGCTCAAACTCTATGGGATGGATAGGACAAATACAAAAGTATCATACAAAAATGAAAGGAATGATAACTAGGAAAATATTTATTATTATTATGATGTAAATAGATGTAGATTTGTAGAACCTTTGTTTTCATGTTTTTGTTTGTTATTATTATTATTATTAAAACTACTACTACTACTACTACTACTATTATTATTATTATTATTATTATTATTAGGTTTCACAAGTTTCACTTGTGAAACCTTTTATTATTCTACTGTCTTTTCTTATTATTATTATTATTATTCTTCATCCGTTTTTTTTTTTGTGACGGCTCAGAAATCACTCATTATTAAAGATATTACTATTCTGTTTTCAGTGTTCGATTCGAAATTAAATTTTCAAGATTTGATTTTTTTAATTTTCTAAATTACCGCTTATAAGCGCGCAGCGCCACCTACGACGCCAAAATTTTGAATCGCTATATCTTCCTTATTATTTGTCCGATTGGAATGAAATTTTCAGCATTCGATTCAGAAAAGGAGATGCAAGATTTTATGTCACTGCGTCAATTTCGTAGCTCTACCCCGAAAAAGTTGACCTTGACCCGATTGTTTTCATTTCAAAAAAAATATTTCAATCTTAGATTTTAGACAGTAGGATGAAAGATTTTAATGGTCTGATTTGGAATATGAAAAATTTTTGAAATCGGACCATAAATAAAGTCACAATGAGCGTGGGAAAATTCGCTATGACGTCATCAAAGCTAATTAAATATTCATACGTTAATATCTCTCTTATTAAATGAGATATCGGCATGAAATTTTATATCTAAACATGTTTCCACATTCTTAATCTACCTCTAGAATGAAAATGGCATGCTGCCAATATTTTTGAAATTATTGAATATTTTCGAATCAAATCTTTGGCAAGGTCTAGCGACTTTATTTGCAGTCGGATTTTGATCGGGTTTCTTCCATTCGATAGAGCGTTCAAATACCTACCAGTAAAGTGTTCTCAGATTTTCGCTAACTCTTACGGTTCTCGAGTTATTTGCGTTTGAACACGACAACCCCCTTTAAAGTGATGTTTGTGACGTCATCAACACTCATTAATTATTCATGAAATGTTTTCGCCTATAGCTCGCTTATTGAGGAAGATGGAGGTGTGAAATTTGGTAGCATGATAGAGATTGAGAATATCTACCGACTGACAAGAGGAATTTGGCATGGAGCCAAATTCCTGAAAATGACGTCATACTTTGTAAATGACGTCATATCTCCCTTATTTTTCATCGGATCGAGGCGGGGACGGTTGGAATCGATTCTGCGTGAAAAAGTAAAATGGTAAATACCGACAACAGAATTTCGATATCTCTTACCGTTTTCGAGATATTTGCGGTCAAAGTTCAGTGTTTGGCCTTTCCTGAAAATACAATTTAAAACTTCAGGTACCTGTGTCTCGCTTATTGATAAAGCTAGAGGTATGAAATTTGGTAGCATAAAAGAGAATGCAAATATCTACCGACTGACAAAAGGGAATTGGCAAGGTGCCAAATTCCTGAAAATGACGTCATACTTTTCTAAATGACGTCATAACTCCCTTATTTTTCATCGTATCGAATCGGGGATTGTTGCAATCGATTCTGCGTGAAAAAGTAGTTAAAGGAGAAAGGTCTGGTCTCAGATTTTCGATATCTCTTACCGTTTTCGAGATATTTGCGGTCAAAGTTCAGTGTTTGGCCTTTCCTGAAAATACAATTTAAAACTTCAGGTACCTGTGTCTCGCTTATTGATAAAGCTAGAGGTATGAAATTTGGTAGCATAAAAGAAAATGCAAATATCTACCGACTGACAAAAGGGAATTGGCATGGTACCAAATTCCTGAAAATGACGTCATACTTTGTAAATGACGTCATAACTCCATTAATTTTCATCTTATCGAATCGGGGATTGTTGCAATCGATTCTGCGCGAAAATTTATATGCATAACATTGCCATCAAATTTTCGCTAACTCTTACCGTTTTCGAGTTATTTAGGTTTAAACACGACAACCCCCTTTAAAGTGATGCTTTCAACGTCACATAAAGTTCATTAATGTTTAATGAAATGGTTTCAGCTAAAGCTCGCTTATTAAAGAAGGTAGAGATGTGAAAATTGGTAGCATGATAGGGAATGAGGGTATCTACCGACTCTTTACTTTGAAATTTCATCTTTCGGCTATTCATTCTCACAGACACATACTCCCGTTTAATGAAAAAATTTTTCGAAATATACGACGTTTTAAGAGAATTACGTAAGATTTAATATTTTTCTATTTTCGCGTATGTAGCTTTTAGTTTTAATGGTAGATATCTCAAATTTTCACTGTTATGTTCTCTAGGTTCATATCTTTAGAACTTTCATCGGCCGATATTATCTATCTCTTTTAGTTTGGCCTCTATTTCAATTTAAAGTTTTTTAAAAATTACGTAATGTTCAAAACTGTCTTATTTTTAGTCTTTTAGTTTCCAAAACATTACGAAACGATTTTCCGTAACGATTTTACTATGAAACATGTTTCCCGGTATTTGAAAGTGAGCAATTTAAAGATTTTTTTATAAAAATATCTTACTTGCGTAACTTTCAAGTATTTTTTATTCGTCGTATGAACAAATTATAAAAACAAGAGTTTGAGAAAGCATTTTGATTTCGATTTCTTAAACAAAAATCAAATTTTGGGCACTCTACTGATGAACAACGCAATAAACATATCTTCAGAAGCGCGGTCAATACCTTGCACGACACCGCTGTGATATAGGACTTCTTCCATGGACAAGGCGCAGTAACTCGCGATTAATTCAATCGCGATTTAAAGTGCTTTCTATAAAATAGAGTTTGAGAAAGTATTATGCATTCGAATTCTTAAACCAAAAAAACCCCAAAAAATAAAAAAAACCAACCCCCCCCCCCCAAAAAAAAAAAAAAAAAGAAAAAAAAAAGCAAATTTACATTCTACGAGCTACTGCTGAACAAGGCTATAAAGAAATCTTCTCCGAGCGTCGGCATTACACATTAGAGAAGCGCGGTGAATTTGCCTTGCTTAATACCTCGCACTGCGCCGCTGTTATACAGGACTTCAAACGTGTGTGAATTAATCGCCAGTTACAGTGCTTTACCTGTGGAATACGAGACATTGTCAAGTCTTTCTTTTGTATATTGGGGAAAGCGACATTACTAAAGGCCATCGCGAGGAGAATTGTTTATTGCAGCAGAGTGGCGATTCAAGGTCAAACATCTGTACACGCGAAATAACTTGCGTAAGTTCATCGCGAGGAGAATTGTTTATTCCAGCAGAGAAGCGATTCAAGGTCAAACATCTGTACACGCGAAATACCTTGCGTAAGTTAATAAATAAACAACATAAAGCGGGCAGTAAGGACTGAAGATCTAGGTTACACGTGCAGATTGTACTAAGTGTGATTGTCCTACATGTTTCTTGTTTCAAATATATGGTCAAGAGTAGTCGATATTGTGCGATGTAGGCTTCAGTAAAATGTGTATAATGTAAGTCGCCGTTACCTACAATTTCTGCAAGTAGATTGCGCAATGTGGATACCATCACTAAAGATCAGATATCTGGATCGTGAAAAAGAATTTTGTATTAGAGTAGGAGATCTCAGCTTCGCTGCTTCGACTTTAACTTGTGAAACCTACTCGTTGCTTTAGCAACGAGCTCGTTTCTAGTTATTATTATTATTATTCTTCATCCGTTTTTTTTTTTGTGACGGCTCAGAAATCACTCATTATTAAAGATATTACTATTCTGTTTTCAGTGTTCGATTCGAAATTAAATTTTCAAGATTTGATTTTTTTAATTTTCTAAATTACCGCTTATAAGCGCGCAGCGCCACCTACGACGCCAAAATTTTGAATCGCTATATCTTCCTTATTATTTGTCCGATTGGAATGAAATTTTCAGCATTCGATTCAGAAAAGGAGATGCAAGATTTTATGTCACTGCGTCAATTTCGTAGCTCTACCCCGAAAAAGTTGACCTTGACCCGATTGTTTTCATTTCAAAAAAAATATTTCAATCTTAGATTTTAGACAGTAGGATGAAAGATTTTAATGGTCTGATTTGGAATATGAAAAATTTTTGAAATCGGACCATAAATAAAGTCACAATGAGCGTGGGAAAATTCGCTATGACGTCATCAAAGCTAATTAAATATTCATACGTTAATATCTCTCTTATTAAATGAGATATCGGCATGAAATTTTATATCTAAACATGTTTCCACATTCTTAATCTACCTCTAGAATGAAAATGGCATGCTGCCAATATTTTTGAAATTATTGAAAATTTTCGAATCAAATCTTTGGCAAGGTCTAGCGACTTTATTTGCAGTCGGATTTTGATCGGGTTTCTTCCATTCGATAGAGCGTTCAAATACCTACCAGTAAAGTGTTCTCAGATTTTCGCTAACTCTTACGGTTCTCGAGTTATTTGCGTTTGAACACGACAACCCCCTTTAAAGTGATGTTTGTGACGTCATCAACACTCATTAATTATTCATGAAATGTTTTCGCCTATAGCTCGCTTATTGAGGAAGATAGAGGTGTGAAATTTGGTAGCATGATAGAGATTGAGAATATCTACCGACTGACAAGAGGAATTTGGCATGGAGCCAAATTCCTGAAAATGACGTCATACTTTGTAAATGACGTCATATCTCCCTTATTTTTCATCGGATCGAGGCGGGGACGGTTGGAATCGATTCTGCGTGAAAAAGTAAAATGGTAAATACCAGCAACAGAATTTCGATATCTCTTACCGTTTTCGAGATATTTGCGGTCAAAGTTCAGTGTTTGGCCTTTCCTGAAAATACAATTTAAAACTTCAGGTACCTGTGTCTCGCTTATTGATAAAGCTAGAGGTATGAAATTTGGTAGCATAAAAGAGAATGCAAATATCTACCGACTGACAAAAGGGAATTGGCAAGGTGCCAAATTCCTGAAAATGACGTCATACTTTTCTAAATGACGTCATAACTCCCTTATTTTTCATCGTATCGAATCGGGGATTGTTGCAATCGATTCTGCGTGAAAAAGTAGTTAAAGGAGAAAGGTCTGGTCTCAGATTTTCGATATCTCTTACCGTTTTCGAGATATTTGCGGTCAAAGTTCAGTGTTTGGCCTTTCCTGAAAATACAATTTAAAACTTCAGGTACCTGTGTCTCGCTTATTGATAAAGCTAGAGGTATGAAATTTGGTAGCATAAAAGAGAATGCAAATATCTACCGACTGACAAAAGGGAATTGGCATGGTACCAAATTCCTGAAAATGACGTCATACTTTGTAAATGACGTCATATCTCCCTTATTTTTCATCGGATCGAGGCGGGGACGGTTGGAATCGATTCTGCGTGAAAAAGTAAAATGGTAAATACAGCAACAGAATTTCGATATCTCTTACCGTTTTCGAGATATTTGCGGTCAAAGTTCAGTGTTTGGCCTTTCCTGAAAATACAATTTAAAACTTCAGGTACCTGTGTCTCGCTTATTGATAAAGCTAGAGGTATGAAATTTGGTAGCATAAAAGAGAATGCAAATATCTACCGACTGACAAAAGGGAATTGGCATGGTACCAAATTCCTGAAAATGACGTCATACTTTGTAAATGACGTCATAACTCCATTAATTTTCATCTTATCGAATCGGGGATTGTTGCAATCGATTCTGCGCGAAAATTTATATGCATAACATTGCCATCAAATTTTCGCTAACTCTTACCGTTTTCGAGTTATTTAGGTTTAAACACGACAACCCCCTTTAAAGTGATGCTTTCAACGTCACATAAAGTTCATTAATGTTTAATGAAATGGTTTCAGCTAAAGCTCGCTTATTAAAGAAGGTAGAGATGTGAAAATTGGTAGCATGATAGGGAATGAGGGTATCTACCGACTCTTTACTTTGAAATTTCATCTTTCGGCTATTCATTCTCACAGACACATACTCCCGTTTAATGAAAAAATTTTTCGAAATATACGACGTTTTAAGAGAATTACGTAAGATTTAATATTTTTCGATTTTCGCGTATGTAGCTTTTAGTTTTAATGGTAGATCTCTCAAATTTTCACTGTTATGTTCTCTAGGTTCATATCTTTAGAACTTTCATCGGCCGATATTATCTATCTCTTTTAGTTTGGCCTCTATTTCAATTTAAAGTTTTTTAAAAATTACGTAATGTTCAAAACTGTCTTATTTTTAGTCTTTTAGTTTCCAAAACATTACGAAACGATTTTCCGTAACGATTTTACTATGAAACATGTTTCCCGGTATTTGAAAGTGAGCAATTTAAAGATTTTTTTATAAAAATATCTTACTTGCGTAACTTTCAAGTATTTTTTATTCGTCGTATGAACAAATTATAAAAACAAGAGTTTGAGAAAGCATTTTGATTTCGATTTCTTAAACAAAAATCAAATTTTGGGCACTCTACTGATGAACAACGCAATAAACATATCTTCAGAAGCGCGGTCAATTTGCCTTGCTTAATACCTTGCACGACACCGCTGTGATATAGGACTTCTTCCATGGACAAGGCGCAGTAACTCGCGATTAATTCAATCGCGATTTAAAGTGCTTTCTATAAAATAGAGTTTGAGAAAGTATTATGCATTCGAATTCTTAAACAAAAAAAAAAAAAAAACAAAAACAAAACAAAAAACAAACAACACCCCCCCCCCCCAAAAAAAAAAAAAAACGAAAAAAAAAACCCACAATATCTACATTCTACGAGCTACTGCTGAACAAGGCTATAAAGAAATCTTCTCCGAGCGTCGGCATTACACATTAGAGAAGCGCGGTGAATTTGCTTTGCTTAATACCTCGCACAGCGCCGCTGTTATACAGGACTTCAAACGTGTGTGAATTAATCACGAGTTACAGTGCTTTACCTGTGGAATACGAGACATTGTCAAGTCTTTGTTTTGTATATTGCGGAAAGCGGCATTACTAAAGGCCATCGCGAGGAGAATTGTTTATTCCAGCAGAGTGGCGTTTCAAGGTCAAACATCTGTACACGCGAAATACCTTGCGTAAGTTAACAAATAAACAACATAAAGCGGGGAGTAAGGACTGGATATCTAGGTCACACGTGCAGATTGTACTAAGTGTGACTGTCCTACATGTTTCTTGTTTCAAATATATGGTCAAGAGTAGTCGATATTGTGCGATGTAGGCTTCAGTATAATGTATATAATGTAAGTCGCCGTTACTTACAATTTCTGCAAGTAGATTGCGCAATGTGGATACCATCACTAAAGATCAGATATCTGGATCGTGAAAAAGAATTGTGTATTAGAGTAGGAGATCCCAGCTTCGCTGCTTCGACTTTAACTTGTGAAACCTACTCGTTGCTTTAGCAACGAGCTCGTTTCTAGTTATTATTATTATTAGAAGTAGTATTAGTAGTAGTAATAGTAGTAGGAGTACTATAATAATAATAATAATAATAATAATAATAATACTAATAATAATAATAATAATAATAGTAGTAGTAAAACTACTACTACTACTACTACTACTACTACTATTATTATCATTATTAGGGTCTTCCGATTCCATCGGAAGACCCTTCTGTTATTGTGAAGTTTTTTCTTTACATTTGTTATTATTATTATTATTAGGTTTCACAAGTTTCACTTGTGAAACCTTTTATTATTCTACTGTCTTTTCTTATTATTATTATTATTATTCTTCATCCGTTTTTTTTTTTGTGACGGCTCAGAAATCACTCATTATTAAAGATATTACTATTCTGTTTTCAGTGTTCGATTCGAAATTAAATTTTCAAGATTTGATTTTTTTAATTTTCTAAATTACCGCTTATAAGCGCGCAGCGCCACCTACGACGCCAAAATTTTGAATCGCTATATCTTCCTTATTATTTGTCCGATTGGAATGAAATTTTCAGCATTCGATTCAGAAAAGGAGATGCAAGATTTTATGTCACTGCGTCAATTTCGTAGCTCTACCCCGAAAAAGTTGACCTTGACCCGATTGTTTTCATTTCAAAAAAAATATTTCAATCTTAGATTTTAGACAGTAGGATGAAAGATTTTAATGGTCTGATTTGGAATATGAAAAATTTTTGAAATCGGACCATAAATAAAGTCACAATGAGCGTGGGAAAATTCGCTATGACGTCATCAAAGCTAATTAAATATTCATACGTTAATATCTCTCTTATTAAATGAGATATCGGCATGAAATTTTATATCTAAACATGTTTCCACATTCTTAATCTACCTCTAGAATGAAAATGGCATGCTGCCAATATTTTTGAAATTATTGAAAATTTTCGAATCAAATCTTTGGCAAGGTCTAGCGACTTTATTTGCAGTCGGATTTTGATCGGGTTTCTTCCATTCGATAGAGCGTTCAAATACCTACCAGTAAAGTGTTCTCAGATTTTCGCTAACTCTTACGGTTCTCGAGTTATTTGCGTTTGAACACGACAACCCCCTTTAAAGTGATGTTTGTGACGTCATCAACACTCATTAATTATTCATGAAATGTTTTCGCCTATAGCTCGCTTATTGGGGAAGATAGAGGTGTGAAATTTGGTAGCATGATAGAGATTGAGAATATCTACCGACTGAAAAGAGGAATTTGGCATGGAGCCAAATTCCTGAAAATGACGTCATACTTTGTAAATGACGTCATATCTCCCTTATTTTTCATCGGATCGAGGCGGGGACGGTTGGAATCGATTCTGCGTGAAAAAGTAAAATGGTAAATACCAACAACAGAATTTCGATATCTCTTACCGTTTTCGAGATATTTGCGGTCAAAGTTCAGTGTTTGGCCTTTCCTGAAAATACAATTTAAAACTTCAGGTACCTGTGTCTCGCTTATTGATAAAGCTAGAGGTATGAAATTTGGTAGCATAAAAGAGAATGCAAATATCTACCGACTGACAAAAGGGAATTGGCAAGGTGCCAAATTCCTGAAAATGACGTCATACTTTTCTAAATGACGTCATAACTCCCTTATTTTTCATCGTATCGAATCGGGGATTGTTGCAATCGATTCTGCGTGAAAAAGTAGTTAAAGGAGAAAGGTCTGGTCTCAGATTTTCGATATCTCTTACCGTTTTCGAGATATTTGCGGTCAAAGTTCAGTGTTTGGCCTTTCCTGAAAATACAATTTAAAACTTCAGGTACCTGTGTCTCGCTTATTGATAAAGCTAGAGGTATGAAATTTGGTAGCATAAAAGAGAATGAGAATAGCTACCGACTGACAAAAGGGAATTGGCATGGTACCAAATTCCTGAAAATGACGTCATACTTTGTAAATGACGTCATATCTCCCTTATTTTTCATCGGATCGAGGCGGGGACGGTTGGAATCGATTCTGCGTGAAAAAGTAAAATGGTAAATACAACAACAGAATTTCGATATCTCTTACCGTTTTCGAGATATTTGCGGTCAAAGTTCAGTGTTTGGCCTTTCCTGAAAATACAATTTAAAACTTCAGGTACCTGTGTCTCGCTTATTGATAAAGCTAGAGGTATGAAATTTGGTAGCATAAAAGAGAATGCAAATATCTACCGACTGACAAAAGGGAATTGGCATGGTACCAAATTCCTGAAAATGACGTCATACTTTGTAAATGACGTCATAACTCCATTAATTTTCATCTTATCGAATCGGGGATTGTTGCAATCGATTCTGCGCGAAAATTTATATGCATAACATTGCCATCAAATTTTCGCTAACTCTTACCGTTTTCGAGTTATTTAGGTTTAAACACGACAACCCCCTTTAAAGTGATGCTTTCAACGTCACATAAAGTTCATTAATGTTTAATGAAATGGTTTCAGCTAAAGCTCGCTTATTAAGGAAGGTAGAGATGTGAAAATTGGTAGCATGATAGGGAATGAGGGTATCTACCGACTGACAAATGGAATTTGGCATGAGCAATCGGAATATAATAATGTCACTAACTGTTTTGATAAGCGGACAAGACAAAGAGCGACAACTCTTGATTCTTTCTACTCGCGGCTGTATGGCCAGCTGATATGTTATACCACCTGGTGTAATAGCTCTGCGAGAAATCGCGATCCACGGAATTGTTAATTCTAACAGGAGTTATCTAAGGCCAAGTATGTGGAGTAGTTAGGGTTTTGCCATCATATACAGGGCTTACTCGGATTTAACAACAGACACGATACACTCGCAGTATTCAATGTTTAAAGTGTGATGAGAAAAATACATAAATTATTCCCCCGTTTTGAAAACAATGGTTAACAAATATAAATCATTTAAGCGGTCATTGAATAACGTAGATATATAGGCTGATGTAATGTTTGAGAGGGTTGGGGGAGTTGAAGATTATTATTATTCCTCTTACCTATGTCAGCACCTGAACGAGATTCGGTCTTTGTATTAGAGAACAGAATTTTCTAATTTCCCGTTCCAAAAAATTCTAACAACAAGTACGATATGACAATAGATGATGATAGATTCGCGGGGAACCTGCGCAGCGCCAAGACCCCACTGGGAACCTGTGCGGCTCCGAATCCCTCGTCTTTTGGTAAATACTCACGACCCCAGCTACATTTACGCAAGTCCCCATGATATGTTATTCTGCGGGGCTCCCAACCCCTCGTGTCTTTGTAAATACTCACGATCCCAGCTAGATTTGCTCTAGTCTCCATGATATGTTTTCGTTGATAATTATTCCATATCCATTGCTCTTTCCTAATACTTTTAATACCGCGAAACCGTAGAGGTTAAAAGCAATCAAGATTTGCTCATATACTTCTGTTGTTATTATTAATATATTTTTGTTTCATTTCATTCAATACAAAATATCTTTAGAGATTTTGAGCAATATTCCTCTTACTCCCTTTAAATTCAACCCCTCTCTCTTTCATGCGTGACAATTACTGAAATAAAATAGAGAAACTTAGCAAGTCTAAAAGAATACAGTGACAAAAAGCGAAATATCAGACTAGGCTTTCTAAAATAGTCTACCTTTCAAACAAACTGAAAGTTGGGCAAGTCAAGCCTCTTGCATAATTTAATCTATACCCCTTCCGAGCTCTCACATATGCCGTCAGAGAAAGAATAGGTTAGTTGTATATTATTCTAGATTGCATATATAATTATACAGAATCCTGCTTTTGTTTTGTTGCAAAATTTTTATGATTTAAACGTTTAGAATATTTTTCCTTTGAGAAGGGGACGCTTTATCCTCCGCCTCCCTGATACCCGTGTCAAGACGCTGTCCTTGATCCGCTTGGAACCTGCACAGCTTCCAGATCCCTCGTGGTTCGAAACATACTCATGTTTCTACCCCGCCTTGCCCAAGTTTCCATGCCGTTAGTAATTATTGCTTATTCTTTGTTCCTTTTTATTTATATTTAAATTGAGAAAATATAGATTGAGGGAAAAAAACTCTAAAAAATAAATAAAGCGGAATTTCAATACAGGACATAATGAACAAGTACACTCTTAATATAGAACCTTGCCAAAGCCTACACTTTTGTACCCGTCACAACTTACCACTTTAAGGGCACTCCGTCATCCGATGGAAACGTTTCAAACCATCTCCACCCCTCCCCGCCCACAAGCGCATCCGCACACACATCCCTATTATTACTTATTTTTACTCCTGATCTGCGTTGGTTTCGACCCTAAACGTAAACTTCAGCGGTTTTGATACTGACTCCTTTCTGTTTTTTCTCTCTTAATATTTAGCTTTAAAGCTCTTTGCTTCCAGTATTAAATTCAAGTTCCGCTACAAAACTCTTGTTTAATCTCACTGCTTTAACTTTAGCTTGTGAAACCTTCTCGTTGCTTTAGCAACGAGCTCGTCTCTAGTTATTATTATTATTATTATTATTATTCTTATTCCTATCACTTTGACTGCAATTTTCTCAGAAACAGCTTTACCAACAACCTTTTCTCTTTGCTACTAAATTGATTAGGCAAAAGGAAATTGATTCATATAAAGAAAATTGAAAAATTTTGATTTTTAAAGAAATTACATAACAGTGCATTATTTTTTAAATTTCTCAAATACAAGTTTATTATTCAAGATGGATTCCTCAAATTTTAATTTTAATTTTCGACAGGTATGTTCTTGACATTGAAGCTAACACCGATTATCTAGCTTTTATAGTATAGCCGCAATTTAAGTTTAAAAATTACGTAATTTTTAAAATGTTTTATTTTAAGTCTTAGCATTTCAAAAATGCTACCAAACGATTTAGAATATCAATTTCACCATAAAAAACTATGTTTCATGATTTGAAAACCATTTTAATACCATTTTAAAGTGAAAATTTTAAAAAATTTTAAAATCAGGTGATTAAAATAATTTCATTGTCATTCGCTTATTTTTGGTCGGATGGCCACCAAAATAAATCCCGTACGTGAGAAGGGTTCACTCTTTTAAATTTATTTTTCAAAACTTTCCTATGATTTGCCGTTTTCCTTAGGTTATCGGTCAAAGCTATCGAGAGCCGCCGTCGGAAAGCGAGAAATACGCGCCGTAATTAGCGAATTTTTCAATTTCAATTTCTGAATAACGGATTTATCTACACACTTTATATTTTTCCTATAGACTCTAAAAGACGCCGTTGCCCGTTTAAGTAAAAAAAAAGTTTAAAAATGAAAGTTTTCAAAAACATTACGTAACAATTAGCTAAATCTTAAATTCTCACTTATATAGCTTATTTTTAATGTTACACTATCCAAATTTGAACTATCATAATCTCTAGATTCATATCTTTACAAAATTCATCGGCCGATAATATCTATCTCTTTTAGTTTGGCCGCTATTTCAATTTAAAGTTTTTAAATAATTACGTAATTTGCAAAAACATCTTATTTTTAGTCTTATCGTTTCCAGAACATCACCAAACGATTTTCCGTACCGATTTTAGTATGAAACATGTTTCTCGGTATTTGAAAGTGAGCGATTTAAAGGATTTTTTAAAAAAAATACCGTATTTGCGTAACTTTCATGTTTTTTCTTATTTGTCGTATTAACAAAGTATAAAAAGGAGAGTTTGAGAAAGTGTTTTGAAATCGAAATCATAAACAAAAATCACATTTTTTTTGCCCTCTACCCGCTACTGATGAACAAGGCAATAAACAAATCTTGTCCGAGCGTCGGGATTACACAGTAGAGAGGCGCGGTGAATTTGCCTTGCTTAATACCGACTTCAAACGTGTATGATAGTCACGGGGAAAGCGCAGTAACTCGCGATTAATTGAATCGCGTTTAATTCAATCGAGAGTTACGGCGCTTTGTCCGTGGAATGTTTAATCGATTGTTATAATGGAGAGCCGTAATATGTATGATTTACTTTAATTTGAATTTCTTTGTCTCCTTAATATAATAGTCATATCTGCTATATATATAGCTATCTTGAGCGTTGAAACGCGCAATACATACACTCTATCCAGCTATAGATAATAGGTTTTTTTTCAATTTTAATTATTAATTAATTTGATTGCTTGAGGGTTTTTTTTTTTTTGGGGGGGGGGGTATTTTTGTGTGTAAAGTACATGTAACTCATTCTCCTGATCTTTTTTCTTTCCTTCTTTCTTTCTATCTACTTATTTTTCTTTTTTCTTTCGAGATAGGAAGACCCGCCCTGTTGCCTCGGCAACAGGTAAGCTCTAGTTATTATTATTATTATTATCGTTTTTGTTGTTTAGTTTTTCGTATAAAGTATTCATTGTCAATATCACAACATATAACAGGGTAATAAGTATTTTTCCCAGATTACTTGCATCGAAGAGAGGGAACTCCAATATGACGCAGCGTTGTAATCATTATAAATGATACGCCCAATTGTACCCCGTCTGCTAAGTAGATTCGTATTTGATTGACACCTGTCATTTAATATTCAGAACAATAAAGCTTACAGGAAGAAGTAGATTTAATATACTGATACTCTGATGTATACTTTTCATCAAGAGGTTCTTACAACGTCTCCAATCCCTGATTTTCTAATAATAAATGTACAACATACTATATTCTAAGAAATACTTTATGTCTGCACTGTTTCTGAACATCTTTAACTTCTGTCGGGAAGGTGTCATGTTATAGACGTCAAGGTTAGGTAAACGCAGGACATTCCGTCGTGAGAGAGGGGAAAAAAAATAAAACACTTAGATGGCATATATACCTGTTACATGTAACATTAAATGTTTATCGTCTACATGTGTACATAAAATTGTGAGTCATGATAAATGCCACCCGTTTCTTTCTTATTACTGTTTGTCATTGTCCGTCTGTCTGTCCGGATGGTTGCCAGACAATAACTTCAGAGAGGAATGACCAATTTGTTTTAAATTTCATACAATGTTATCTGACATGAAGATTTCAGGTGGGATTGATTTCAGGTCAAAAGGTCAACTCTATTGGTCACTCTTACTAAAAATAGACATTTATCATTGTATTTCGGTTTCCAGATTCCCTAACTTGAGTTAGGAATAATGATTTTTTCAAAACTCATACAAGGCTAGCTCATGTAAAGGTCTAAGGTGGGATTGATTTTGAGGTCAAAAGGTCAATTACAAAAGCCATTGTTACTTAAACAGACATTTATGACTGCATTTCATTGCCAGATAATAACTTCAACTAATGATTGTTAGCTTATACAAAGATGGAATGTGGTATTGATTTAAGGTCAAAAGGTCAACAACTTTAAAGGCCACTCTTACTAAAAATAGACATTTATCATTGTATTTCGGTTTCCAGATGATGACGTGGGTAAGGGATGATTGATTCCTTTCAAACTTCATATAAGATTTGCTCATGTAAAATTTTAGGGTGGAATTGACTCTGAAAATTATTGTTGCTAAAAATAGACATTAATCACTTCATTTCATTTGCCAGATAATAACTTGAGTCAAGAATGATTGATTTCTGTTAAACTCCATACAATGCTAGTTTATGCATAGGTCTAGGGTAGGATAGAAATGGTGTCAAAAGGTCAACTTTAAGGGTCACTGTTACTAAAATAGACATCAGCATATTGCAGTTGTAGACTTATAGCTAAAAGAAGTGATTCATCACTGTTTCAGTTTCCAGATAATGAATATTGATGCTGATTCCAGATATGAATAAAATGATGTCAGTTTCATTAGAACTTGAGATAAATTTCACAGAATTAAATGTTATTTTCATTAAATCATGCAAAAGTAACCAAGTTCACATAACTGTTTCATGCTGCTATTAAGGTATTAGTCACTACAGGTTGCATGCAACACTAACTGTAAGTTTTTTTTACCGTAATTCAAAACATTTTCTACTTTGCGGTCATTCAGTTCAACACGGTCATACTTACAAATTCCCAACATCAATTACACCTTATTTAGTTTTGTGTTTATACATCCTTAAATTGAAATTTACATCTGGTTTACAACTGCATGGAATATCTCCACATCGGAATGTTTTCCGCAAGCGAAAAGATTTGCACTAGAAAACATCAAATTAATCATTTCAAAAGTATAGATCATCGGATTCTACACGTTTATATCCTAACTACTCTTAAGAATATCCATGTTTGATGTCCGTTGCATATTTAGGTTTATTGTATTTGGTTTCACATCAAGAGTCGACTCCTGTACTGGTGTTCTGTCTTTTGGGACGTAAAATATCCTTCACTGCTGCGGATGGGTCTGTTACAAAGGTCTAAATTTGTATGCAATGCATTAAGAAGATGCCGTCACCATATATGTGAAATAATTGTGGATTGACTTAAAACAATATTCAATGAGGTAAAGTAAAGAAGAAACATATATTAAGGAAATTCAATCACGAATGAAGTAAATGAAAACCATACAGATCGTTTGCTTTGATCATACACACAAACCATGGAAGAACTAATGACTATTACCGTGTAGTTCTGACAAAGGAACCATATCAAATTTAAAAGGGGGTCATCAGAAATTAACAACATTTCAGGGACCATAATGATAGTTTTACAAAAAGCATTATAATGAAAATATAATTCTATTAAATCTATCATAATGATTAAGTGCTGTTATAGTCTGAATTCTAGAATAGAGATACAATCTGGAATTTGTAATTGACAGTTTTGTTGAAAGGGGAGGTTTATAAGACTCATATAGCATGCTTGCTAACGTTGACCCAATGTTGGCACATTATTATCAGTTATATGGACCCAGACCGTTAGTGGCATAAGTTACTTGAGCTTTTGGTATGAAGAATTGTAAAGCCCATATAACGTGGTCCATTGTTACTCCTTCTGTCTCCCTTTCTTTGCTCTACCCCCTTGTAGAGTATTGTAGATCAGGACATAGTAATTCCTTTACTAATACGATCTCATTATGAATTACAAAATATTTCAGATGTAAGCAACAACACACCCTAGATCATAAATTCTCTATATTAGCGAAATGAGATAAAAATGTTTGATTTGAAACAGAATAAAACTCTATTTAAATATTTACAAATGATTTTATCCAACCAATGTTCCTTCTATATCGAAACTTTAGCCACTCTATCCCCACAGAAAATCTGCCTATCAGACGCGTCATTAATTACCATTGATTGGCCTTGTATTCCATGAAAAGAAACGTCATTTTACTGACCATGTGACGAACAAACATAAAACTAGTGTGGGTCTAGCTTATGTCCCCGTGATACGCGCGTTATTTATCATAACGAAATCAACAGACAACGCTGGACAAAAGACGAATCAAAATTAAGTTATCGAGAAATTCATACCCGTACAAACATATTGTGCCAGTGTTGACATTTCATCACATTTAACCTGGTGAAAGTTCTGCAGTGGGCCGACTTTGGCCTAAAGTTGTAGTCCCAATGCCAAGATATGACAAACGCTCTGCCAACCTTAGGCTCATGTAGTCATGCTGGCTTGGGAGTGGCATATATACCGAAGCGTCAGAACGAACCGTATTCCTATTTGCTTCATTTTCCTTGCGGATACGGGTCACTGTGACATAAAATATAATTACGTTTTGTCCAGCTCTCTCTCTCTCTCTCTCTCTCTCTTTCTCTTACACTTCAGTACGTTGCTCTGGGAGACACATTCACTTCACACTAATCATTTATTTGTGTGTTTTGTGTTACTACCACATGTACTCTCAAGTGGGAAAGAGGGAAACTATCTTATAGGAACGGAATAATGGTGGCATGTTAAAAAACGAGTAATCCATATTATCCCGACAACTAAACCTAAAACAGTAAGCTGCAAGGCCGTAGTAACTAAGCTTTGTAAATTTCTTAACAGAACATTTCAGTTTTTAATGTTAATACAAATACGATCTAGTGATAATTTATGCACAAGTAGATTTGTTTATAAGTGTTGTCAATGTACACTGAATTAAAGTTGGTGTATATGCTGTCGCAGTTGTAATACAACACTATTCTTTCTCTTTTAAGATCTCCTGTGTTACGTAGGGAATGTTTGTGTGTGTATACATGATGGCTATAAAAAGAAGGAATGGTTTACCAAATGCCCTCTATGTGTTTACGATGAGAAGGATGGGGGGGGGGGGGGAGGCGGATGAGGATAGTCTTTATGGATGAACGATATTATATTAATCTTAAAGTTCTTCTTTGATCTGCATGTCTTTAGTGGCTTTTGTTGTAATTTCATTTCATATGTCTGTTATACACGCATTCTAATCATTATCATGTGACAGGACGTAGTTAATTACATCATTCTAGAGATATTGGAAAATAAGTATGGTGTTTTAATTGACTTAGGTTTCGTTTACTAAAGTCATGAACAATATATGTCTGAAACAGATTCTGTAGAAATTACCCCCCCCCCCCCCTTCCCCACCTTTTTACATTCCATGCAATGACGTTGCAGTTAATAATTTTCTAATTGACGTGGCCAGACATCAGAACAAGAATACCACCCACCCCCCTTCCGACTACATCTCTTGTTTATTAAAGCATTGTGTCTATTCATGTTGTTATAATTCCAATGTTATGTTTTGTTTACAACAATGTTTCCACTTAAGTCATGGAAATATACTAGGGATGAAGATTCGAGTTCCATGACACAATATGCCCTACAGTGAAATCACTCGCAGTTTCTTATCTCATCACTTGTAAATTGCTGATGTGATTGTTAATGATCCAGGTTCGTACCCTGATGGCACGACTAACTTGAAAGGGCTAATTGCCTCCTTCTTCAATGTCCCGATATAAACAAAAACAGTTTTGTTAGGTAAGTAAACACCAAAAAACCAGTGTCACTTTATTTGACCTTTCTTAGTCTGTCCCACACCTACATTACTAACCCGGGTGTTTGACAGATACCCTTCTGTTTGGGGTAGATTAGGGTTTTTTATGTGGATAGATGAGTTTGATTTCACTCTTGGGCATATTACTATCCAGTATGTATAAAATGTTTTATACAATACATATTATACATTTCGTCAACATACACTTGAATTAATTACTAGCAGCTTTGAGTTCTCTTTATTTCTAAGTCGCTCTTTAATTATTTATTTTGGAAATTAATTTTCGCCTGATTTATCATGCGCCCTCTCCCCCGTATATTTTTCCTGCTGTCGGTCCGTCCGCCCGTTCGTCAGTCCATTAATAGTTTCCGCTTATTATCTCTGGAACCATTAAAAATATTTAATTTATATTCGGTATACAGATACATGTACATGTCAAAGATATGTAGGTCAAGTTCATACTTGGTTATTGTTCGAAAATGTTAGTCATAGTTATCTCTCTTCGACTTAAAAATTGTCTTTAAATTAGCAGTTTCCGCTCATGATCTCGGGAATGGATAAAGATATTGAATTGACATTTTTCATACTGATACATCTAAAAGATATTTAGGTAAAGTTCCAATTTGGGTATGGTTCAATAATTTTTGTGAGAGTTATTCCCCTTGGACTTAGGATATTTCTTAAAATTAGCAGTTTCCGCACATCATCTCTCATCTATATTTTCTTGTTGATCTATTTGTATTTTTATATTTATATATCTTTATTTATCTACATTTAAAGTATTTTCACCGCTAGACGTCGGTAGATAGTGATGTGGTATTCCTTTTGGTGCTATGTTGTATTGCATACCAATAGTCCTAAAGAACTAGCTGCTTTCTTATTTTTGAATCCAGGTAGCTCTTATTCCTTCTTTTGTGACCCGTATGTTCCGGCTTTGAATCCCGCGGGTGCTTGATTGGTGTTCTGTTCTTTGTTTCAAGGCCGTGTAATATAATAAACTTCGATAAAATCTGGCATAGCATTGCCTTTGTGTATATTGTATGTGAATCAGTATTTGAACCAAAATAATCGTGACGTACGATAAACCACCCAAATGAAAATTCTGGCATGCAAGATATGTTTTAGTGTTTATGTGTTATGTATTTCACGTAATGGCGCCATAGTCATACACAAGTAACACACACACACACACACACACAATAAGGAAACTAAATTCCAATCTGAAATTCATATAATATTGTAAATAATGGTATAGGATATTGACACTAAAAGTCATGCATATATAAAGGGAGAAGTGGTTATAGGTCTTCAACACATACTACTTAATGTGACTGAAGTGTATTCTCCTTTTTTATTCATAATTTAATGAGTTCAAAATGCCTTCAAGTGTCCGTGTCTCTAACATACAAATTACAAGATGAATTCCTTACTATAATAATCATGATGAAGACAATGATTCTGATATGATTACAATAATAACAATTCCAATAAATACAATAATAATATTAACAAAAGAACTAATAATAATATCAATCATAATACACATTATTATTGTTGAATTTATTGATGTAATAGCAGCAAGGCATATAAAAATAATAATAATAATAATAATAATAATAATAATAATAATGATAATAATAATAGTAGTAGTAGTAGTAATAATAATAATAATAATAATAATAATTATAACAATAGTAATTATTATTATTATTATTATTATTATTATTATTATTATTATTATTATTTGTTTGAATTGGTCTAAGGACGGTTTGCCTATTGACCAACTTCGCCCATCTCGGTTTCCTGACAAGAATCGCGTGTCGTATACGTCAAAGGGCATTCTTATCATCGTATAAACGAATTGCATCGAGTCTGTTGCTTATATTTTAATCAAAAGCAAAGTCGGCAAACACGGGCAAATGGAGAACATAAGGCTATATTTCTTGCTGGAGTATACTTCCCCTGCCTACAGAAATAAAGTAAACCTAGTGTTGGTTTCCTATTTATAAAGTAAGTGGGAAGAAATTACCTCAAAAGAAAAACATTCTTCATATTTATGAACGTGTGTGGTTTTTTTTTTTTTTTTTTTTTTTTTTTTGATGTATATTCTGTACAGAAGATAAAATACTAAAGTAACTGGTGCCACACGCCACATGACTATGGCACTAACAACAATGTACGACATCGGACATTCACGGACACCTGAAATTCAAAGGTGAGATCAGGTGCCCCGGAGGAGTGAGCGTCTCCTGTTTGGCCACCCACACCGGCCGAGAATGCCCTGACACACAGACGAATCAAAATAATTCCGCACTGTATATATACATGAATGTGAACAAACAGAAACATTCGGTTTCAAATCCATTTATTTCAAAATATATGTCTTTTATAAGATTCTTTGTAATATTCATAATGTTATGTATATCTACTACTAAAATATCATTCAGCTTGCTCAAACTCTATGGGATGGATAGGACAAATACAAAAGTATCATACAAAACTGAAAGGAATGATAACTAGGAAAATATTTATCATTATTATGATGTAAATAGATGAAGATTTGTAGAACCTTTGTTTTCATGTTTTTGTTTGTTATTATTATTATTATTAAAACTACTACTACTACTACTACTACTACTACTACTACTACTACTACTACTATTATTATTATTATTATTATTATTATTATTATTATTATTATTATTATTATTATTATTATTATTATTATTAGTAGTAGTAGTAGTAGTATTAGTAGTAGTAATAGTAGTAGGAGTACTATAATAATAATAATAATAATATTATTATTATTATTATTATTAGAAGTAGTATTAGTAGTAGTAATAGTAGTAGGAGTACTATAATAATAATAATAATAATAATAATAATAATAATAATAGTAGTAAAACTACTACTACTACTACTACTACTACTACTACTATTATTATTATTATTATTATTATCGTTTTTGTTGTTTAGTTTTTCGTATAAAGTATTCATTGTCAATATCACAACATATAACAGGGTAATAAGTATTTTTCCCAGATTACTTGCATCGAAGAGAGGGAACTCCAATATGACGCAGCGTTGTAATCATTATAAATGATACGCCCAATTGTACTCCGTCTGCTAAGTAGATTCGTATTTGATTGACACCTGTCATTTAATATTCAGAACAATAAAGCTTACAGGAAGAAGTAGATTTAATATACTGATACTCTGATGTATACTTTTCATCAAGAGGTTCTTACAACGTCTCCAATCCCTGATTTTCTAATAATAAATGTACAACATACTATATTCTAAGAAATACTTTATGTCTGCACTGTTTCTGAACATCTTTAACTTCTGTCGGGAAGGTCAAGGTTAGGTAAACGCAGGACATTCCGTCGTGAGAGAGGGGAAAAAAATAAAACACTTAGATGGCATATATACCTGTTACATGTAACATTAAATGTTTATCGTCTACATGTGTACATAAAATTGTGAGTCATGATAAATGCCACCCGTTTCTTTCTTATTACTGTTTGTCATTGTCCGTCTGTCTGTCCGGATGGTTGCCAGACAATAACTTCAGAGAGGAATGACCAATTTGTTTTAAATTTCATACAATGTTATCTGACATGAAGATTTCAGGTGGGATTGATTTCAGGTCAAAAGGTCAACTCTATTGGTCACTCTTACTAAAAATAGACATTTATCATTGTATTTCGGTTTCCAGATGATAACTTGAGTTAGGAATAATGATTTTTTCAAAACTCATACAAGGCTAGCTCATGTAAAGGTCTAAGGTGGGATTGATTTTGAGGTCAAAAGGTCAATTACAAAAGCCATTGTTACTTAAACAGACATTTATGACTGCATTTCATTTGCCAGATAGTAACTTCAACTAATGATTGTTAGCTTATACAAAGATGAAATGTGGTATTGATTTAAGGTCAAAAGGTCAACAACTTTAAAGGCCACTCTTACTAAAAATAGACATTTATCATTGTATTTCGGTTTCCAGATGATGACGTGGGTAAGGGATGATTGATTCCTTTCAAACTTCATATAAGATTTGCTCATGTAAAATTTTTGGGTGGAATTGACTCTGAAAATTATTGTTGCTAAAAATAGACATTAATCACTTCATTTCATTTGCCAGATAATAACTTGAGTCAAGAATGATTGATTTCTGTTAAACTCCATACAATGCTAGTTTATGCATAGGTCTAGGGTAGGATAGAAATGGTGTCAAAAGGTCAACTTTAAGGGTCACTGTTACTAAAATAGACATCAGCATATTGCAGTTGTAGACTTACGGCTAAAAGAAGTGATTCGTCACTGTTTCAGTTTCCAGATAATAACTATTGATACTAATTCCAGATATGAATAAAATGATGCTATACTTTTGCTGTCAGTTTCATTAGAACTTGAGATAAATTTCACAGAATTAAATGTTATTTTCATTAAATCATGCAAAAGTAACCAAGTTCACATAACTGTTTCATGCTGCTATTAAGGTATTAGTCACTACAGGTTGCATGCAACACTAACTGTAAGTTTTTTTTTACCGTAATTCAAAACATTTTCTACTTTGCGGTCATTCAGTTCAACACGGTCATACTTACAAATTCCCAACATCAATTACACCTTATTTAGTTTTGTGTTTATACATCCTTAAATTGAAATTTACATCTGGTTTACAACTGCATGGAATATCTCCACATCGCATTTGTTTTCCGCAAGCGAAAAGATTTGCACTAGAAAACATCAAATTAATCATTTCAAAAGTATAGATCATCGGATTCTACACGTTTATATCCTAACTACTCTTAAGAATATCCATGTTTGATGTCCGTTGCATATTTAGGTTTATTGTATTTGGTTTCACATCAAGAGTCGACTCCTGTACTGGTGTTCTGTCTTTTGGGACGTAAAATACCCTTCACTGCTGCGGATGGGTCTGTTACAAAGGTCTAAATTTGTATGCAATGCATCAAGAAGATGCCGTCACCATATATGTGAAATAATTGTGGATTGACTTAAACAATATTCAATGAGGTAAAGTAAAGAAGAAACATATATTAAGGAAATTCAATCACGAATGAAGTAAATGAAAACCATACAGATCGTTTGCTTTGATCATACACACAAACCATGGAAGAACTAATGACTATTACCGTGTAGTTCTGACAAAACAACCATATCAAATTTAAAAGGGGGTCATCAGAAATTAACAACATTTCAGGGACCATAATGATAGTTTTACAAAAAGCATTATAATGAAAATATAATTCTATTAAATCTATCATAATGATTAAGTGCTGTTATAGTCTGAATTCTAGAATAGAGATACAATCTGGAATTTGTAATTGACAGTTTTGTTGAAAGGGGAGGTTTATAAGACTCATACAGCATGCTTGCTAACGTTGACCCAATGTTGGCACATTATTATCAGTTATATGGACCCAGACCCCTAGTGGCATAAGTTACTTGAGCTTTTGGTATGAAGAATTGTAAAGCCCATATAACGTGGTCCATTGTTACTCCTTCTGTCTCCCTTTCTTTGCTCTACCCCCTTGTAGAGTATTGTAGATCAGGACATAGTGATTCCTTTACTAATACGATCTCATTATGAATTACAAAATATTTCAGATGTAAGCAACAACACACCCTAGATCATAAATTCTCTTTATTAGCGAAATGAGATAAAAATGTTTGATTTGAAACAGAATAAAACTCTATTTAAATATTTACAAATGATTTTATCCAACCAATGTTCCTTCTATATCGAAACGTTAGCCACTCTATCCCCACAGAAAATCTGCCTATCAGACGCGTCATTAATTACCATTGATTGGCCTTGTATTCCATGAAAAGAAACGTCATTTTACTGACCATGTGACGAACAAACATAAAACTAGTGTGGGTCTAGCTTATGTCCCCGTGATACGCGCGTTATTTATCATAACGAAATCAACAGACAACGCTGGACAAAAGACGAATCAAAATTAAGTTATCGAGAAATTCATACCCGTACAAACATATTGTGCCAGTGTTGACATTTCATCACATTTAACCTGGTGAAAGTTCTGCAGTGGGCCGACTTTGGCCTAAAGTTGTAGCCCCAATGCCAAGATATGACAAACACTCTGCCAACATTACGCTCATGTAGTCATGCTGGCTTGGGAGTGGCATATATACCGAAGCGTCAGAACGAACCGTATTCCTATTTGCTTCATTTTCCTTGCGGATACGGGTCACTGTGACATAAAATATAATTACGTTTTGTCCAGCTCTCTCTCTCTCTCTCTCTCTTACACTTCAGTACGTTGCTCTGGGAGACACATTCACTTCACACTAATCATTTATTTGTGTGTTTTGTGTTACTACCACATGTACTCTCAAGTGGGAAAGAGGGAAACTATCTTATAGGAACGGAATAATGGTGGCATGTTAAAAAACGAGTAATCCATATTATCCCGACAACTAAACCCAAAACAGTAAGCTGCAAGGCCGTAGTAACTAAGCTTTGTAAATTTCTTAACAGAACATTTCAGTTTTTAATGTTAATACAAATACGATCTAGTGATAATTTATGCACAAGTAGATTTGTTTATAAGTGTTGTCAATGTACACTGAATTAAAGTTGGTGTATATGCTGTCGCAGTTGTAATACAACACTATTCTTTCTCTTTTAAGATCTCCTGTGTTACGTAGGGAATGTTTGTGTGTGTATACATGATGGCTATAAAAAGAAGGAATGGTTTACCCAATGCCCTCTATGTGTTTACGATGAGAAGGAGGGGGGGGGGGGCGGATGAGGATAGTCTTTATGGATGAACGATATTATATTAATCTTAAAGTTCTTCTTTGATCTGCATGTCTTTAGTGGCTTTTGTTGTAATTTCATTTCATATGTCTGTTATACACGCATTCTAATCATTATCATGTGACAGGACGTAGTTAATTACATCATTCTAGAGATATTGGAAAATAAGTATGGTGTTTTAATTGACTTAGGTTTCGTTTACTAAAGTCATGAACAATATATGTCTGAAACAGATTCTGTAGAAATTACTCCCCCCCCCCTTCCCCACCTTTTTACATCCCATGCAATGACGTTGCAGTTAATAATTTTCTAATTGACGTGGCCAGACATCAGAACAAGAATACCACCCACCCCCCTTCCGACTACATCTCTTGTTTATTAAAGCATTGTGTCTATTCATGTTGTTATAATTCCAATGTTATGTTTTGTTTACAACAATGTTTCCACTTAAGTCATGGAAATATACTAGGGATGAAGATTCGAGTTCCATGACACAATATGCCCTACAGTGAAATCACTCGCAGTTTCTTATCTCATCACTTGTAAAATGCTGATGTGATTGTTAATGATCCTGGTTCGTACCCTGATGACACGACTAACTTGAAAGGGCTAATTGCCTCCTTCTTCAATGTCCCGATATAAACAAAAACAGTTTTGTTAGGTAAGTAAACACCAAAAAACCAGTGTCACTTTATTTGACCTTTCTTAGTCTGTCCCACACCTACATTACTAACCCGGGTGTTTGACAGATACCCTTCTGTTTGGGGTAGATTAGGGTTTTTTATGTGGATAGATGAGTTTGATTTCACTCTTGGGCATATTACTATCCAGTATGTATAAAATGTTTTATACAATACATATTATACATTTCGTCAACATACAGTTGAATTAATTACTAGCAGCTTTGAGTTCTCTTTATTTCTAAGCCGCTCTTTAATTATTTATTTTGGAAATTAATTTTCGCCTGGTTTATCATGCGCCCTCTCCCCCGTATATTTTTTCTGCTGTCGGTCCGTCCGCCCGTTCGTCAGTCCATTAATAGTTTCCGCTTATTATCTCTGGAACCATTAAAAATATTTAATTTATATTCGGTATACAGATACATGTACATGTCAAAGATATGTAGGTCAAGTTCATACTTGGTTATTGTTCGAAAATGTTAGTCATAGTTATCTCTCTTCGACTTAAAAATTGTCTTTAAATTAGCAGTTTCCGCTCATGATCTCGGGAATGGATAAAGATATTGAATTGACATTTTTCATACTGATACATCTAAAAGATATTTAGGTAAAGTTCAAATTTGGGTATGGTTCAATAATTTTTGTGAGAGTTATTCCCCTTGGACTTAGGATATTTCTTAAAATTAGCAGTTTCCGCACATCATCTCTCGAACCAAAGATATTGAATTGATATTTGATATACTGATACATCTTAAGGATATGTAGGTAAAGTTAACAAGTTGTAACGGGGACGGATAAGGTGGCTTGAACGTTAACATTGCATGGCAACAGAAACACATATTTCCCATATCGTTTCCTCTTTGGACAACGATGCGTAATCGCTAGCGTCACTCTGACGAGAAAATATGTGAATCGTTGTTTACTTCGTGTTGTTACAAAGCAATTGCCAAAATATCTCTGTAATATAGCATGCATATGCAATCACTAGATAATTATAGAATCATGGCTTTTCGCAAAATAAGGACAGAAAAAAATCCAGCAAGAGGCTAACATCAATAATCGAGCATAACGAGTATACGATGTTTGGACAGTACACGGATAGGCTATATCTATGCTGTGTATCAGGAAGTTAAGCATCCTTTTTTCAGAGTCATCTATATTTGAACCATGCGTATATTAAATGATTTTTTAAAGACAAAAGTATTGTACCAACCGATCCATAGTTGTCAATATTTATTTTCATTTGCTCAACCGAAAAAGAGAAATTGTCGGTATCAACTTATACCTACGTGTTTTTAGTAAAAACTTTTCATTAAAAAATATGCATTTGTTTTAAAACATAAACACATAAACTGTAATTCTTTGTTCTGAGTACCACCATAGCATTGAAATTTAAAAATTTGAAAGGCTTTCGTGGTATCTGGTTGGCTATTTTCATTGTAAAGCTTGTAAATTATTCTTAAATTAAGTAGTATCTTCTTCATCTCTTACCGTTAGACTTGGTTACCACTTTCAAGTAATTTTGCTAATTTCATTTCTCTTCAAATATTTACACTTCTGATTTCCACCACGGTGTCGAGCTTCGACATCACTCAAGACACATTTATCGTCAAAATGAGGATATGGTGCACCAAATTAATACAGGTATATAGTTCTTCTCTTCCCTGTGTTATGCGTCGGGGAGATTTAGTTATTACATGGGAAATCCAAATCGTTGAAATAAGGTGACAATTCAGATAAAGATATGTCAGGGGTAGATGTTCCGCTTATGTCCCAGAAGTCCCTGGTTCGATTCCTGCCATGGGCTATCATTGTTCTATACATCGGATGAGACAATAAAAACCGAGGTCCCGTGTCATGGTTGGCGTGGCACGTAAAATATCCCTAACTGCTTTGGATGGGTCCGTCGCAAAGGTAAAAATTCATGTGCAATGCATCAAGCAGATGCCTCACCACACACTTTAAATAATGGTGGGATGATGTAAAACAACAATCAATCGATTCAGTGGTTTGCGTCAGAAAGATCGCGTCACTACATGGTTGAAAATTATCAAATTGCTGAAATGAAAGGGCAGTTCAGGTGAAAAAAAATGACACGGATTACCCTATTCATTTCGACTAAATACTTTGTCAAAAGCTGATCAAAGTAAGGTTATGTTTGAATAAATTCACGCAAAATTGGAAATATCATTTTCTAAATCATCTTCCCATTTAAATTTGTTTAATCTGTTTGGATGTCAGTTTTCCAGTCATTCCGCATCGCCGTTTAATTTGTTGATAAATGTTATGCAAGTAATATATTAAATCTAATTGAAAAATTTTGTTTACAACATTAATTGGACATAACTTTTCAACTATACCATCCACTCATTTCATTTGTTTAATGTAGTAATCAGTTCGAAGTGTTTCATGATTTTTACCTTGTGACATTGACAGGCAAATTGACCTATGTTACACAAATCAAAAAACATTAGCCTTCACATTTGAACATAATTAATGAGTCACAATTAATTAATAATTCACAATTCTCGTATCACATTCTCTATATACGATATTGATAGTATTGGAAATCTTACAAGTCTTTAATGTCGGTCAGTAAGTGCAATGTGTTTGTCTGATAATACGCCAAGAAGACGTCGAAGTCACGGTAAGTACAAATCCAAGATATTGTTCCGAAATCCACAACTCCATGTCGAAGAAACACGACAATACATATGTAAATATAATATAAACAATCACGAATCTCTGTCAAAACAGAGGTGGGATCAGGTGTCATAGAGGAGTAAGCATCACCTGCCGACTGGTCACACCCGTCGTGATGCTGTAAGTAAAAGCTAAATAATATTATTCGCTGTCACAGAATTAGGAAACGGCACAGCCGTAGTCAAAATAGGTATTTGTCATAAGCACAAGAATACTGCTGTATAGAATAGGTAACACGGATTTTTTAGTTACTGTGAAATAAGGAAGTCAACATGTCAAACAACGATACATCATATGAGCAAATAAGGTCTTTATAACTACCGTAAAATTTGCGGAATGTTGACATAAGTCGTGATATCTCATATCCTTGTTTGAGTAACTTTTCTCCTAGTAATTGGCTTCGATAAATGAAAGAGCAATACCCAAATGACGCTCGCACATATCGAATCAAATAGGATACATAAACATCGTACGCAGGTGATAAAGGAATGTTGCTACTAGTATATGGAAAGTTAACAACGGGGAAACTAAAGTCATCACGTTTGTCATAAAGTAGTAAGTAGTAAGTTTACCATCTCGGTCGAATCAAAAAGTAGATCTAACTATGAAGCACATGAATTGGAAATCGTAGTGTCCTTAATTTCAAGTTCCTTTGGATATATTGTATGTACGTATGTATCAAAGTTTTTGTTATCTATAGATAGTATATTATCAAAATATCTGAATGTACAATTAAAGGACAAGGCCAATTGCTTCTTATTTTGACTTAGAAGGTCAATTCCGTACGACGAAAGGACCAAATCGGCTAGCAAAGGAGCACAGTTAGTTCCCATAGGGATTCCGATGGTTTGCTGGAAGACCCGGTCACCGAGCACAACATATATATTGTCAATCAGAAAGTCCAGCATGTTTTTGATGTCATCTTCAGAGTATTTATATTTAGTGATTTTGCACAAAATATGTGTCTGGTTATCCCAAAACAATAAATTATATTTGCGTGAACCCTTTTTCCCTTTTTGGTGAAGAAACAGGTATCAATAATTCTAAAGAGCCTGTTTTTTTCAATTTATCATGAGGTATGGTGGTATAAACTGTAGCAAAATCATAAGTCTTAAGGAATTAAATAGTTGTCAGATTTTGAGATTTTAAATTTTACAATTATTCTTTCGAGGTTTTTAGTATCCAAAGCTGATTAACACCACTTCGAGAGTAAATCACATCGGAATACGTCTGAACTTTCTCCTTAATTGCAGATACGATTTTGGTAAGGAGGCTGATAGAGGTTTGGTGGAGCATTTACTGGATCCTGCAATGAACCTATGTTTATATGGATCTTTATGTAATTTAGGGATCCAATATAAATAGGGTAACTCGAACTTACTATCCTTAGTACATAAGTTAAAGGTATTCATCACTGACATGGTTATTAATAATTTCATCTAGTGAGAGTGCAGAGCGAGTGTAAGTGGAGTTTCCAGTAGATTTGTTAATACCAAGTTCCTCTGAAAGACAATTTATATAATACCCCTCGCAAATAAAAACGATATTGTTCGAGATTTTATCAGGTGGTACTAACACATATTTGTCATGTATTCTTTCGCGTTCTTCTCTTGGGTCGTCGAAGACAAACGGATGACTGTTCTTCATGTTCCTTTTAAAATTACTAATACGTGTGAGTATCAAACCTCTTACACCCTCAACCCATTCTGACAAAGTATTGAGCTCAACTTCTTCTCGTTTTGCCCATCTATGAGCATAGTCCTCTACCGAATCCATAACAATACGGAAGTTGGTTCGCCAATTAAATGTTCTAGGCTCTCTAAATGTTGGACCCGGGTAATTAGCTGACGAAGAGTTATATTGTTCACGATGTTGATGTCGCCAGTGATGACGTGACCAACAGGACCAACGCGTAACGACAAGGTGTTTTCATAAGGCAACGTCATCTACGTGACAGGTTTGCTACAGCCGTAAGCACGTCATGTGATGTGATAGGCCGTCACGGTAGGCAAATCCACCCCAGGACATTACGCCGACGATTGAAAGAGCAAGGTTTGCTATGCTGTCGCCCATTGAAAGGCTTGATGTGTAAAGATGATGGATAAATCCAAACCATAAGTCTTAAAATCGTGAAACCAGAGGACATACAAAATCAGTGAAAATGAAAACGAAGTGGAAAATAAAAAAAAATATGTCTACTTGAAGAACATATGTGAATCCTAACTCCTCGACACCGAAGAAATCGTCTGACCTGGTCCCGGAACATGCTTGTTAATCGACGTAATTGGCATGACATACTGTTCAGCCACGAATCAAGATTCAATTTGTCCATGGCTGTCGGAAGACAGCGCATTTATAGGGGACGCAATAAACGTTTTGCCGTAACTGCATAATTGAGCATGACAAGTTTGGCGGTGGTGGCGTCATGGTTCAGGGAGCCATCAGTCAAGATTTCAAGTCAACACTCTTACCGCAAGGCGCTGCATCGATGACGTTTTACAGCATCAGCTACTTCCATTAATTCAACGTCATCAAACTGTCAACAATCCTTTGACGTTTCAAAAAGACAACGCATACGGTTAGAGTCACCTTAAACTTTCTAAACATCCAGGGAATTAATGAAATGGATTTCCCAGCACGTTCTCCCGACCTCAATCATATAGAGCACACGTGGAGCTTACGTAAACGTCATCGTCAACCAAGAACTGTGGATGAATTGGCATGTGCTATTCAAGAAGAGTGGAATAATATTCTTATGAGAAAAATTCGAACTGTACGTTAATCCATGCGGTCCAGATTGCGTGCATGCGTTAAAGCAAATGGTAAGGGGGGAGAGGGGGGGGGGCATACTCGTTGGTAAACAAAACAAAATTCTGGACGTGGTATACATAACTGATGAAATCAAATCATTTTTAAGAGAAACATCTGATAGTATCAATGATATTGTAAAGTATAATTGAAATCTTTGAAATAAATCAAGTTTGATGCAATTAATTACCCTAGTGGTTGATTAAACTATAATGATATTAGATAGGCCTTTTGGGTATATTTTAAATCATAAGTCTGTTAAAGATAATATTCCTCTCTACTTCAAAATGAAGGAGTCGCCTTGTATTTCTTATAAATATACAGCAACAGTTGCTTCCAACATCTTTAACTATAAACAAACTTTTAAATGTGTAGACCTTAAAGACTTTCATAACCTTATAGAGTTTTCTTGTTCCTCTTCTGATTTAAATATAATCCATGCAGTCATGTTGGTACAAGAAATCTTCATATTGTTCGCAATGAAAAACTTAGAGATCTTTTAAGTAAAGGTCCAAAATATAGAGCGCCATAGTCATTTACATGACGTCAAAATTTTGATATTATTATGAACTCGTATGAAGAGTATGACACACGTTGGACTAAAAGAGAAAAGATTGAATTCTTTCTGAATGGCCGAAGTCGATCAGAAGTCTGCTAAAAAAGAGTTAGAAGACTCCGTCAGTGTTTCAAGAGCAAACACTGTTCTATATTTCATGACTCCAGTGTCGTTAGAGAACTTTTTCGACTACACGAAAATTTCATTATAGCTGACCAGGCAGCTAACAATTACACAATCGTATGTAAGGCATACGATTGTGTAGAATTTGTTACGGAAAATTCTGATTCCAAATATAAATACACTGAAACAGCTGTCATCCAGATGTAAAGACGATGGATAAATCCAAAGCACAAGTCCCAAAATCATAAAGCAGAGGACATACAAAATCAGTGAAAATGAAAAACAAATGGAAAATAACAAAATATATCTACTTCAAACAGCATATGTGAACCCCTGTGATGGAGTGAGATCAGGTGCATATATATATATATATATTGGAAATAAGGGAATTGACTCACTTAATTTAAATAACATTTTAAATCATAAGTCTGTTAAAGATAATGTTCCTCCATACTTCAAAATGAGGGAGTCGCCTTGTATTTCCTGACTCCGTCAGTGTTTCAAGAGCAAACACTGTTCTATATTTCATGACTCCAGTGTCGTTAGAGAACTTTTTCGACTTCACGAAGATTTCATCAGTGTTCCTGCTGACCAGGCAGCAATTACACAATCGTACGTAAGGCATACGATTGTGTAGAATTTGTTACGGAAAATCTTATTCCAAATTTAATACACTGAAACAGCTATCATCCAGATGTTGAACTTTCTTATCGATAACATTTTTGTGGTGTTTGAAGGAAAGGTTTTTCAACAAATCGTCGGCATTCCAATGCGAACTAACAGTATTCCGATTCTGGCTGAAATATTTCTTTACTCATACGAAGCTGAATTCATTTGCTTTGGCAAGGAAAAAACAATTGGCTCTTGGCTTCAATTTCACTTACAGATATATAGATCACTTGCTTTCAATTAATGATCCTTCATTCGCGGATTATCTTAGCATCATCTATCCAAGTGAATTGGAGGCTAAAGAAACCACAGAAAGTAGTAATTCTACTTCGTATTTAGACATTATGTTGTCTTTCGACATTTATGGTCCAGTGAACACCTCACTCTATGACAAACGTGACGATTTCAATTTCGCTCTCCCAAACTTTCCTTTCATAAACAGCAACATTCCATCATCGCCCGCATACGGCGTATTCATATCTCAGTTAATACGTTATTCCAGAGAATGTTCAAATTACAATCTAATGAGGGCTAGGCGACTTTAAGTTAAGCTGCTCAACCAGGGTTATATATATGCTAGACTAGCAACATCACTGAGGAAGTTCTACGGTGGTTAAAAGACCCTTATTACTCCATTTGATATCTCGTTATCCAGACTTTTAAATGATATTCTGGACTGAGACCGATTCCGATCATTTTACACAGATTTGGCACCTTCCTTACTAGAATGTTACCTACTTTGACCTCTCCATATATAAATACATATGGAATTTACACGATTTGACTCTTTCTACTGGGTATATGTGACGGGTATTGCTAACAAGCAGGAGATGTTCACTCTCCCCAGGCACCTGGTCTCACTCCATCATAGGGGTTCACATATGCTCTTCAAGAAGACATATTTTGTTTTGTTATTTTTCACTTGTTTTTATTTTTTCATTTTCATTGATTTTGTATGTCCTCTGGTTTCATGATTTTTAGACTTATGGTTTGGATTTATCCATCATGTTTACATACTATATTAAATGTCTTCATTCTTGGTGTTCATTCAACGCCTACAAATATGTCTCCTTCAGAGGTATTGGATAATCACAAGTCAGTCTCAGTTCATTCGGTATTACTTCAAATGAATCTGATCTCGAGCTGACATACCCTTTTTGGATTCTAAGCATCGATTCATAGCTGGATCTTCCACGTGTTCTACCAAGACTCTTTACATGTTACTCACCAGTATTCTAATAGAAATCAAATATGGTCTTCAAAAATACTGCTCATCTGCTTACTCGGTAAGCGGTAGAATGTGGATCCTAAAGAATTCCAAGGAACTTCTAGAGCACCTAAAATCTCCTATTTTCAATAATGTCACTAGCATCAAATCTTTTGACTTTTCGACTCTCTATACAGCCATTCCTCATCAAACACTAAAGAACACAATAACATCAATTATTGAAAACGCCTTCTTTAACAAAAAGGGAATTCGCAGATATAAATATCCCGTTTTAGACTACAATGACAATTATTTTTTAACGGAACAGTCTGATCCCAGCAGCAAGTTTACAGAGAAAGAGATTATCCGAATGTCAGAATTTCTTATAGATAATATTTCTGTGATATTTATTAGGAAATTGTTCCAACTGATTGTTGGCATTCCTATGGGTACTAATTGCGTGCCTCTTCTGGTCGACATATGCCTGTACTCTTACGAAGCAGTTTTCATACAGTCTCTGCTCTAGGGGCAATAAACAATTAGCGTCTCGGTTCAAATTTACATACAGATACATCGATGAGGTTTTTTCGATTAACAACCCTGTATTTGAGGATCACCTCAACATCATATATCCAAGGGAACTAGAGATAAAAGATACTACATAGAGTGCATCTTCTGCTTCATTCCTCGATTTACTGCTATCAATTAGTGACGATGGTTCATCGGCAACCGCTCTCTATGACAAACGTGACGATTTCAAATTCATTAGTACCAACTTCTTTTTTCTGAGTAGCAACATACCTTCCTCTCCTGCATATGGGGTCTCCATTTCACAACTTATACGGTATGCCAGGGCATGCTCTAAATACGAAAATTTCGTCCCCAGAACGAGACTTCTTGCCACGAAACTACTCTCACAAAGATATATTGAACGTTTGAAATTGTCACTGAGGAAGTTCTATGGTCGTTATAGGGATCTATTGCAATTTCAGATTCCACTTTCAAGAATATCAACCGATATTTTGAGACCTGACCATACAAAATAACAATCTTAACGTTTTGACTATACTTGATTTGACATAATACGTATATACAGATATTTGTTCACCTGCGTTTCCGACACCGGTATTTCAGACAGGCAGCATTCCTTGCCTTGAATGGGAAATAGGATTTCGTGTTCCTGTCTCTTTCGTATGTTCATGCGTGTATATTTATGTACTTATCTCTTCGATTAGAAAGGTTGTTGCAGGGCTTTTGAGACGGGTGTTGCATGCAACCAAGAACGCTTACTCCTCCCGGGCACCTGGTCTCACCTCGATTTTTATTGGGGTTCACATGTCTGAATATGACAATAAACACGATATTGTGCCCTTTATTTCATGGACTATGAAATATGGCTTATTTCCTCGTTTTTTACCTCATTAGAATAAAATAATCATATATTTTTACGTCTTTGTCGTTTAATGTGCGATGGATGCCTTTGACAATCATTGCAATTAAATTAATAACCCAAACATTCCATCTCCGCCGAAAAGTGAAACATTCTTTTCTCTCTTTATACTACTTTCTTTATTTTATCTTGTTTTATTTCATATATGTCTTTGGTGATTTTTGTCATACAGCTTTGCCAGATGTCATCAGTTTTCTCTCCTATTTATCATTTGTAGTCACTTCCCTAAATGTATTTTTTCTATTAGGTCCTTGTATAAGTATTTGCTTTTTCTCTATGCTATGTATGCCATACAGATCAGAATCATTTCAAAAAGTCAGACTTATTTCCATTATAATTTTTCTCTCAAAATAAGAGATTTGAAGAATGACACATGCTTAAAAGAAATATAATATGTTAGTTGTGTGCCAGATGGTGAATGTTATGAACTCGGTAACTCTTCTTACATACTGACGGTAATTGTATGTCCAGAAGTAAAACCTTTTGCTCATTCTTGTATCCATTGAAAGTCGTAGTGGTTTATTACAATCGGGATATAAATATATTAGGACACAATACCAACTTGGTAGAGGACAGGCTTAGTATAGTGGTCAAGCGCTTGCTTACTATACCGACGATCGGGGTCCGATTCCACTAAAAGTTTGTCTAATTCCTACTTCAATGTCGCAATATAAAGGAAAATTTGTTGAAAAGGACCGATAAACCAACTTGATAGGAGAATAAACATGTTAATACTAACTACCAACTTGGTAAATTGTCTTGTATTTATACCCTACTCTCATGGCTTTGGGCGGTGATGCATCTTACAGTAATTTTCAATCTGTCATATGTGCCCTTCGGTTTCCCCGCCAGGTGTTAAGCATTGACTAGCAAACCAGGAAAAAAACTTTCTGCAACACCTTATCCCATTTTCTGAGCGCAGTATTTCATTAGCATTCTGACATAATTAAATTTCTGTAACTGCATTACATCTGTATACTAAGGAACAAATAATTCATATATATCTAAAAAAAAAAATCAATGGAGATCTGAGCTTTATTTTTTAAATGTAAAAAATTGTTTTCATAGTGAGAAAAGATTGTGTAACCTGTTGTCAGTGAGGAAAAGAAAGAACAGCAGGTATGATGCGAATTCAGAACTCATTTTTCTCCAATTTCACTGAATTTCAAACTCTTCAGTGACTCAATGCTAACATCGCTTTTTGTTCAATGTCTAAGATCATTCAGTTTTCATGTCTGATGTTTTTCTCCCAATTTATGCATTCCTTTGTCCATTTCTATACCTTTAGGAAAACTTTGCCAATTTGTTTGGAATCTCTCACCTAAGAACAATATACCCAAACAGAAGGAGTATGCATAATTATCGAGGAACCTCTCCAGGAGGACCAGTTTGCTTTTCTTGAACAGTATTTAACAATATCTGAGTATGAATTTTGAATGTTAAAAGTCGTTTCATGCAGGTGTGAAAGCAAACTATCTGTTGTATTTAACATCTTATAAAATCAATTTTATCAGGAACAGAAAACGAGAATGCTAAAAATTGTCAACATTGTAAAATAAAGTGACAAATTATTAAAAGAAAAGATATGTTAATTTTGTATCTCATTTAACTGATCGACGGTTATAAAAGCATGCGCATTACGTCTACGCAGCGTCATGCTCGACCTGAGTTTCGATCTGAGATATTTCGAATTCACTGTTCCACAAAATATATTTTCATAGAAATGTCGAGATCTGAGGTCTGACAAGTCACCAATAATTGACGTATCGGTTTATGAAATCCTACACATTACAATTAAAAATCTCTAATTAGCACGTTTTTAAAGTACAATGGAAAGAGAGCGCTCTGGATTTGAATCACTCCAATAGCTCGTGAGTTCCTTGTTTTTATAATGAGACCATAAGACCTGAGAGCCCGTGCAGCTCATAAACAAGTTCCCCGCGGAGGATTTGATTTTAGTGTTATTATGCCCTTTTTCCTAATGTTATATGGCTGTGATACTTTCTACACAATTTTCTCACAATCATGTATATATACAGTGCTGAATTATATTGTTTCGTCTGTATATCATGACATTTTGGCGGGTGTGGTTAGGCAAACAGGAGACGCTCTCTCCTCCCGAGCACCTGATCTCACCTGTACATTTCAGTCGTCCATGAATGTCCACTGTGGCTTATTGTTGTTAGTGCCATAGTCATGTGATGCCAGTTTCTTTCGTGTTTTAATTGAAAGATTTTACTTGTAATTCATCAAACAGATGTGAGGTTATCTCGGCGTGACAATAAATCAGAAACAAGGAGAGAAACAGCAAAGCTTCTTTCTTCCCATGCGTTGTACACAAAACATCTTTTCCATTTCAAATCACCAAGACAAAGGATTAAAACCCATGGAGGGGGGGGGGGGGGGTGATGGCACGGATCTCAGTAGATAATCATCAGAAAAGAGATATGTTAAAACATGTGTTTTGTTATAGAACTTACATCGGAATAGCTCCTAAATGTACATATAAAGCTATGTACTCATCTTTTTTGATCCACAATAACAGCAAGCTAAACTTTTTTTCTCAATGAAACAAACTTATACATTAAGAATATGAAAGTACATGCATTTTTACTACATGTTCAAAAAATATACTGTCAACTAATCTGGACACAGAACCCCGTTGAGAATCGGTTTGAGCCTTGTCACATTATTTCATTATTGATCGTGTGCATGCGGTTGATAAAAGATAAATACTACAAGTGCGAGGGCCGATACCCTTCAAGCATAAGATTTGTCCCGTGCCTCTTGAAGGTTTTTATCGAGGCTTAGATGGATGAAATCATCAGCTCTCTCTCTCCCTCTCTCTCTCTTAACATTAATAACACTTGGTATATATATATAGGTTTGATATCATATGCCATTATTACGAAGTGGATAATGCTAACTGAGAACTTGGATCTCCATACGAAATTTCGTTACACGAAATATTGCAAATATTCAAGCGTTCAAACGTAAAATAGGATTATTGTTGGAATATGTACGTATCTGAGATGAACTTGAAATATGGTTATTTGTCTGGGGTCTGTTCACTTTAAATACCTGAAAACTTGAAATATGCATTTACACGATGTATTGTGGCATATACTAGTATCAAATTGTCAATCAGTAAATCAACTTAATGCCTGTTTAGCCGTCATGACGAAACGACAAACGAAGAGATACCAGAGGGTAAACCATATTCGATAGTCCATGGGATAAAGGGGACAATATCGTGTTTAGTGTCATATTCAGACAAATGCGAACCCCAATGAAATCGGGGTGAGACCAGGTGCCCGGGAGGAGCATTCTTATTAAAACGCGACTTGTATTTCACTCCTCTACGATACTCTCCATGTACAAGATCTTACAACTGCCGATTCGAGGTCATCTCAGGATGACCTTTCAGAACAGCCAATCAGAATTGGAGTTAGAGATCTTTCGGTGTTATATTACATACAAACAATACCGAAAGATCTCTAACTCAAATTCTGACTGGCTGTACTGAAAGCTCACCCTGAGATGACCTCGAATCGGCAGTTGTAAGATCTTGTACATAGAGAGTAGCGTAGAGGAACGAAGTCGCGTTTCAATAAGATTGCCGAGAGGAGTAAGCATCTCCTGGTTGCATGCAACACCCGTCACAAAAGTCATGCAGTGACTTTTCAAATCGAGGAGGTAAATACATAAATATACATGCATCAGCATACGAAGGAGAGAGGAACATTTAATAACTTAGGCAATGACACGAATCTCTTCAATGGGCAATGATTGTTATGAAGCAGATCTATAACAGCTATTGTTTTATGGACAGAAAACTTTTTTGAATGTTGGCTAACTATGATCTTAATAAGAAGGTATCACCTTCAGTCAAGAACACAACACACGTATGCGCCATGGACGGTAATATTATAACTTACGACGAAGATCTTATGCAGAAGACACTAATTCTTCGTCTTTTGTCACTGACACCTTGAAATTAAAATATGAGCTTAGTCGTCACATCCCATTTTGTCATGGGTAACAACTGTATCACAAAAATTGTTTCAATGTATAGAGCAGTTGTATTAAAATAACTTAGTAGTTATCTAAAAAGATTAATCTTGCTGACAATTAATACCCCCCCCCCCTTAATCACCTTCACCCTGATGTATCATGAAATAATAGTGATATACATATGATCTACCGTTATTAGAATGGGTTACTAAATTTGCTGCTTGGAGTGTAACACTAAGAAAGTCATAACATTGATATTTACTTCTCTTTTTTATTATTTCTTTGATTGTTGACAATTCTATTTCCTTCCACTTCCTAATGTCTTTATTCTAATTTTGGTTAAGAATAAAAAGAGTTCCATTCATCTTGTAAACTTTCCTGACAGCGGCTTTAAAACGGATGTGCATTTCGTAGTGGCAACGCCATGCCCGACATACGATGAACGTTCCTCAAACGTAAGTTTTCTTAATGATGGTGGCATCTGATTTGTTAAACCTATGACTTTTTAACAATTGGCTGTTTTTTGGGGGGGGTTTTTTGTTGTTTTTTTTTTTTTTTGTTTTTTTTTAAGAAGAGAGTAGGAGGAATTATTCTCTTCTGATGCAGTTCATCTGTTTTAGGAAGAGGACATTAGGGTACTCTTAAGATATCTTTGACAGTGGATGGACATCGACATCCTTAAATATATGTGACGTCCTACAACCATTTTCCGATCATTTTTTTGACGTCATGTCGGACGCATATTAAAAGCGCTCCAATATCAGCATATTATGTGCCTGTAGTCATTCCATTATTCCAATCCTTCTAAAAGTTCAACAAAGAGGGCTTTTGTCAAAAGTTTTCAGGATAAGTTGTTTTTACTACTTTGTATCACTTCCAAAGAATACAAGATCACCGTGGCATATGGCAGAAATATTTGGCATGCATGGTTTGTACATTATACATGCAATTCATGTTGATGTAGTGTATACTTGTACAAAATGTGAATTTGAAGGTAAAGATGATGGATAAAACCAAACCATAGTCCGAAAATCATGAAGCCAGAGGACATACAAAATCAGTGAAAATGAAAACCAAGTGGAAAATATGTAAACCTTATGATGGGCTGAGATCCGGCGTCCGGGAACAGTGAGCATCTCCTGCTTGCTAGCAACACCCGTACCATATACCCAATAGTAAGAGTCAAATCGTGTAAATCCATATATATTGATATATGGAGAGATGAAAGTAAGGAAATTCCTAATATAGAAGGTGTCAAATCTGTGTAAAATGATCGGAGTCAGTCTCAGTCCATAATGTTATTTAAAACTCTGGATAACGAGATATTATATGGAGTAATAAGAGTCTCGTAACGACCATAGAACTTCCTCAGTGACGTTCCCAGTCTAGCACATATTACACCTTAAACATCATTGCTTTATGTGTTTGGTTTTCTTGTTAAAAACATGAAAACAAGTCATACAGCAGTCAAAATGTAATGGCAATTTTAAACATACGCAAAAACAAAAAAAAAAAGCCCCCCCCCAAAAAAAAATCACGTCAAGATGAAATTGATACACATATTTCATTTAATTAGAAGATAGTTCGGCATCGATTACGAGATTTGTCTGACCTTTACTTCATTAATTCACTATAATTATCAGTGGAAATCGGTTTGTATTTTGTTACATCCCGCAGATAATGTCACGGTGCATGTAAAATTATCTTGGGGTGGGGTGGGGGGGGGGGGGGGGGGCTGTGTGGATCTTTGATACGAGAGGTCATCGACGATTCTTAAAGATCAATTTTACCAGACTATAATTCTACCACCATTATCTGATAACAACACATCCGTAATGGCACTCGTTAGATAATCATCGGTTAACCGGATGGGTTGAGACTTGCTTTTTGATATCGAACACACATCCGGATAGCTCCTAGATGGGCATATAAATCTATGTGGCTGTACTCATTTTTCTAGTTCAAGCAGCCTAACTGTAGTCAGATTTTACTCAAGAAAACATACACTTATACAAAGAGAATTTGAATATACCTGCATTTATAATATACAATTTCAAGAAATATACTATCAACATGGCGTATTGGCCAAACCTGGACACAGAACCCCGCTGAGAATCGCTTCGAGCTATTTGCGATTATTATACTATGTACTGTGTGCATGCCGATGATAAAAGATACATACTACAAGTGACGGCATCTGCCTGATGCATTGCATACAAATTTAGACCATGAGGGATCTTTTACATAACACGGCTACCGTGATATGGGACCTCATCCGAAAGACAGAACACCGAGGCGAGCACCTTATCCACCAGTAAAGATGTCAGATTTTACTCAAGAAAACATACACTTATACAAAGAGAATTTGAATATACCTGCATTTTTAATATACATTTTCAAGAAATATACAATCAACGTGGCATATTTACGTAACCTGGACACAAAACCCCGCTGAGAGTCGGTTCGAGCCATTTGCAATTATACTATGTACTGTGTGGATATCGATGATAAAAGATACAAACCACAAGTGACGGTATCTGCCTGATGCATTGCATACAAATTTAGACCTTTGCAACGGACCCACAAGAGGAAATGGTGGATCTTTTACGTGATACGCCTACCGTGATACGGGACCTCATCCGAAAGACAGAACACCGAGAAGAGCACCTTATCCACCAGTAAAGATGTCATCTGAGTTCTGTTAAATCTATGATTTGTTTTTAGAAATAATTACAAATTGCACATTGAAAATGACAAAGAACAAGTGTGTGGTAGAAATTGCATTAGAAGTATGTTTAATGGGATATCAAACAAAATCGCCCTACTGCATGCATCAAGGGACTCTTAAGATATCTTTGAGAATGAATGTTTATCGACATTTTAATGATCTATGTGACGTCCTACAACCATCATCGGATCATTTTTTATGTCGGACGGACAATACAGGCGCTCCAACATCGGTATATTATGGGATGTGACTACTCATTTCAATCATTCTAAAACGTCAACAAGGTAGGCTTTTGTGAGGATAAGATGTTTAAAGCTAAGCAGAACTAAATACACTGGTTCAAATAGTACATTAATAAACATGTGTTTTCATTAATTTGTATCATATCCAAGGAATACACGATCGGGATGACGTGTGTACACACATATTGTGCATGGTTTGTACTGTATACATGCAATTCATGTTGATAGTAAACGATAAAGAGGAACGAGGTATCGGGTTAACCGTATCTGGAAGACCGTTTATTAAATGCACTTTTTCGTATTTTCAATGGCATTGAAATGCAGTAAGAAGGAGATACCGGCTGACGTAGATAATAGATAATGCGGTAAATCCATTGCCTCGACACTTACAATATAGTTTAAAATACATAAAATATATTTTTTAGATTTCACAAGGCAAACCAATAAATCAAGATAATTCTTGTTTATGCCATGTGAGAAAATATGAAGAATGGTTTTGGTCAAGGTAATAACACAACTTCATGTATGTAGTAGATCTGAAGTACAGTTATATGTTTGGAATTAGTTCAAAGTGACCTTCCTCTTGGAGGTATGACATTGGCTCAAGTCAAGAACAAATGACGCCTATGATGCATACTAGGTAACAGCCGTGTAAAGTTTGAAGCTTTCTAATGTAGCAGTTACTATTGTATGAAGTAGGCACTAAGTTCCTTGTCATAAGGTAATAAGACATATTGATATTTCATGGGTATACTTAGTAGTCTATGGCAGCCTAAATAAAAACTATTTCAGTAAGACAACCAAGATGAAATTAATATGCAAATTTAAGAGTAACATTCAGTAAGAAGGTACTGATTAATGCATTAGGAGATTTGTGTAACCTTTACTTAATTTATTCACCATAATTAAGAGTGATAAATCGTTTTAAATCAGAATTTTACTGAGACTCATATGGAAACAAAAGGCAACAACAAAAAGATTACTATCGAAACCATGCCCACTCCTTATAAACAAACTCCGATCCCTGAATTTGAGATAGTTTGGCATAAAGTAGCATATGATAAAACATCAGAAACTGATAGAAATTCGGAGTAAGCAAACTAATATGTTGAGGGAATGCAAGAAACGAACAGTAAAATAGAATCTGCAAATCTGTTGTTTTACCAATTGTAAATACATGGGAAATGAGTAGTAATGTACAGCATTTCCCAACTATAATGTCATTTTTGTCCCGATACAGATTAACCTATGCGCGTTTCCGTTCAATTCTACGACCTAATAAAAACATAATAACACATCAGTATTTTTTTCTAGAATTAAAAGGACATGAGGTGTATGATGTACGATAAAGACAATATATTGGATCATTTATGACCGTGCTGTCTGCAGTATTACTGCATTTCATATCTATTGCATTATGTAACATAATATCGAGAAAAACACTTACTTGAACTTTAAACTTTGTTTCCGACCACGTGATTGCATTGCTTAATTATTCCGGAGTTCTTGCTATAGCGCATTATCTAGAATATCATCCTGATAGACACAACAATGATAACTTTAATCATCGTATCAATCTGCATGCTAGGTAAGGCGATAATGTTTATTGTAAATACGTCTATACCAAAAGAAAATATTATTAAGTAATATATACAAATGAAATTTTCAGATGTTCAAACTAGTTTTATTACACACACACCTACACACCCACACACACACACACCCACACACACACCTACACACACACACACACACACACACACACACACACACACACACACATATATATATATATATATATATATATATATATATATATATATATATATATATATATATATTTCAATAATTACAAGTGTGATATATTATATTTTCTCTGCACCTTTATACAAATTAATATTAAATTAGTTTTCTTAGGAATAGTGGGTTCAAGCGATGATGTATGCTTAAAACCAATAACGGAGAACACAAAGGAAAATGCACAATATGAATGTGAAAATACCGTGCGCGGAAAATTAAAAATTTTTGTCACTGGTGTCGAAGCAAACAAATCTATCAAGACAATGAACATCAACAATGTATGGATTGGATTTTTCAATGTCCAAAACAGTAAGTAAACGTTTTCGGGTTTTTTTTCTTTCTTTCTCTCTCTCTCTCTCTTTTTTTTTTTTGTTTGTTTGTTTGTTTGTTTGTTTTTTTTTTCAGATAACTTATTACTTTCCTCATCCATTTGTCCTGTTGGTTTGAGGGTTATTTAAATTTATTTATATTTTGTTTGTTTCTCTTTCTTAAATTCACTTTTTATTTACGTATCTATTTATTTCGTATCATTTATTTTATTTATATTCATGTATTGTATAGCTCTATATAACCAGTGACTCCTTTTTTCCCCTTTCCTTATATAGTAGTAGTATTTTACCATGGTCTCCATCAGGATAATATGTTGAAAATATTTCTCAAATAACATTTAATGGTGTCGTGAGATTCTGAGAAGAGCATGGTAGATAATACCTACTCACCCAAGGACGAAATCATTTTAAGTAAGATAAGAAGTGTTTGAATAACACATGAAAACGGTCAATGAATGGAATATTTGTTGTATCTGGACTGTTAATAAGCAAATGTCCTATTATTGAAAATTAAGTTGTGATTAGACTTGTGCTTATACACAGTGTAAATAAGGTTCCTTTTAAATCATATGGGCAATGTTCAAAGTAGTTTTATTACACACACACAAACACACACCTACACACACACACACACACACACACACACACACACAGATATACATATATATATATATAATAAAACAATACTTAGTTATGACACCAAAACAATTACATTTATATGGTAAACAATTATTGTTTAACTTTGTTTTTCTCTTTTCCGTATAACACATTTCAGCTAGCGAGAAAATATGTAAAGTAATAGTTATGTCAAACCTCACACTTATGAAATGCACGGAAATGGAAAATGTGACATTCCTTTGCGAAACAAGTAAGTTTTTTTTTTTTTATCTTGAACACTCTGTTCTCTACCATTAATGAAAAATGTGCTAGAATAAATATAAGACCATATATACCTGTATCGATTTACAATGCTATAAGAGTGTTGCACAATTTTTACATACAATTTGAGTATCTACATACAAATGTCGCTAACAAAAAAGTACAGTGCTGCATGACTCCGATCACAAGATATATACAATAAATAACCCATAGAAAACTAGATGGATTTTTTTCTCCGTAATATGTGACGTCAGAAGTTGCTATGTGTCCTTGGGTTTTGATTATAATGTAAATATTTGCATTGTGACGTCACAGTAAAATGACATTAAATGTTGTACAACAAGTTGTACAGAAAGCCTTTATTTTGCTCGGGCGTTCCCGTAAAACCGGACAAATTGATATTTTTAGATATCTCTTAGAGAAATACTGAAGTAGATTAAGCAATAATTTTTTTTATTAATTTTATAATATTACAATTAAAATTTGAGATAATGCAAAATAACCCCAGCATTCTTATAGTGTTTTCAATGCTGCTTAATGTGGAAATCGAAACTACTGATTTAGGAATTGGAGTTATGAAGTTTTTCTGCAAAACAAAGATTAGAACTAGAGCAAAAAAATAAAAATAAATAGAAAAATAAAATAAAATAAATTAAAATAAATAAACATAAAAAAAAAAAAAAAAAAAAAAATTAAAGAAATAAAAAAATTAAATAAGTAAATAAATTAATAAGTAATGCTTAAATAAATAAAAACAAATAAATAAACTAACCCAGAAGTTTTTGTGCAGTAACACGTTTTGTTTTCTGTGAAGGTATTTTATTATACCGTATTTTTATTTTAACATATCCTGTGCAGTACAAAAAATCCCACGTGGAAAGTTGAATCGAGTTGAGAAATGAAATAAATCTTTGTATTTAAAGTGCATATAGGGACTAATGCAGTTCTAGTCATTATTATATTTAAGTGTGGGAAGCTTTTGGTGTGTATCATTTAATATAAAGGATTGGGGCATGTGTTCATTTTTTTTAAAATTCATTTCTCCCCTTCCTTCCTTTTCTCTCTATTATTAGTATTTGAATGGAGTATATGTTTCAAGTGTTTATATAATGCAGTCGATTCCCTCATGACTGAAATGTTTTCATATAATATCGTGGCCAACATTCCTCAAACGAAGGCAATACATTAAATTATTTTGATATTTAAATAGTACAATTGCGAAAGACATCGTACATATGAAAAACAATTTCAATAAAAGGGTAGTCTTTATTCATTGATTATGATATCCTTCAGTGATAGCTTGACACGTAGTCGGAGATTTCCAATAACACATCAACCCCAGCATATTTTCTTCGCGTTGATTTGGTTCAGAGAAAGTTGATGTTGCCTGCTAAAATGCGAAGTGAGAGATCTAATTCAAAGCAAGGCACATTCATCCCTTGGTTATGAAAAATAAAACAGAAATAAAATATAAAAATACATAGCGGCGGAACATTTATGTAATGTACATAATATAACAGCAAAGATTTTATTATACACCCGACTTCAGTAACGTGGAAATGGTTAGTTGGTAGATTGCTGTTTTACGCCCCTTTCAACAAAATTTCAGTTATATCACGACATGGCAGCAGGAGGTAATCAATCTTTTAAACATAGTGGCGCAATCCGAGAATCGAACTCAGAACGTCGGCGCCGCAAGCCAAGCGCTAAATAACTACACCCAACCTGCCCCTCTATATAACAACTGTAAACATGGAGATGTAACGTTAAATTATAAGTTATATTTCGTGTTACATTTTTAGATTTTTATTTCATGCATATTTAATTCACCTCAATTGATATGCATATAGTATCAAATAATGGCATTTTAAGCCATAAATTAGAAAGCAGATATTTTTTCCATCTTTAGATAAAACAATCTTATTTTGACTGTTCCGACTGTGCAACTCTTGCTATCAAAGTGTTTATTGTGATTGCATGTCGTATACATATATGTGAAAACACATCCCCTTTTTAATTTTTTTTGTAATTTTCCCTTCCGTTCAGTTTTTGTAACACCCTCTACATATAGCTCCCTTTGAGGTCAATTCACCATCATCTCTCGCTTGTGTATTATTTACCATTTCTTGTCTGGATGCTTTTATTGATATCAGGATTCATTTTTTATCTTTAAAAAGACTCCAAAGAAAGTTACTATCAAACGACATTAGTTTAGCAAATTTTCGTTAAGAAGTTTTATTATTATTATTATTATTTTAAATCTCACAATTTGCTTCTTTTAGGACTACTTTATACCATTGTTCTTTGTGTGAATTATAATTTTCAATTTAAAATGTCTGTCCCGTATCGCTATATGTGCTGCAAAACTGAGTATATTATGATGTTTAACTTTTATTCATTTTATTAATATTCATGTTTTAGGAGGTGTATGGTCAGACAACTATTTCATTTCTCTTATTTTATATTACAATTTATTTTTTTCTAATGAAAATGAATTAACTGAGTCCATTTTTAAGCACCCTAACATGGAGCAAGAATGTTTCATTGTGTATATAAGGAAGGAATTAATGCTTGTAGTATCATTCAGGACGTTATTGGTCATATTTCAAGGAGGAAAATGCATAATTCCTCATTAGTAACCAACCGTGAATGGTACAGTATTAATGAATGCATATTTGAGGAAACAAATTAAGTTTCGATTCGTTTGTTTAAAAGTAAATCATTAGATACATTAGATATATATGTGTCTTAATTTAGTACGCATTACCATTGTAACAATGCATTTATTATCTTAATTTCCAGTATGTTTATTTTTTATTTTGCTTTTTGAAGAGTTGTTTAATACAAACTATGAATTTCTTCTTATTGATTTTGTATTTTCCTCTTTTTTCTGCTTTGGTTTCCTTCTGAAATGCATATCCAATCATCCTCTCTTACTTAAAATGTTGCAATGATTCTGTGAACTATACATATTTATCAACTGAAATGAAAATACCAGTTTTTCGATACTAATTACTAATATATGTACTTTCCATATTACCGAATACGGATGCCCGACAACTCAACATCTTACAACAGAACAGTCTGCCACTGTCGATGACGACAACACAACTGTTCGGACGCATAGTTCTGCAATGAGGGCAGGGATTTCACATCATGTTACCACTGTTCCGTATTCATCTGTGGCGTTGAATGTAACATTACCCCGTTATTCTATTAAAGTAGAAGGTACAATGCTATTTAGTAAACAAAGAAAAACAAGTACATGAATATCGACATAATCATAAAATACTTTTGAAATGTATACCCTGCATTGAAAATATCACATATGTAATGATATAATTTCACTAGGTGAAGCATTCTTTGTGAACTTGTATATAGTCATCCCTCTGTGTCTGCTTGTGATCATCATGTTGATCTGCATCGCGCTGCTTCTGCTTGGAAGAGGAGGTAAAGTTATTTAACAAACTAATAAATGCAAAAATAAAAACAAAACAATCGCATATACATTTAACAAATTTTCCTTCCTGACACAATATACACTGCTGTTTGGTATATTTTGGATCTGACAAATCAAACTTCCATTTTCATTTCAAATTTCATAAATTCGTACCATGCCACCCATGTTCCTCTCAGGGCACGTGTTTGGAACTGTGCAACAACGGTGTTCTATCTTTTCGAAGAGACTAAAAATTCCCAGGTCTGGTGTCACGGTAGACTTGGCACGTAAAAGATCCCTCATTGCTACGGGAAGGTCCGTTGCAAAGATATAAATGTCTATGCAATGTACCAAGGAGATGTCGTCATCGTATTCGTGCAGTATTCGGGAAGACAATGATGAATCTATCAACTTGTATGAAAATCAATAAAGAACTACTGGCGACTGGTATATAGAGTTTGACAGTTTTCTTTATTTACAGATATCTAACGCATTTATTAAATAGAGAGCCATATTATAAGTTTTACATCATGACGTTATGAATTGGCTGAGCTATTTTGTTTTGGTCTTAAAATGACTAATGACGAGTTCCTTCCGCCACAAAATATAAGCATGCTTTATGAGCAGTTTTGTAAACTCTGTCTAGACTCTATACATTCAGTCTGATGCTTTAGTCCTATGTCTTAGGCAATTTGATATGGACCCCCCAAATTTGTGACCATATCTTACAAGATGTGTATTACCTCATGCTTCAATCTCATCTTCTGACTGACAAAGTCTAAATCGAAATCAATTATATAACCAATATACATGTATACCAATACTCACTCAATGCTTTAGATCTCACATTACTTAAAGATATTACAATACAAAAAAAAAGGGATTTTATGTACTACACTTTTAGGGATTTCTCAAAGGGGCAGAGAGCTGCAGACATCAACATCGAAGTCCACAGTCGAGAAAAATGTACACAGACAGAGGAAATCGGGGCTAATGAGCCCTTAATGAATGTTGTATTTGGCAACTCATACAGTGTGTACTCTACAATCGATGAACGTATCCTTCATAGTAATACGATTGAGAGATGTAGATCTACAAATCGTGAAACGAGGGCTACATTAGATCCCATGCCCAGGAAAAATGCATCTGAAATCTGCGGATCTATCTACAATGAACCTGATGCGAATCAAAGGACGCTTACAACTTCTACCTTAGCCCCTTCCCTTTCCGAAGACGATACAAAGGAAACAAATTCTTATCCGAGAATGAACAAAGAAGAAGGCGTCCATTATTTCGAATTAAAAAGACCAGACACCGCTAATGTTCAGACGCTCCCTGTAAACACTGTATATAATATGTACCGCACGCTGGAAAGACCTAACAGTGAATCCCTGTCAGTAGAAGTAGCGAATGACGTCAAAATAGAAGGGAATGCAGAAGAGTCTAAAAGGGAAGAGAACTGTCTTCAAATTTAAAACAGTTTAAATGTAATATACATTGCGATCTATTTGTCTTATGTCTTCTGTTTTCTCATTTGCTTATAAATGTACTTATATATTAGATACTTTGTATTGGAGAGATAGTAATTCTTGAGCAAACAAATCAATGATTGTGATAATAAGCAATAAAAATAATAATAAAAGTATAGACAAAAACATGTTTATCTTTCTCCTTTTTGGATATACAAAATTATATTATTTACTTTATATGTATGGCAATTCTTTTACTCTAGAAAGGGGAAAAGAATCTGACGAAACACATTATATACTATTTTCGTCATACAAGAAGGCAAAATAAGAATACAGATACAATTTCATACAGTGTATTTGAATACAGGATACCGCGATGGATTCTTCTGGTTTAAAGTGTCTCGTAAATTATAATATGGCTAGATGATTGCTATTTTTAATATCCAGATTATTTTATCTAAATATATATACATTTGTACAGAATCAAATATATGACGATGTGATAACGTAATCTTTACCATTACCAATTGTATTATACAAAGTTTCAATTAATACTAGATTATTTATAGAGATTTCTTTTTTCGAAAAAAAAATGATGATGAAAATGTTGACTGCATTTATTTCATGATTAAACCAACATTATTTAAACTCAGATATGAATATTCTTTAAGAAAACTAAATATTTTACAATCTAATTATATCACCAAACGGAAGAAGGAAACTGTTAATGATCTAATTTGGTAATTCATTAGCAATAAGGTACTATGTTGTAACAGTACTTTGATGATATAACGGGATGAGGAGATAGAGATTCCTAGCACATTTTACCACGGCGGCGTGAAGTTAGAGAGTCTATTTCCACTCAAATGTTTCAAAAATGAGTGTTTTCCTTCTGGGTATTTTCTGTTGGAAAGTTGGGGAATGGAAGGGGAAATTCTATTTTGAAAAATATACATGATAGTGTTTGGAAGATTATCAACACCAGCAAATACAATTTACGAATGCGTATAACTCCGAATACTGCACATTGCGAATAGACTTAAATACAGTGATTAAACCTGCCTTCGACAAAATAATATATCAGCTGAAAACGTACATTGAGCGTTCAAACCAAATAGAGATAATATTTATTCGCTGAAAGTGGTGTCCCTCCTACGTTTCCATTGAAACAGAAGTTTAAAAAATTTAAATATAGATGATTTACGGAAGTGTGCTTTTGATAATGTAATTGACCAAACAAATTACCACAATTGCAGCCAAGGTACATGAGCGGTCGTATTTTAAGAGAAAATTGCCCGTTATGACCACACACTTCTCATTCATTCTGGGCTAAACATTTAGTCCCGAGTTCGACCTTGGGTAAACTGGTATTCTGTTCATTGAATGAGACCGAGATCCCGTGTCATGGTAGACGAGGCATGTACACGATCCTTCACTGCTGCGGGAGGAAGACTTACACAAGTATGAATTTCTATGACATGTATCAGGCAGATGCTGTCGCCACATACGTGAAACAATCGTGTAGTAATGTTAAATAAATGCCATCAATGATGTCGATTTCAATTATCTAAATTAATGACCAATAGCCACACAAGCTCCTTCATCTGGGTGTACGAGAGGAGTAAGCATCTCCTGTCAGAAGTGAGACCAGGTGTCCCGGCGGAATAAGCATCTCCTGTCAAAGCTGATACCAAGTGCTCGGGCGGAGACCATTGTAAAGTATTGATTCCAATGCAATGCATAAGGCAGATGTAGAGAAATAATCGTGGATTGATGTAAAATAATAATCAGTCAATCGTAAATTAAAAACGAACCAAAAATATGTCAACAAAAATATCGCATTGTTGTCTATCAATTGTTCCTATTTTAAACATGAAATACTTGAAGTACTTAACTATCATGCCGTAAATGACTAGCCCTCCTGTCTCATGTCATTTTGTAAAAACTTGCCTCTTCAAAACTTCATACTTTCGATTTCTACCATTTTGAATCACTTGAGAGGCACGATATGCACATATAGTAAATTAATACTGGTGTGCATCTTAATAGATTTCTTACGATTGACTTCAAACGAAGAGGCCACTGGTGCTTCCTATCACTAGGCAATGTATATGTTGTTGTTGTATACATACATTTAACACAGAATAACTTTAATATACATTAACACCAATATCACAGAAGGGCTGACAATTTACAAAATCCAAATGATAAGGTGGGGGGGGGGGGGCGGTTAGTATATGCAGATTAAACCCAGAAGACATCTGACAAAGCTGTATGACACAAATCACCAAGGACTTGCACACACAAAGGATAATAGTGCAATATACACGGAACGACATTACAAAAATATTCGATTGTGCTGCGGTTACGATACCCACCTATGACGGTCAATTGGAGTAACAAACGTCACTCAATTGATGTGGTTAACCGATTTACAGGCGCCCATCTTCCCACTCACCGCAAAACCAGCACAATTAAAGGACACACATTTAAAAATTTATAAATAATACTCCATATAGAGAACAGGGATAAATAAAAATGAATAAAGAGGTGACATATATTTTTAAAGTATTATTTTAGGAATATTTAAAGAATGTTACTTGTTGAAAAAAACCAAAGTGCACAATTTGGTAAAGAGTATAGCAAAACACAGCTTTGTGTGATTATATACATTATAATTATAAGATACATAAACCCTTGTATACATGTAGATGGAAAGTGGCCTACAGAACCTGTTCAAGGCACCAATTGATACATAACTGTCATTTCTATTGACCGTCCGAACGTAGTGTCTCAACTCCATTACACTCGAATATTGCTGAAATGTAGTTTTGTATGCTGATGATTTTAATACTTATATGACCGTGTACATCTTTCAAATATAACCAAGTCACATCTAACCCTGACGTTTCAGACTCTATTCCTTCGTCGTGTTCTTGTGAAAATTCTAAATATGTTTATAAACCGGCAGGTCATGTTATTACTGGTGACCTAAACTGTATTTCGGACAAGAAATTGCTCACCCTTTTTGGAAAAGGACCTAAATATAGGTTACCGTCCAGGATAGATTTCAGTAAATGCCGTGACGTTATAGAAGATGCTTTAACTACATATTGTAAACGTTGTTGTAAAAAAGAACAGGTAAAGGTTCATGCTCTTAATGATTGGAAATACGAGATTTTAAGAATTGCCGATATCCGTATTAAGAACTTTACGGAAAACCCGCATTTATTTCAACAGCCTAATACATTGACGACAAATTCTATTAAAAAGAAGATAGCTGACTTACATGCTAAATATGTCTTTGTTCCCGCTGATAAAGCAGGTAATAACATAATAGTTGTTTGAAAACTATATTATATTGAAGTACTTAAAAACGAATTAAACTCCACTCATACATATGTGGAAAGCCCTACCTCAAAAGGGAGCACCTTGCACGATCACCTCATGACCATGTCCGACTTCAAAATTAAAACTGATGAATCTGATCTACCAACCATGTATTGGCTCCCAAAACTACATAAAAGTCCATATAAATCACGTTTCATATCTAATTCTAGCCACTGCTCTATTACGGTACTATCGAAACATATTACGTTTGCTCTAACTGCTATAAAAGATCATATTATCAAATATTGTGATGTCGCATTTCATAATAGTAACATCAATTACTTTTGGTCGACTAAAAATTCTCATGAAGTTACAGACAAACTTCTTTCGCTAAATTTCAAGCGACTCAAATTTCTACATTTGATTTTTCTACACTTTATACATCTCTGCCTCATGATTTGATTAAAAGCAAGTTGCTGTCTCTTATACAATGGTGTTTTCACAGAGAATCTAAAACGTACATATACACTTCCAATAACTCTGGATTCTTTTCCAACAAACAATATACTTCATATAAATACTGGACTTGCAAGGAATTATGTAAAGCACTAGATTTTCTCATGAATAATATTTTTGTGCAATTTGATGGCAAGATATATCAACAAATAGTTGGGATTCCTATGGGTACCATTTGCGCGCCTCTGATAGCAGATTTATTTCTTTATTCTTATGAGAGGGATTATATGGTTTCTATTCAAAAATCAAAAACGTTTTGACCTCATTGACAAATTTAATAATACTTGCAGATATCTGGATGACATTTTGGTTATTGACAACCCTGAATTCGAACAATTTATATCAGAAATATATCCACCAGAGCTCACATTGAATAAAGCTAATACTTGAGATAAATCTACACCTTTCTTAGATTTAAACATCAAAATTATCAAGAACCTAATATATACTAATATGTATGATAAACGTGAGGATTTTGGATTTCCTATTGTAAATTTCCCTTACTTGGATGGCGAGGTCCCTCGACTCCCATCATATGGTATCTATATATCTCAATTAGTTCGATTTGTCAGAGGCTGCACCGATGTTTTGGACTTTCATAAACGAAATTTACAAATTACTACTAAACTTTTAACTCAGGGTTACAGATATCACAAGCTAAGAAAAACATTCGGCAAATTCTTCAGATCTTATTCAGAACTTCTATCTAAATTTGGAAATATTTCTTTTCAACAGTATGTATCCAATGGAATTTTGCATCCTAATTTTTACGGTGATCTCGTATATAAACTAAGGAAAGTAAAAGGCTCCGATAACGTTATTTTATCATGTAATAAAATAGTCAAACGTCTCCTTAGTAGACAATATGATATTGAGATCATCAAAAAGACTATAGGTCTTGTATTTGGCCCCTCTACAGCCTTATGCAGACTTTTACTTGAACGTTGCACGCTGACTAACAGGGCGGTAGGGACTATATGACGGGCCTTGTCAAAAACTCTTTCAGAGGAGACATGGTCCTGAACCTCGTCCCCTCTGACTGTTAGTCGGGACTCCTACAGATCTAGGGTCTGAGCTCGCTTTCAGACTGGCAGAGCACGGTTTATCAAGTTGATGTCGCATATATTTTTATACCATTATATGTTTTACAATACCTTACGTGTTTATATTTTTATGACCTCTCAATATGCGATACCTGTTGACCCTTGTTCTTTACATGGAGTATTATTTATAAATTTTAAATGTACGTCTTTTGATTGTTCTGCTGTTACGGTGAGTGGGAAGGTGGGTCCGTAAACCGGTTAACCACACCATTTGTTCGGCTTTTGTCAAATTAAATGACCGTCCTAAGTCGGTATCGTAATTGCACTACAATCAAATATTTTTGTAATGTGTTAAATGTTCTATTATATTATTTATATTCATGTATTGTATAGCTCCATGGTGACTTCTGCCACATAGGTGAGCCGGTAACTCCTCTTTTTCCTTTACGCCGTGCGTCCAGTTATGAAGATTGGGTGATTCTAACTATTATTATTATTATTATTTATTTATTTATTTATTAATATTAATATTATTATTATCATTATTATTATTATTATTGTTATATTATCATTATTTTATTTATTTTTTTTTTTCGCATTTTGAAGGGAGGGGACGGAGAATTCAATTTTGGGCGAATCCGTCTGATATTCTCTCTTACGGACCAAAAAAAACCCCCCAAAACCACTTTGTATACAATAGTCGTGTGCTCAACAACTAGTGTTTTATTTCGTTATTTTCATGTTTTGCACTAAGTTAAGTCTTAGGTAATTAGGACTGTAGAGTAAATGGAATATTCGATCAGCTCTGTTTCCAACATTGGTTTTAGAAGTATTGTATTATTTATATCATTCAAATACCACTTAGTGCTATTTTGCAAAGTATACTAATATACGTGTTTGAACAAATTAAATGCAAGTGCACCTACAATGTTGATATTTAACTTTCGAAAAAGCATTTAGGGATTCCTTTCAATCTAATTTTGAAATCACAAAATAAAACAAAACAACGATAATTTACATAACGGATGATAGATAAATAATATAATACCTAAGATGGTATGTGATTTAACATTTTGAAAAACACTTTATGAATGCCGAAAAGGAGTTATCGTCCTTTGCCTTTGTTTAATGTAACTTAAAGTGCACTATGAATTATAGCTCTGTCAACGAAACTCTATAATTCAAATAGTTTGGAACCGCTCACCGTTAGTCAGAAAAAAAAAATCATGCAAAACTGGTACATCCCATTGAATTCAATAAGAATATTCATCATATCTATTAGTATGGAATATTATTCATTTTATTTTTAATTGTCTTATTTATTCCTTGAAATGATGTATTACTTTCACAGATAAGGATAATATCTAGTGTGACTTGAATGGTGATCGTTATGGATTGGACACCCTAATGACAATACGTTAAAGATTTCAACTGTAACCGAAAAACAAAAAAAGTAATATATTTAAATGATGATCGAATTTCTAACAATTGGGAAAAATGAAAATAAAGCAATGAAAAGTGTATCTAGCTTGAGAGTTATCTTTCTTGTATTGCTAAAACTAAAGATTCGACAAAATGCACTTGCAGTTTCCTTTATACGATTTGTTGTTGTTATATATGATTAGCTACTTGTATTAAGCATTAATATTTGTATTTCTATTTTTATATAAATGAAGCAAACGGCGAATTCAATTGAAAATAAAGAAAAGCAGATATCTGGCTTAGTTGTATGAAAAAAAAGTTGCCACGGTCGTCAATTAGTATCAATTATTGTCTTTAAATTATGAAATAGAAACTGTTACTTGTACTTAAAGCTGTTACCTGACCTAGTAGGATAGGCCGTGCACTACGTGAGGTCTCTGCATAATTAATGAACTCTCCGATAGATTTTTCAAATTAGATTACTTTATTCTTATGCATTGGTTTCTTGAAAATGCTGATAAACTTCTGAATTTATTTTGAAACATTTTATGAATATCACAGCTATTCAGTATTCCTGGTTCACTAGATTTGCACTTAACAAACCAGAATGTAAAAGCCTTGAACGTAAAGATAAGACACTCATTTATAAATTATATTACACCCAGTTCTGATGAATTGAGTCTGTGAAACTTTATGTACAGTTTAAATATTTACTTCAAATATCCAGCTATTTCTCTTTATATATTCTTTTTGATTTATTTGTATTTTTATATTTATATAACTTTATTTTTCTACATTTAAAGTATTTTCACCGCTAGACGTCGGTAGATAGTGATGTGGCATTCCTTTTGGTGCTATGTTGTATGTGCATACTAGTAATCCTACAGAACTAGCTGCTTTCTTATTTTCGAATCCAGGTAGCTCTTATTCCTTCTTTTGTGACCCGTGTGTTCCTGATTTGAATCCCGCGGGTGCTTGATTGGTGTTCTGTTCTTTGTTTCAAGGCCCTGTAACATAATAAACGTCGATAAAATTTTGTTGCATAGCATTGCCTTTTTGTATATTGTATGTGAATCAGTATTTGAATTAAATAATCGTGACATACGATAAACCACCCATAGTCGTACACAAGTAACAAAAACACAATAAGGAAACTAAATTCCAATCTGAAATTCATATAGTGATGTAAATAATGGAATAAGATATTGACACTAAAAGTCTTGCATATATAAAGGGAGAAGTGGTTATAGGTCTTCAACACATACTACTTAATGTGACTGAAGTGCATTCTTCTCCTTTTTATTTATAATTTAATGAGTTCAAAATGCCTTCGATTGTCCGTGTATCTAACATACAAATTACAAGATGAATTTCTTACTATAATAATCATGACGGTGATGATGAAGACGATGATTCTGATATGATTATAATAATAAGAATTCCAATAAATACAATAATAATATTAACAAAAGAACTAATAATAATATCAATCAATATACACATTATTATTGTTGAATTTATTGATATAATAGCAGCAAGGCATATAATAATAATAATAATAATAATAATAATAATAATAATAATAATAATAATAATAATAATAATAATCATCATCATCATCATCATCATCATCATCATCATCATCATAATAGTAATAATAATAATAGTGGTAATTATTATTATTATTGTTATTATTATTATTATTATTATTATTATTATTATTATTATTATTATTATTATTATTATTTGTCTGAATTGCTTTAAGGGCGGTTTGTCTATTGACCAACTTCGCCCATCTCGGTTTCCTCACAAGAATCGCCTGTCGTATATGTCGAAGGGCATTTTATCATCGTATAAACGAATTGCATAGAATATTCAGTGTGTGTTTCGTATATTTTAATCAAAAGGAAAGTCGGCAAACACGGACAAATGGAGTATCTAGTGTATCTAGTTTTAGAGTTATCTTTCTTGTATTGCTAAAACCAAGGATTTGAAAAAATGCACTTGCAATTTCCTTTAATACGATTTGTTGTTGTTACATATGATTAGCTACATATATTAAGCATTAATAACATTAATATTTGTATTTCTATTTTTATATAAATGAAGCAAACGGCGAAAACAATTGAAAATATAGAAAAAGCAGACATCTGGCTTAGATGTATGAAAAAAAGTTGCCATAGTCGTCAATTAGTATAAATTATTGTCTTTAAATAATGAAATAGAAACTGTAACTTCTGTTACCTTACCTAGTAGGATAGGTCGTCTAGTACGCGAGGTCTCTGCATAATTAATAAGCCCTCGTACAGCAAAGTATCAGAATCGCGGTATGAACACATGTCTTATATGCTTGCAAGTGGTTCTTTCACACATTCTAAAGTTTATGTAGTCAAAACAGTTGAAAATATTCGAGAAAAATGTAATTTAGTAAAATGTAAAGCTTACATTACTTTAACGTGATTTGAAATACATTTTATATCCAATTACCTGGCAAATTATACCACTTTCTTCAAAGAACAATAGCTCAAACTAGCTTGTTTATGGTGAACAAATAATGATATGACCTAGTTTGTCAAGAAATGCATAATGTGAATAAACATAATGGTGGTATATAATACCTTTAGAATTACGTATGGTATGGCAGCACCTTAAGGTGCGTTTGAGTTGGAATGTTTTCATAGCATGTTGATTGCTTTTCATGAACGCCTATTCCATTTTTGCCTATATCTGACCATGAACTTCGATTGTCCCCATTCACTTCACTGGCACTTATTAATATAAAGTGGGCGGGGCAAACCTAATAAAGAGTGATGATCAGAGGCAACTCGCTCTTATTGGGCAGTCCTCTCAAAATTACAATCAATAACATCATATTGCAACTCTTGTCAACTTCAGTATTTATGGCCAATCCCAAGCTTACACATCTGCACTTCTAAGTTTAACATGTGACACAACAGTGTATATAAAAATGGAGAGTGGGGCCCACATGCTTTCCTTTTGGCGTTGTTCTGACATTATGTTATCATCAACTAACATTTTCCTCCGATAGATTTTCCAAATTAGATTACTTTATTCTTATGTCTTGGTTTCTTGCAAATGCTGATAAACTTCTGAAATTTATTCTGAAACATTTTTATGAATATCATAGCTATTCAGTATTCCTGGTTCACTAGATTTGCACTTAACAAACCAGAATGTAAAAGCCTTGAACGTAAAGATAAGACACTCATTTATAAATTATATTATACCCAGTTCTGATGAATTGAGTCTGTGAAACTTTATGTACAGTGTAAATATTTACTTCAAATATCCAGCTCTTTCTCTTTATATATTCTTTTTTATTTATTTGTATTTTTATATTTATATATCTTTATTTTTCTACATTTAAAGTATTTTTACCGCTAGACGTCGGTAGATAGTGATGTGGCATTCCTTTTGGTGCTATGTTGTATGTGCATACTAGTAATCCTACAGAACTAGCTGCTTTCTTATTTTCGAAACCAGATAGCTCTTATTCCTTTTTTTGTGACCCGTGTGTTCCTGATTTGAATCCCGCGGGTGCTTGATTGGTGTTCTGTTCTTTGTTTCAAGGCCCTGTAACATAATATACGTCGATAAAATTTTGTTGCATAGCATTGCCTTTTTGTATATTGTATGTGAATCAGTATTTGAATAAAATAATCGTGACGTACGATAAACCACCCAAATGTAAATTCTGGCATGCGACATATGTTTTAGTGTTTTTGTATTATGTATTTCACGTAATGGCGTCATAGTTATACACAAGTAACAAAAACACAATAAGGAAACTAAATTCCAATCTGAAATTCATATAGTGTTGTAAATAATGGAATAAGATATTGACACTAAAAGTCTTGCATATATAAAGGGAGAAGTGGTTATAGGTCTTCGACACATACTACTTAATGTGACTGAAGTACATTCTTCTCCTTTTTTATTTATAATTTAATGAGTTCAAAATGCCTTCGATTGTCCATGTATTTAACATACAAATTACAAGATGAATTCCTTACTATAATAATCATGACGGTGATGATGAAGACGATGATTCTGATATGATTATAATAATAAGAATTCCAATAAATACAATAATAATATTAACAAAAGAACTAATAATAATATCAATCATAATACACATTATTATTGTTGAATTTATTGATATATTAGCAGCAAGGCATATAATAATAATAATAAGAATAATAATAATAATAATAATAATAATAATAATAATAATAATAATAATAATAATTATCATTATTATTATTATTACTATTATTATTATTATTATTATTATTATTATTATTATTTGTTTGAATTGGTGTAAGGACGGTTTCCTGACAAGAATCGCCTGTCGTATATGTCGAACAGGCATTCTTATCGTATAATGCGTCGAGTATTCAGTGTGTGTTTCGTATATTTTAATCAAAAGCAAAGTCGGCAAACACGGAGAGATGGAGAACATAAGGCTATATTACTTCCCCTGCCTACAGAAATAAAGTAAACCTATTGTTGGTTTCCTGTTTATAAAGTAAGTGTAATGTCGCTGGGAAGAAATTATCGCAAAAGAAAATTCTTCATATTAATGAACGTGTATTTTTTTTTTTTTTTTTATGTATATTCAGTACAGATAAAATATTCAAGTAACTGGTGCCACATGCCACATGACTATAGCACTAACAACAATGTACCATATCGGACATTCACGGACACCTGAAATTCAAAGGTGAGACCAGGTGCCCGGGAGGAGTGAGGGTCTCCAGTTTGGCCAGCCACACCGGCCGTGAATGCCCTGACACACAGACGAATCAAAATAATTCCGCACTGTATATATACATGAATGTGAACAAACATAAACATTCGGTTTCAAATCCATTTATTTCAAAATATATGTCTTTTATAAGATTCTTTGTAATATTCATAATGTTATGTACATATCTACTACTAAAATATCATTCAGCTTGCTCAAACTCTATGGGGTGCATAGGACAAATACAAATGCACAAATCACTGAAAGGAATAACTAGGAAAATATTTATTATTATTGTTATGTGATGTAAATAGATGTAGATTTGTAGAACCTTTGTTTTCATGGGTTTTTTTTGTTATTATTATTATTAAAACTTTTATTATTATTATTATTATTATTATTATTATTATTATTATTATTAATATTATTATTATTAGAAGTAGTAGTAGTAGTAGTAATAGTAGTAGTAGTACTTTAATAATAATAATAATAATAATAATAATAATAATAATAATAATAATAATAATAATAATAATAATGATAATAATGATAATGGGAACTCCAATATGACGCGGCGTTGTAATCACTATAAATGATGCGCCCTCTTGTACTCCGTCTGCTAAGTAGATTCGCATTTGATTGACACCTGTCACTTAATATTCAGAACAATAAAGGTTACAGGAAGAAGTAGATTTACTATACTGATACTCTGATGTATACTTTTCATCAAGAGGTTCTTACAACGTCTCCAATCCCTGATTTTGGAACATTTATGGAATGAAAACATTTTTTTACGTCGCATGGACAAAAATATAACGGAAATATGCATCATTACGCAGAAGATTTCTGTCAGTTTTTTTTTTTTTTTTTTTTCGTTGTTTACTTCCATACAACAAAAACAAATTAGATTCATTCAGTATTATTTAATTTCTTTCAAACACGTTTTATATTCTAATAATAGATATAGAACATATTATATTCTAAGAACTACTTTATGTCTGCAATGTTTCTGAACATCTTTAACTTCTGTCGCGAAGGTGTCATGTTATAGACGTCACGGTTAGGTAAACGCAGGACATTTCGTCGTGAAAGAGAAAAAAAAAAATAAAATAAAACAGATGACATATATACCTGTTACATGTAACATTAAGTGTTTATCGTCTACATGTGTACATAAAATTGTGTATCATGATAAATGCCGTCCGTTTCATTCTTATTAGTGTTTGTAGTTGTCTGTCTGTCTGTCCGGATGGTTGACAATAACTTCAGAGAGGAATGACCACTTTGTTTTAAATTTCATACAATGTTATCTGACATGAAGAATTAAGGTGGGATTGATTTCGGGTCAAACGGTCAACTCTATTGGTCACTCTTACTAAAAATAGACATTTATCATTGTATTTCGGTTTCCAGATGATGACGTGGGTAACGGATGATTGATTTCTTTCAAACTTCATATAAGGTTTGTTCATGTAAAACTTTAGGGTGGAACTGACTCTGAAAATTATTGTTACTAAAAATAGACATTTATCACTTCATTTAATTTGCCAGATGATAACTGGACTTAAGATTGATTGATGTTCGTTAAACATCATGTAAGACTAGTTTATGTTAAGGTGTATGATGGGATTGATTTTGGGGTCAAAAGGTCAAATTAAGGAATGACTGTTACTAAAATTAGACATTTATCACTTCATTTCATTTGCAAGATAATAACTTGAGTCAAGAATGATTGATTTCTGTTAATCTCCATACAATGCTGGTTTATGCATAGATCTAGGGTGGGATAGAAATGGTGTCAAAAGGTCAACTTTAAGGGTCACTGTTGCTAAAAAAGACATCAGCATATTGCAGTTGTAGACTTATAGCTGTAAAAAAGTGATTCATTACTGTTTCAGTTTCCAGATGATGACTATAGATACTGAATCCAGATATGAATAAAACGATGCTATATTTTTGCTGTCAGTTTCATTAGAACTTGAGATAATTTTCACAGAATCCATGTTATTTTCATTAAATCATGTAAAAGTAACCAAGTTCACATAACTGTTTCATGCTGCTATTAAGGTATTAGTCACTACAGGTTGCATGCAACACTAACTGTAAGCTTTTATACCGTAATTCAAAACATTTTCTGCTTTGCGGTCATTCAGTTCAACACGGTCATACTTACAAATTCCCAACATCAATAACAACTTACTTAGTTTTGTGTTTATGCATCCTTGAATTGAAATTTACATCTGGTTTACAACTGCATGGAATATCTCCACATCGGAATGTTTTCCGCAAGCGAAAAGATTTGCACTAGAAAACATCAAATTGATCATTTCAAAAGTATAGATCATCGGATTCTACACGGTTATATCCTAATTACTCTTAAGAATATTCATGTTTGATGTCCGTTGCATATTTTAGTTTATTGTATTTGGTTTCACATCACGAGTTTAGAAAAGCTGGTGCGGTTAGTGGATAAAGTGCTCAGCTCGTGATCGAGGGGTCCTGCATTCGACTCCCGTACTGGTGTTCTGTCTTTTGGGTGAGACAATAAAAACCAAGGTCTTGTGACACGGTAGGTGTTTACACGTAAAATATCCTTCACTGCTGCGAATGGGTCCTGTTACAAAGGTCTAAATTTGTATGCAATGCATCAAGAAGATGCCGTCACCATATATGTGAAATAATTGTGGAGTAACTTAAAACAATATTCAATGAGGTAAAGTAAAGAAGAAACATATATTAAGGAAATTGAATGACGAATGAAGTAATAGGAATTTCAATGAAAATCATACAAATCGTTTGCTTTGATCATACACACAAACCATGGAAGAACTAATGACAATTACCGTTTAGCTCTGACAAGGGAACCAAAATTTAAAAGGGGATCATCATAAATTAACAACATTTCAGGGACCATAATGGTAGTTTTACAAAAAGCATTATAATGAAATTCTATTAAATTTTACACTTAGTGTAATCCGAATTATTAATAAAATGAACCATATTGAAAAAAATCAAAAGTGACTTAATACAATAACCCCCCCCCCCCCCCCATTATCCCCCTGTTCTTTCTTCCCGGCAAATATACTTTTGAGCGGACGTAAGAATTACCCTATACATTCTTGTTTAAATAATAATAATAACAGAAGTTATTCAGGACACCCATAATTTGACTTTGATCTAAGATCATACATCCAGTTTAAAATGTAACAGTAGTCTTTAAAAAAGAGGCGTTTCAATTTGTATGGACATTTCAGTTGCAGTAATGCTATTTCAATGTGTGGAATCAAAGACTCTCATATAAGAAAGTCACATATTTATATAAGAAACTTATTTATGTTAGAAAAAAATCATAATGATTAAGTGCTGTTATAATCTAATTCTAAAATAGAGATACAATTTGGACTTTGTAATTGACAGTTTTGTCGAAAGGGGCGGCTTTTAAGACTCGTATAGCATGCTTGCTACCGTTGACCCACTGTTGACATATTATTATTAAGTTATATGGACCCACCCAGACTCCTAGTGGCATACGTTACTTGAGCTCTTAGTATGACGAATTGTAAAGCCCATATAACGTGGTCCATTGTTACTCCTTCTGTCTCATTTTCTTTGCTCTACCCCCTTGTAGAGTATTGTTGATCAGGACATAGTAATTCCTTTGCTAATACGATCCCATTATGAATTACAAAATATTCCAGATGTAAGCAACAACACATCCTAGATCATAAAATCGCTACATTAGCGAAATGAGATAAAAATGTATGATTTGAAAAAGATTAGATCTCTATTTAAATATTTATCAAATGATTTTATCCAACCAATGTCTCTTCTATATCGAAATGTTAAACACTCTATCCCCACAGGAAATCTGCCTATCAGACGCGTCATTAATTACCATTGTTTGGCCTTGTATTCCATGAAGGCAAACGTCATTTTACTGGCCATGTGACGAACAAATACAAAATTAGTGTGGGTCTAGCTAATGTCCCCTGATATAGCAGTAATACACGCGTTATTTATCATAACGAAATCATCAGACAACGCTCGACAAAAGACGAAACAAAATTATGTCATCGAATAATTCATACCCGTACAAACATATTGTGCCAGTGTTGATAGTTCATCACATTTAACTTGGTAAAAGATCTGCATTGGGTCGACTTTGGCCTAAAGTTGTAGCCCCAAATCCAAGATATGACAAACGATCTGCCAACATTGGGCTAATGTAGTCATGCTGGCTTGGGAGTGGCATATATACCGAAGCGTCACAACGAAACGTATTCCTATTTGCTTCATTTTCCTTGCGGATACGGGTCACTGTGACATAAAATATAATTACTTTTTATCCAATTCTCTCTCTCTCTCCCTCTCGCTCGCACACTTCAGTACGTTGCTCTGGGAGACACATTCACTTCACACTAATCATTTATTTGTGTGTTTTGTGTTACTATCATATGTACTCTCAAGAGGGAAGAGGGAAACTAATAGGATGCTGGCATATTATCTCGACGACTAAACCCAGAACAGTAAGCCGCAAGGCCGTAGTAACTACGGTTTGTAAATTTCTTGATAGAACATTTCAGTTAAATTTAATGTTATTACAAATACACTCTAGTGATAAGTTATGCACAAGTAGATTGTTTATAAGTGTTGTCGATATACACCGAATTAAAGTTGGTGTATATGCTGTCGCAGTTGTAATACAACACTATTCTTTCTCTTTTAAAATCTCTGGTTTACCCAATGCCCTCTGTTTGTTTTCGATGAGGGGGATGGGGGGGGGGGGGGGAGAGGGCAAACGTTTGATGAAGAAACACGGACGAGGAAAGTGTTAATCGATGAACGATATTATATTAATCTAAAGGTTCTTCTTTGATCTGCATGTCTTTATTGGCTTTTGTTGTAATTGAGCGAGTCAACGTCAATACAACCCACCCCCCTCACCTTCGCTTGAATGCAGTAAGCTGTATATAACATTTACGAACGACTAGACGACGTCCACTTGGAAATGTATTCAGATTTTCATTTCATATGTCTGTTATACACACATTATCATTATCATGTGACAGGACGTAGTTAATTACATCATTATAAGAGATGTAGGAAAAATACGAAAGGTGTTTTAATTGACTTAGATTTCGTTTACTAAAATCATGAACGGTATAATTCTGAAACAAATTCTATACAAATTACTCCCCCTCTCCCCACCTTTTTCCATTCCATGCAATGACGTCCCAGTTAATAATTTTCTAATTGACGTGGCCAGACATCATAACAAGAATACCCCATCCCCTCTCCCCCGACTACATCTCTTGTTTATTAATGTATTGTAACTATTCATGTTGTTCTTATTCCAATGTTATGTTTTGTTTACAACAATGTTTCCACTTAAGTCAAGGAAATATACTAAGGATGACCGTTCGAGTTTCAATGACAGAATATGCGCTACAGTGAAATCACTCGCAGTTTCTTATCTCATCACTTGTAAAATGCTGATGTGATTGTCGATGATCCGGATTCGACGCCCTGATTAAGCCACTAACATGAAAGGTCTAATAACCTCCTTCTTCAATGTCCCGATATACACAAAAACGGTTTTGTTAGGTACGTAAACACAAAAAACCCCCCAATGTCACTTTATTTCACCTTCCCTAGTCTGTGACACACCTACATTACGAACCCGGGTGTTTGACAGATACCCTTCTCTTTGGGGTAGATTAGGATTTTTTTATGTGGATAGATGAGTTTGCTTTCCGTCTTAGGATTATTACTATCCAGTATGTATACAAGTGTTATGCAATACATCATATACATTTCGTCAACATATACGCGAATTAATTACTAGCAGCTTTGAGTTCCCTTTATTTCTAAGCCGCTCTTTAATTATTCATTTTGGAAATTAGTTTTCGCCTGATTTATTATGCGCCCCCCCCCTTCCCCCGTATATTTTTTTCTGCTGTCGGTCCGTACGTCCCTTCGTGAGTGAATTAATAGTTTACGCTTTTTTTCAGAGGAACCCGGGGACCCTTAAAAATATTGAATTTATATTCGGTATACAGATACATCTGAAATATATGTAGGTCAAGTTCATACTTGGTTATTGTTCGAAAATTTCAGTCATAGTTTTCTCTCTTCGACTTAAAAATTCTCTTAAAATTAGAAGTTTCCGCTCCGTTTATATCGGGAATGGATAAAGATATTGAACTGACATTCTTCATACTGATACATCTAAAGGATATTTAGGTAAAGTTTAAATTTGGTTATGATTCAGTGATTTTTGTGAGATGTAAAGATGATGGATAAATCCAAACCATAAGTCTAAAAATCATGAAACCAGAGGACATACAAAATCAGTGAAAATGAAAAACAAATGGAAAATAACAAAATATGTCTACTTGAAGGGCATATGTGAACCCCTGTGATGGAGTGAGATCAGGTACCCGGGGAGAGTGAGCATCTCCTGCTTGCTAGCAACACCCGTCATATATGCCCAGTAGAAAGAGTCAAATCGTGTAAATTTCTTATGTACTTATATATGGAAAAGTCAAAGTAAGTAACCTTCTAGTATAGAAGGTGTCAAATCTGTGTAAAATGATCGAAATCGGTCTCAATCCAGAGTATTAAAAGTCTGGAAACGAGATATCATATCGAGTAATAAGAGTCTCGTAACGACCGTAGAACTTCCTCAGTGACGTTGCTAGTCTAGCACATATATAACCCTGGTTGAGCAGCTTCACTGAAAGTCGCCTAGCCCTCAGAACGTATTAACTGAGATATGAATACGCCGTATGCGGGCGATGATGGAATGATGCTACTTATGAAAGGAAAATTTGTGATAGCAAAATTGAAATCGTCACGTTTGTCATAGAGTGAGGTGTTCAATCGACCATTAATGTCGAAAACATCATAATGTCTAAATACGAAGTAGAATTATTACTTTCTGTGGTTTCTTTGACCTCCAGCTCACTTGGATAGATGATACTAAGGTAATCCGCGAATGAAGGATTATTAATTGAAAAGCAAGTCATTTATATATCTGTAAGTAAAATTGAAGCCAAGAGCCAATTGTTATTTTTTTTTCCTTGCGAAAGCAAAGACTGAATGAACTCAGCTTCGTATGAGTAAAGGAATACATGTATGTCAGCCAGAAGCGGAGCACAGTTCGTGCCCATTGGAATGCCGACAATTTGTTGAAAAACCTTACCTCCAAACACCACAAAGATGTTATCGATAAGAAAATTCAACATCTGGATGACAGCTGTTCCAGTGTATTTATTTTTGGAATCAGAATTTTCCCTAGCAAAATAAGTTTTATCATGGCCTATTACTATATATTTGAATTTGCAAATAAGGCGGATTATCTTAGCATCATCTATCCAAGTGAAATGGAGGTCAACGAAAGAAAGAGGCCACAGAAAGTAGTAATTCTACTTGGTATTTAGACATTATGTTGTCTTTCGACATTTATGGTCAATTGAACAACTCACTCTATGACAAACGTGACGATTTCAATTTCGCTCTCCCAAACTTTCCTTTCATAAGTAGCAACATTCCATCATCGCCCGCATACGGCGTATTCATATCTCATTTAATACGTTATTCCAGAGAATGTTAAAATTACAATATAATGAGGGCTAGGCGACTTTAAGTTAAGCTGTTCAACCAGGATTATATATGTGCTAGACTAGCAACATCAATGAGGAAGTTCTACGGTCGTTAAAAGACCCTTATTACTCCATTTGATATCTCGTTATCCAGACTTTTAAATGATATTCTGGACTGAGACCGATTCCGGTCATTTTACACAGATTTGACACTTTCCTTACTAGAATGTTACCTACTTTCACCTCTCCATATACAAAATTCATATGGAATTTACACGATTTCACTCTTTCTACTGGGTATATGTGACGGGTATTGCTAACAAGCAGGAGATGCTCACTCTCCCCAGGCATCTGATCTCACTCCATCATAGGGGTTCACATATCCTCTTCAAGTAGACATATTTTGTTTTGTAATTTTTCACTTGTTTTTTTTTTTTTTTTCATTTTCACTGATTTTGTATGTCCTCTGGTTTCATGATTTTTAGACTTATAGTTTGGATTTATCCATCATCTTTACATACTATGTTAAATGTCTTCATTCTCTGTCTTCATTCAACGCCTACAAATATGTCTCCTTCAGAGGTATTGGGTAATCACAAGTCAGTCTCAGTTCATTCGGTATTACTACAAATGAATCTGATCTCGAGCTGACATACCCTTTTAGGATTCTAAGCATCGATTCATAGCTGGATCTTCCACGTGTTCCACCAAGCCTCTTTCCATGTTACTCACCAGTATTCTACCAGAAATCAAATATGGTCCTAAAAAATACTGCTCTACTGCTTACTCGGTAAGCGGTTAGAATGTGGATTCTAAATAATTCCAAGGAACTTCTAGAGCACCTAAAATCTCCTATTTTCAATAATGTCACTAGCATCAAATCTTTTGACTTTTCGACTCTTTATACAACCATTCCTCATCAAACACTAAAGAACAGAATAACATCAATTATTGAAAACGCCTTTTTTAACAAAAAGGGAAATCGCAGATATTAATATCCCGTTTTAGACTACAATGACACTTACATTTTAAAGGAACAGTCTGATTCCAGCAGCAAGTATACAGAGAAAGAGATTATCCGAATGTCAGAATTTCTTATAGATAATATTTCTGTGATATTTAGTAGGAAAGTGTTCCAACCGATTGTTGGCATTCCTATGGGTACTAATTGCGTGCCTCTTCTGGTCGACATACGCCTGTACTCTTACGAAGCAGTTTTGATACAGTCTCTGCTCTCTAGAGGCAATAAACAATTAGCGTCTCGGTTCAAATTTAACATACAGATACATCGATGAGGTTTCCTCGATTAACAACCCTGTATTTGAGGATCACCTCAACATCATATATCCAAAGGAACTCGAGATAAAAGATACTACATAGAGTGCATCTTCTGCTTCATACCTCGATTTACTGCTATCAATTAGTGACGATGGTTCATCGGCAACCTCTCTCTATGACAAACGTGACGATTTCAAATTCATTAGTACCAACTTCCCTTTTCTAAGTAGCAACATACCTTCCTCTCCCGCATATGGCGTCTTCATTTCACAGCTTATACGGTATGCCAGGGCATGCTCTAAATACGAAAATTTCGTCCTGAGAGCGAGACTTCTTGCCACGAAACTACTCTCACAAAGATATATTGAACGTTTGAAATTGTCACTGAGGAAGTTCTATGGTCGTTATAGGGATCTATTGCAATTTCTGATTCCTCTTTCAAGAATATCAACCGATATTTTGAGACCTGACCATACAAAATAACAATCTTAATATTTTGATTATACTTGATTTGACATAATACGTATGTACTGATATTTGTTCACCTGCGTTTCCGACACCGGTATTTCAGGCAGACAGCATTCCTTGCCTTGAGTGGGAAATAGGATTTCGTGTTCCCTTCTCTTTCGTATGTTCATGCGTGTATATTTATGTACTTACCTCTTCGATTAAAAAGGTTGTAATTGAAATTAAATTAATAACCCAATCATCCCATCTCCGCCGAAATGTGAAACACTTTTTTTCTCTCTTTATACTACTTTCTTTATTTTATCTTGTTTTATTCCATGCATGTCTTTGGTGATTTTTGTCATACAGCTTTGTCAGATGTCATCAGTTTTCTCTCCTATTTATCATTTCCCTAAATGTATTTTTCTATTAGGTCCTTGTCTAAGTATTTGCTTTTTCTCTATGCTATGTATGCCATACAGATGAGAATCATTTCAAAAAGTCAGACTTATTTCCATTATAATTTTTCTCTCAAAATAGGGGATTCGAAGAATGACACATGCTTAAAAGAAATTTAATATGTTAGTTGTGTGCCAGATTACTACAATCGGGGTATAAATAAATTAGGACAAAATACAACTTGGTAGAGGACAGGCTTAGTATAGTGGTCAAGCGCGTGCTTGTTATACCGACGATCCGGGTCCGATTCCACTAAAAGGTTGTCTAATTCCTACTTCAATGTCGCAATATAAAGGAAAATTTGTTGAAAGCGACGAAAAGGGCCGATAAACCAACTTGATAGGAGAATAAACATGTTAATACTTACTACCAACTTGGTAAATTGTCTTGTATTTATACCCCTACTCTCATGGCTTTGGGCGGTGATGCATCCTACAGTAATTTGCAATCTGTTATATGTACCCCACGGTTTCCCCGGCAGGTGTTAAGCATTGACTAGCAAACCAGGAAAAAAACTTTCTGCAACACCTTATCCCGTTTTCTGAGCGCAGTATTTCATTAGAATTCTGACATAATTAAATTCTTGTAACTGCATTACATCTGTATACTAAGGAACAAATAATTCATATATATTTAAAAAAAATCAATGGAGATCTGAGCTTTATTTTTTAAATGTAAAAAATTGTTTTCATAGTGAGGAAAGATTGTGTAACCTGTTATCGGTGTGGAACAGAAAGAACAACGGGTGTGATGCGACTTCAAAACTCATTTTTCTCCAATTTAACTGGATTTCAAACTCTTCAGTGATTAATGCTGACATCGCTTTTTGTTCAATGTCTAAGATCATTCAGTTTTCATGTCTGATGTTTTTCTTCCAATTTATGTATTCCTTTGTCCATTTCTACACCTTTAGGAAAACTTTGCCAATTTGTTTGGAATCTCTCACTCAAGAACAATATACCCAAACGGAAGAAGTATGCATAATCATCGAGGAACATCTCCAGGAGGACCAGTTTCATGAACAGTATTCAACAATATCTGAGTATAAATTTTCAATGTTAAAAGTCGTTTCATGCAGGTGTGAAAGCAAACTATCTGTTGTATTGAACATCTAATAAAATCAATTTTATCAGAAACAGAAAACGAGAATGCTAAAAATTGTGAACATTGTAAAATAAAGTGACAAATTATTAAAAGAAAAATATGTTAATTTTGTATCTCATTTAACTGATCGACAGTTATAAAAGCATGCGCATTACGTCTACGCAGCGTCATGCTCGACCTGAGTTTCAATCTGAGATATTTCGAATTCACTGTTCCACAAAATATATTTTCATAGAAATGTCGAGATCTGAGGTCTGACAAGTCACCAATAATTGACGTACCCGTTTATGAAATCCTACACATTACAATTAAAAATCTCTAATTAGCACGTTTTTCAAGAACAATGGAAAGAGAGCGCTCTGAATTTGAATCACTCCAATAGCTCGTCAGTTCCTTGTTTTTGTAATGAGACCATAAGACCTGAGAGCCCGTGCAGCTCATAAACAAGTTCTCCGCGGAGGGTTTGATTTAAGTGTTATTATGCCCTTTTACCTAATGTTATATGGCTGTGACACTTTCTACACAATTTTCTCACAATCATGTATATATACAGTGCTGAATTATATTGTTTCGTCTGTATATCATGACATTTTGGCGGGTGTGGTTAGGCAAACAGGAGACGCTCACTCCTCCCGAGCACCTGATCTCACCTGTACATTTCAGACGTCCATGAATGTCCACTGTGGTGCATTGTTGTTAGTGTCATAGTCATGTGATGCCAGTTTCTTTCGTATTTTAATTGAAAGATTTTATTTGTAATTCATCAAAACAGATGTGAAGTTATCTCGGCGTGACAATAAATAAGAAACAAGGAGAGAAACAGCAAAGGTTCTTTCTTCCCATGCCTTGTACACAAAAAGATCTTTTCAATTTCAAATCACCAATACAAAGGATTAAAACCAACTTAGGGGGGGGGGGGGGTAATGTCACGGATCTCAGTAGATAATCATCAGAAAAGCAGATAGGTTAAACATGTGTTTTGATATAGAACTTACATCGGAATAGCTCCTAAATGTAGATAGAAAGCTATGTAACTGTACTCATCTTTTTTTGATCCACAATAACAGCAAGCTAAACTTTTTTTCTCATTGAAACATACTTATACATTTAGAATATGAAAGTACATGCATTTTTACTACATGTTCAAGAAATATACTGTCAACTAATTTGGACACAGAACCCCGTTGAGAATCGGTTTGAGCCTTGTCACTTTATTTTATTATTGATCGTGTGCATGCGGTTGATAAAAGATAAATACTAAAAGTGCGAGGGCCGATACCCTTCAAGCATAAGATTTGTCCCGTGCCTCTTGAAGGTTTTTATCGAGGCTTAGATGGATGAAATCATCAGCTCTTTCTCTCTCTCTCTCTCTTTCTCTCTCTCTCTCTTAACATTAATAACACTTGGTATATATAAATAATGATACCATATGCCATTATTACGAAGCGCATAATGGTAACTGAGAACTAGGATCTCCATACGAAATTTCGTTACACGAAATGTTGTAAACATTCAAGCGTTCAAACGTAAAATCGGGTTATTGTTGGAATATGTACGTATCTGAGATGAACTTGAAATATGGTTATTTGTCTGGGGTCTGTTCACTTTAAATACCTGAAAACTAGAAATATGCATTTATACGACGTATTGTGGCATATACTAGTATCAAGTTGTCAATCAGTAAATTAACTTAATGCCTGTTTAGCCGTCATGACGAAACGAAAAAAACGAAGAAGTACCAGAGGGTAAACCATATTCCATAGTCCATGGGATAAAGGGGACAATATCGTGTTTAGTGTCATATTCAGACAAATGCGAACCCCAATAAAACCGAGGTGAGACCAGGTGCCCGAAAGGAGCAATTTTATCAAAATGCGACTTGTATTTCACTCCTCTACGACACTCTCCATGTACAAGATCTTACAACTGCCGATTCGAGGTCATCTCAGGATGACCTTACAGAATAGCCAATCAGAATTGGAGTTAGAGATCTTTAGGTGTTATATTACCTACAAACAATACCGAAAGATCTCTAACTCAAATTCTGACTGGCTGTACTGAAAGGTCATCCTGAGATGACCTCGAATTGGCAGTTGTAAGATCTTGTACATAGAGAGTAGCGTAGAGGAACGAAGTACAAGTCGCGTTTCAATAAGATTGCCGAGAGGAGTAAGCATCCCCTGGTTGCATGCAACACCCGTCACAAAAGTCATGCAATAACTTTTCAAATCGAGGAGGTAAATACAAAAATATACAAGCATCAGAATACGAAGGAGACAGGAACACTTTATAACTTAGGCAATGACACGAATCTCTTCAATGGGCAATGATTGTTATGAAGAAGATCTATAACAGCTATTGTTTTATGGACAGAAAACTTTTTTGAATGTTGGCTAACTATGATCTTAATAAGAAGGTATCACCTTCGGTCAAGAACACAACACACGTATGCACCATGGACGGTAATATTATAACTTACGACGAAGACACTAATTCTTCGTCTTTTGTCACTGATACCTTGAAATTAAAATATGAGCTTAGTCGTCACATCCCATTTTGTCATGGTTAACAACTGTATCACAAAAAGTGTTTCAATGTATAGAGCAGTTGTATTCAAATAACTTAGTGGTTATCTAAAACGATTAATCTTGCTGACAATTTATATCCCCCCCCCCCACCTTAATCACCTTCACCCTGATGTATCATGAAGTAATATTGATATACATATGATCTACCGTTATACGATTTGGGTTACTAAATTTGCTGCTTGGAGTGTGAAAGTCATAATACTGATACCTAGTTCTCTTTTTTATTATTTCTTTGATTGTTGACAATTTTATTCCCTTCCACCTCCTGATGCCTTTATTCTAAATATGGTTAAGAATAAAAAGCGTTCAATTCATCATATACACTTTCCTGACAGCGGCTTTAAAACAGATGAGCATTTCGTATGGGCAACGTAATGCCGACATACGATGAACGTTCTTCAAACGTAAGTTTTCTTAGTAATGATGTCATCTGATTTCTGTTAAACCTGACTTTTTTTTTACAAATGACCGGGGTTTTTTTTAAAGAAAGTAAGGAGGAATTATATGCTTCTGATACAGTGTTGCACACTGGTTCATCTGTGTTAGCAAGAGGACATTAGGGTACTCTTAAGATATCTTTGACAGTGGATGGACATCGACATCCTTAGATCTATGTGACGTACTACAAGCATTTCCAATCATCTTTTTGAGGTCACGTCAGACGCATATTAGAAGTGCTCCAACATCAGCTTACTATGTGCCTGTACTCATTCCATTATTCCAATCGTTCTAAAAGTTCAACTAAGAGGGCTTTTGTCAAAAAGTTTTCAAGATAACTATTTTTTAGATCAACAGAAATTAATATCTCTGATACGTAGAATATATTACTACTTTGTATCACGTCCAAAGAAGACAAGATCACTGTGGCATATGGCAGAAATATTTGGCATGCATGGATTGTACATTATACATACAATTCATATTGATGTAGTGTATGATTGTATAAAACGTGAATTCGAAGGTAAAGATGATGGGTAAATCCAAACTATAAGTCCGAAAATCATGAAACCAGAAGACATACAAAATCAGTGAAAATGAAAACCAAATGGAAAATAACAAAATATGTGAGAGCATATGTGAACCCCTGTGATGGAGTGAGATCAGGTGCTCACCCTCCTGCTTGCTAGCAACACCCGTCACATATACCCAACAGAAAGAGTCAAATCGTGTAAATTCCATATATATTGATATATGGAGAGGTCAAAGTAGGTAACCTTCTAGTATGGAAGGTGTCAAATCTGTGTAAAATGATCGGAATCAGTCTCTGTCCAGAATATTATTTAAAAGTCTGGATAACGAGATATCATATGGAGAAATACGAGTCTCGTAACGACCATAGAACTTCCTCAGTGACGTTGCTAGTCTAGCACATATATAACCCTGGTTGAGTAGCTTACATGAAAATCGCCTATCCTTCAGAAAAAAGTCCTGCTCTAGAATAACGCATTAACTGAGATATGAATACACCGTATGCGGGCGATTATTGAATGTTGCTAGTTATGAAAGGAAAGTTTGTGATAGCGAAATTGAAATCGTCACGTTTCTCATTGAGTGAGGTGTTCAATTGACCATTATTGCCGAGAGACAACATAATATCTAAAATACGAAGTATTTTCGATGAAATGGAAATGAAGTACGTAGTAGGTGCTCGCTGACGTAAATTAGCACATAGATAAATACTACATAAACTGGCATATTTTGAATTTCAGTGATCAAACAAATCAACATAATTCCTGTGGATTCGACTTAACACAGATTAAAGTGTGAAGCACTTCTTAATAGAATCTAGTACTAGTTTGAGTTCCCAATAGAAAAAGATCAGTCGGGGGTTGGATAAATCAACAAATGTCAACCGAGGCGTCAGCCGAGGTTGAGATATGTTGATTCATCCAGCCCGAGACTGCATCGATTTTATCGGGGTTTGCATTTGTTTGAATATGACATTATACCCGATATTGGCCTTTTATTCTATTACAATATCGTTTAGAATCATACTTATTATACTTATTATACTTACTAAAGTTATATTTCATTCACTTAATCAAATAAGTTCGGCATCATCTTCCATCGATTCATCACATATTTATTGAATTTGGTTTTTGATACTATACTTGAACGTACATTTTTGTTGAAAAATATGGATGCCCGCCTTCCCAACATCTGACGACAGAATTTTATATTACCGACGGTCATTATAGAAAGCATAGTGCAATGAAAAGGATGGGGTGGTGGTTTGAAGATTTAATAGCCAACTTCTTACAAGTGTTTCCACTTACACCGTGCTGCCTCCAGTATTAATTCATTTTATATCTATTGCATTATACGAAATAATATAGAGAGAACACTTTCATGATTTTTAAACATTGTTTCCGACCACGTGATTGCATTACTTAATTTTTCCGGGTTTTTTGCTATAGCGCATTATCTAGAAAATCATTCCGATGGACACAGCAATGTTAACGTTTATCATCGTATCAATCTGTCTGCTAGGTAAGGCGGTAATGCTTATTTTAAATACGTCTATACCAAATATTATAAAGTCATATATACAAATAAAATTTTCAGATTTTTGTGTTCTTTTCAATTATTATTCTTTTTGTTGATATAGTTCAGTAATCACAAGTGCGTCATATAATATCATCTCTGCACTTTTAAACAAATTATTTTTTATCGTAGGAATAGTGTGTACCAACGATGATATATGCTTAAGAACAATAACGAATAATACACATCAAAATGCAAAAGTTATATGTGAAAAATCCATGCGTGGAAAATTAAAAGTCTTTCTCACTAGTGACAAAGCAATCGAATCTATCAAGACTATGAACCTTAAAAATGTATGGCACGGACTTCGCAGTATGCAAAACGGTAAGAAAATGTTTATTTAGAAAGCTTATCAACTTGGTCATCCGTTTTCCCTCTCTGTTCGTGGTGTATTTTAATTAATTTTTTTTTATTGTTTTTTTTTCTTAATTACATTTAATTATTTATTCATTAACATTTATTTTATTTATATAGTCATTACCAATAACATTAGAGTTCTTTCCTTTCCTCATAAAGTACTATTGTATTACCGTGATCTGCAAAAAAGTTTATGTACGAAATATTTCTCAAATCATCTCAGCTTCTGACAAAAACAAAGTTACATAACACCTACTCTTCCAAGAAAGAAACTCTTTAAATAAGATTGGACATGTTTAAAAGTACTTTATAACAGACAATAAATGGAACCTTTGAAGTATCCCGATTATTAATAAACAAATGTCGATTTACTGACAATTAACATGTAGTTATGCAGTGATTGCACTTTGGCATATACGTATTCTTAAGAAAATTCTGTCCTCATTTGTTGGGATTATGGGTAATGTTTTGACTGCTTCTCTACGATGCTCGTACAATAAAAGAATGCAATTAGTGATGACACCAAAACATTTGCTTTACTATGTTTAACGATTATTAGCATCTACTTTTTTGTTTTTCTCTTTTCCCGTATAACAAATTTCAGCTGGCAAGAAAATGTGTAAAGTGATAGATATGTCAGACATCACACCTATGAACTGCACAGAAGTGGAAAATATAACATTCCTATGCCAAACAAGTAAGTTTTTGTTTTTGGATTTTTTTTTTTGTTTGTTTGTTTGTTTGTTGGTTGGGGGTTTTTTTGTCAATATAGAAGATGAATCTGTCAATTATGCTGCAAAGGAAATATTAGACCTAGAGATTAACAAAATAATAATAATGATAATAGTTATATTTATTATTATTATTATTCATAATAATAATAATAATAATAATAATAATAATAATAATAATAATAATAATAATAATAATAATAATAATAATAATTATAAAAATAATAATAATAAGAATAATAATAATAATAATAAATAGGAAAGGAAAAATAAATAGCGTACCCGGCAATTCTTGTGTACCATATACTTCTGTATACTTTCTGTACATTATACTCATTTCTTATGCAATACATTAATCTCATGCGGACTTTTGAATACAGTTTTGATAATTATAATAAATGTTTCTATTTTTAAGTGAATCTAGTTACTTATGCAGTTACATCTTTATTATCTTAAGTGTGCGAATCTTTTCATGTCTATCTTTTAATACAATGGAATCGAATACCGGATTTTAAATATTTCTAATTTACTTTCTTTCCTTCTCTCTACTTACTATTTTTAATGGAGTACATATTTCAAGTATTAATATAATGCCGAAGTGTCTTCACGCATATCGTGACCAACATTCCTCATACCAAGAAAATACATTAAATTCTTTCGTTATTTAAATTCTACAGTGGTGAAAGACATCGTACACACAAAAAACAATCTCACAAAAGGGATAGTACATGTTTAATAATTTTGAGATACTCCTTCATTTCGTCGTTGCGTTGATTTAGTTCAGAGAAAAACGATGTTTAGTGCTAATGACAATGTATCTGCTTCCAACAAAATGTTGTATTAAATATTAAATTTTTGTTTGATCATGCAATGTATAAGGGATAAACGATTTGCATATGCTTTCATTCTTATATAGTCATACAAAGTACATAGGGATGTAAAAGTATTTAGTGTATGCGGTACATCAAACTTCACTTTATAATAAACCGAGCCTCTATAACGTGAAAGTGTAAGATATTTCCTTAAAACGTTATAACATGACTCGGGGACTAAAATGAGCGGTCGCCCGAGACGACCACTTTTGCTTCCGGGCCCTTGAAGTTCTCCTACTTGATCGTCCGAGTGGCGACTAAATATTCTTGAGTGTAAGTAAACATTTATCGTCGTTTCACTGATAGTAGAATTATATTTTGAGTGGTTTGAACGCTTCTTGTGCTGATATCAATTTTCGAACGGTGCTTACATAATCTCCGTCTGTCGAGTGTTTAAAGTCGCGGAGGGCCCATACTAAAACTAGTACACGAACGCCGACGCGGACTCGGAAAACAAAACAACTCATTTATCAGAGTTCGAAATATTTCTTCATGAAACTTCATACTAGATTTATGGTGGTTATATTTAAATATTTTAATTTAGTACATCTTCAATAGCGACAAATCAAGTTTGTTTTGTCGTACTTTTTCAAGTCGGTGTTCGCGTACGTTTTAGTGTGGGCCGTCGCGGAGTCTACGGTCTAATTTCGTCTCATGAGAACCAGAGTGCTAAATGACAAGAATGACAGTAATGAGAGACATAGTGAAGGGGAAGATGTTTAGGAGATATATGAGACTGATGTGCAAGATGTAAAAAAAGAGACAGAAAACTAATGGGAAAAGAGATTTGATTGGGACAAGATACATATCCTGATAATGTAGGGAGAGACTGGGAGAAGAGCTAGAGGATAAACATTCGGAAATACAAATAGAAAATGGTTCATGTTTAAAGTAATTGGAATTAGGTGGCTACCATGTCAAAACAGTCAATTTTAGTCCCTGCATGTGTTGCACATTTAACTACTATTTTATTTACACATATGTCAAGAGATATTTATTTTGAAGCAACATATTATAAAATAAATAAAGCGAATCCTAACTTTAACTATTGCGATTGTGCAACATTTATCATTAGTATTCTAGTTTTCATTCCGATTGCGTTTTGTTTATATCCCATTCGCAGTCACTCTTAGTTATCTGTGCTTGTGCATTTTTCAACATTTCGCTTTTTGGTGCTTCCAATGTTCCAATAATTTCAAGATTCTTGTGTTTCAATTTAGAATTGACTACTCCGATGGACCTAGACACTGAAACTTAATTTTCTAAACTTCAACAATCGTTAAATACTTTAACATTAATGTTGTAGTTGTTGATGTTATCATTATCATTAATCAAAATATGCTATTAATTCATTTCTTAAATATACAAATATTAATTTGTTGTTTGAATAAGGAAACAATGTATGCTAAGAATATCTTTCAGGATGCAGTTGGTTTTTTGGGTTTTTGTTTTTAATGTTTTTGGTTTTTTTCGAATCGTAACCAACAGTGAATGGCAGTGGTAATGCATGCATCATCGTTTGCTGAAACAAGTTTCGATTCGTATGAATAAAAGTAAATTGAACGAATGTGAAAAAAGTATTTCAATAAACTTATTTTCATTTTATTATTGAAGAACGTTTCAGAGCATTTTTCACTAATGCATAACACATTTATCTATTTTTATTTTCATTGTGGCACTACTTTTGTACTTACATACTTTGCTGAAGAATATGGATGCCCGACTTCCCAACAACTGACAACAGAATATTCTAGTACTGAAGATCATGCGCGAGAGCACAGCTCAGTCAATACACCGTCGATGACTTTAACGCATCCATCAACACATTTGAAATTAACAGTTAAATATGATTCTGCAACGGGAAATGGTAAAACAAAATCTTCAGAAGTAATAGAAAAATCAAGTTAGACGTGCATGAATGTTGACATTCTAATAGAATAATTATGTTTATATCTCGAACATCTATATTTTGTAATTTAGTTTTACTAGTCTATGAAAGATTTTTGATCCGGGTAAAAATGTTGGGTTATTTTATATGTATTTTTAACACTGACAGATTTTAATAATGAACTCAAAATGTGCTGATGACACATGATATTTCTAATTCTAATGCATTTTGTTCGTAACACGCGACCGATGTCCGATTTAAAAACTGTGAGGGTATTCACGATACCCTGCAGTTTTCAATATGATGTCATGATACCCTGCAGTTTTTGATTTATGACATCACTGTGATTAGCGACTTGGTTTAGAAAACTGTAACTCTGTGCGTATTGAGTCTATGTGGCACCCTGCCAGGTTTTGTAAAACACTAGCATGATAACCTCTAAATCTAACAAAAGCAAACTGTATCATATTTGAAAATAGAAAACACTATTTAACTAGATAATAACCTTGTAATAAGAATATCTCTTATTTGCAGATGTAAAGTACATGATCATACCTTACGTGTTTACTTTGTTACTTGTGTGCCTATTGGTGACGACCATCAGCATTGGATGGTTATGGAATCGGTACGTTTTCTTACATCGAGATTGGAATTATATAAGAATATATCTCGAGATAAAATGTTTTTTCTTACTCGTTTCCTCACTGAAAGTCGTAGTTGTTTATTGCATTAGGAATATAAACATATTAAGATGAAATACCGACTTGGTAGAGGGCAGACTTGTAGTGGTTAAGCGCTTGGCTTGTGATACAGATGATCCGGGTTCGATTCCCGGATAATGCCAATATGTTCAAGAGATAGCTGGCTTCATGTAACTGAAACATTGTTGAAAGCAACGTAAAGGATCTATCTACTACACGACCCAATTTGTAGGATTATAAACATAATACCAACTTGGTAATTCATCTTATATTCATACCCCTACTCTAACAGTTTTCGGCGGTGATGCATTATACAGTGATAGTCTATCTGTCATGTGCACTCTTTCGATTCATCAGCAGGTGATAAGCATTGATAACCAATTTGACTAGAAAACCAGCCCATTTTCTGAGCGCAGTATTTCATTACCGTTCAGGCATAGTGACACTCGTGTAAATGCTAAATGAACATCACATCAGTAAATATCGTAATTTTCGTTGTTTACTTTTTGTATACTGACCAGGATATCAATTCATATACATTTCAATATGAATGGAAAGCTGCTCTATAATTTGAAATGTACAATATGTTTTCCTAGTGAAAATAAACCGTGTTATCTGTGGTGGATCTGGAAAATAAAGAAAAACAGGTATACTACATATTTACTACTTACTGTTTCTCCAATTTTACAGGATTTTGGAACTATTTAGTTACGAAAAGTTAACATGACTTTTTGTTAAATGTGTAAGTTTATTCAATTCCATGTTTTTCTTTGAATTTAACAAATTATGTATTCCTTTGTTCATTTATTTACCTTTAGGGAAACTTTGCCGGATCCTACAATGTGTTTGGAATCTCTCACTCAAGAACAATATACCCAAACAGACGGAGTATGCATCATCCTGGAGGAAACCTCACAAGAGGATCAGCTTGCTATCCATGAACAATATTCATTCATTTCTGAGATTTCTGAGCATGAATTTTGAATGTTAAAAGTCGTTTCATACCCATGTAAAAGCAAAATATTTGTTGTACCGAGAATCCAATAAAAAGAAATGGAAAACAAGAATGTCGAAAATTGTCAACATTGTACAATAAAGTGATGATTGACAGTATAAATATGTTCATTTTGGTAACCCAGTTTACTTATTGACTCTGGTTATAATACGCGTGCGCATTACGTCTATGCAACGTCAAGCTCGACCCACGGTAAGTTCGAACAGAGGTATTTCAAATTTACGAGATCTGAGGTCTAAAAACCACGTACATATGACGTATCCGTTTATGAAATCATACACATTACAACTGAAAATCTCCAATATGCACGTTCTTTTAAGAGCTGTGGAAAGAGAGGAGTTTGAATTCGAATAACTCCTATGGCTCATCTGTATCCTGTCTTTGTAATGAAACAGATAAACGCGAGTGCCCGTCAATTATACTTGAAAGATTCCATTGTAATTCATCAAACAGATGATGTCACCGCACAGGTAAAATTATCTTAGCATGGCAATAAACACAAAACAAGGAACGTTGTGCGTTGTACACAAGAAACCCATCTTTTCGGGGGACTCCGTGGATCTTTGATACCGAAGGTCATCGATAATTCTTAAACATCTATTGCAGGAAACCATACTTCTACCACCATTGTCCGATTACAACACATGGACAATGGCACGCATCTTAGTAGATACTCATCAGTTGAACGGATCGGTTACAGCAAGTGTTTGATATCGAACGCACATGGGGATAGCTCCTATTCATGTGACTGTACTCATCTTTCTAGTTGCACAAGTTCAACAAGCCTAACTTTAGTGAGATTTTTCTCAGGAAAACATATACTTATACAAATAAAATTTGAGAGTATATGCACTTTAATATACATTCCAAGAAATATACTATCAACGTGGCATATTGACCTAACATGGACAAAGAAACGCGCTGCTGAGAGTCGGTTCAAGCTATATGCGATTATTATACTACGTGCTGTGTGCATGCCGGAGTTAAAAGATACATACTCCAAGTGCCAGCGCCCATACCGTCCCAGTACAAGTTATGTCCCCTGGTTATTGCAGATGCTTAGATATCGATGACATCATCATCTCCGTTAACATTAAGAACAGTTGGCATATGTGTATATATATATATATATACACAGTGCCTGAGTATCATCGATATCTAAGCATCTGCAATAGCCAGGGGACATAACTTGTGCTGGGACGGTAGCGGCCCTGGCACTTGGGGTATGTATCTTTTAACTCCGGCGTGCACACAGCACGTAGTATAATAATATATACGCGATGGATTACCTATATAGATAGAAAAGAAAGGATATAGATTTCTTCTGGTTTAAAGTGTCTTGTAAATCATAATATGGCTAAATGATTGCTGTTTTTAATACCCAGATTATTTTATCGAAATATATATATACATGTGTAGATAATCAAATATATGACGCTGTGATAACGTAATCGTTACCATTACCAATTGTATTACACAAATTTCAATTAATACTAGATTTATAGAGATTTTTTTAGGGAAAAATGATCATGAAAATGTTGACTGCATTTATTTCATGATTAAACCAACATAATTTAAACTCAGATACGAATGCACTTTATGAAAAGTACTTTTCTTACAATCCAATTATATCACCAAAACGGAAGAAGGAAACTTAACGATCTAATTTGGCAATTCATTAACAATAAGGTACTATGTTTTAACAGTACTTTGATGATATAACGGGATGAGGAGATAGAGATTCCTAACACATTTTACCACGACGGCGTGAAGTTAGAGAGTTTATTTCCACTCAAATGTTTCAAAAATGAGTGTTTTCCTTCTGGGTGTTTTCTGTTGGAAAGTTGGGGAATGGAATGGGAAATTCTATTTTGAAAAAATATACATGATAGTGTTTGGAAGATTATCAACACTAGCAAATACCATTTACGAATTCGTATAACTCGGAATACTGCACATTTCGAATAGACGTAAATACAATGATTAATATATCGGCTGAAAACGTACATTGATTCTTTTAACATATGTAATATTGTAGAAAGTGTTACTGAATTGATGAAGTATACCGAGTTGGAACGAAAATATCTTAATTGCAGTAATATGTCAGATATTTAAATTTTAATTGAGTGTATTTTAGGTAACCTATTTAAGTAATGAATATATGTAATTCATTAAAGAGACCGCATTTAAGTATCACGCCTTGTTAAATCAAAGAAGGATGACTCGAAATAAAACAGAGAACGTGTGTCGTGTCTACCAATAGAAAAGAAGTGTGGATGAGATGCTCAGCTCATAGCGTGTCGCGTGAATGATCCCTCAAGAGGCTCGTGTGGTGGGACAGGGGGAGGGGGGGGGGGGTATTGGCTGATTTAAATGCCACATAGAAAGATTTATCTGCGTTCAAACCAAATAAAGATAATATTTATTCACCCTAAAAGTGGTGTGCGTCCTACCTTTTCATTGAAACAGAAGTTTAAGATATCTAAATAAAGATGATTTACGGAAGTGTGCTTTTTATAATGTAATTGACCAAATTACCACAATCACAGCCAAGGTACCGACTATGAAAATTGCCTGTTGTGACCACGGGCTTCTTCTGTAAAAACTTTCCTCCTCAAAAATTCATACTTTCGATTTCTACTATTTTGAATCACCTGAGAGACACGATTTGTTTACATGCACATATAATATATCAATACTGGTATACATCTTGTTATATTTCTTACGATTGACTTCAAACGAGGAGGCCACTGGTGCTTATTATCACTATGCGATGTATATGTTGTTGCTATATAGATACATTTAACACAGCATAACTATAACATACACATTAACACCAATATCACAGAAGGGCTGACAATTTACAAAACCCAAATGATAAAGTGTGTGTGTGTGTGGGGGGGGGGGGAGCTGTTAGTATATGCAGAAAGAAACCCAGAAGACATATGACAAAGCTGTATGACACAAATCACCAAGGACTTGCACACGCAAAAAAGGATAATAGTGGAATATACTTGAAACGACATTACAAAAATATTCGATTGTGCAGCGGTTACGATACCGACTTCGGACGGTCAATTGGAGTAACAAACTTCACTCAAATGGTGTAGTTAACCGGTTTACGGGCGCCCATCTCCCCACTGAACGCAAAACCAACACAATCAAAGAACATACATTTAAAAATTTAAAAAATAATCCTCCTTATAAATAACAATGATAATTTAAAATAAAGAAAGAGCTGACATATATTTTCAAAGTATTATTTTAAAAATATTTAAAGAATGTTACTTGTTGAAAAAAAAACCGCAGTGCACAAGTATTTAGTAAAGAGTATAGCAGAACACAGTTTTGTGTGATTATATACATTATAATTATAAGATACATAAACCCCTGTATACATGTAGATGGAAAGTGGACTACAGAACCTGTTCATGGCACCAATTGATAGATAACTCTCATTTCTATTGACCGTCCGAACATAGTGTCTCAACTGCATTACGCTCGAATATTGCTGAAATATAGTTTTGTATGCTGATGCTTTTAATACTTATATGACCGTGTACATCTTTCAAATATAACCAAGTCAGTTGTTGTTTTAATCCCGGGAGCTGCTCAAAGCTCTAGATTTCAGAACAAATACTTTACTCACAATAAACAAGAAATAATCTTGAAAATATAGAAACTACTTGTAAATTCTCAAGTACACGGTCCATATTCTTATGCTGATTACTATAACACAATAAGGTGATTTTATTTTTTTAATTGCTTTAAACATTCAATAGAGCATAAGTTAAACGTGGTATGTTGTAACGGTACACCGACACTTCACACATTTCAATGGGGATAAGTGGACATACATCTCCGTCATATTCTACTTAGACGTACACTGCTCTTGTAGGTTGTATTTATCATTCACTCTTATGACGATTATAGGTTCTTTCCTTCATAATACATTTGTTTTTTTTTTATCTGAATAACGGATCTCCACACCAGAAGGATACCTTTAATACTATTTGATGGAGGAAACTATATATATCTACGTGTGGTTTCTTATAATAAGCACAATAAAATAGGTAGAGATTTTTGTTTAACGAAATTATATAATAAGTCGTCCGATGTGAAGAGTGATGTAGAAAAATAATATAATAATAATAATAATAATAATAATAAATAATAATAAAAGCAAAAACAAAAACAAAAATAAAAACAAAAAACAAAACAAAACAAAACAAATGTTGTAACCTTTGATTATTATCCAGTAGATGAAATATGAAAAGGTAACAATTCTGTGCTATTTAAGATTCATTACGCAAGAAAAAAAATTGTAGTTCCAACCCTTGTATCCCTATATTCTAATTTACAGGAAAATTTTAATTAATATTCCTGTACATTACCTTCTTTTTAGAATACTGTGAATGTAATGCTTAAGGACTCGTGCCGATTTTGAAAGTCCTTTATTTTTGTTCAATAAAATGAATCTTATGACTGGTATACTGTATACAGGGAAATTACGACCCCGATTTTTGTTAACCGATGAAGAGATGAATACAGTTTCTCTGCACAGCAGCTATTGAACCGCATTTAACCTTTAATTACAACGGCGGCAGTTGGTCTTTGCAATCGATCTGGATAAATACACAGAAAACGCGATTATGTTTTTACTTTGCTACCACTTTTTCATCACGACGTGCACTGAATACGTAAAACATTGTTAGCGCTTTCCTCTATATGTAACTGATCTCTGGTACTGTTAACGTATGGTACAAACACTTTATTGAGATACTGAAGGATAGTGTCCCTGTTAGATCAATGGTTTTCAGAGTGGGATATGACACGTCCTCCTTGGAACGTCTGCTCGGTATGACAATGGTCATTAGGGCATTTTCCTATCACCTTGCTTTCGACTGACTGGTTAATTGATTGAACGTTCATAGCATGTCTGTGTGCAATTATACACTTGAATGTAACTGCGCTACACCTATACAGATTTTATGATACAGTAAGAAATTAGGTGTGAAAAATATCCTACCATGTAGAAAATGCCCAATAATGCCGTAGTTTGTCAGACAAGTCCACGATATTAAAGGATATTAACATGTTTGACTCGTCTATAGTCCATTGACCTCCGGGGACGATTGACACTCTTGTCTGGGTATGTCTTGTATGACAGATAAACAATATAATACCTAAGATGGTATGTGATTTAACATTTTGGAAAACACTTTATGAATGCCAAAAAGGAGTTATCGTCCTTTGCCTTTGTTAAATGTAACTTAAAGTGCACTATGAATTATAGCTCTGTCAACGAAACTCTATAATTCAAATAGTTTGGAACCGCTCACCGTTAGTCAGAAAAAAAAGTCATGCAAAACCAATTAGAATTTTCATCATATCTATTAGTATGGAATATTATTTATTTTATTTTTAAATGTCTTGAAATGATGTATTACTTTCACAGATAAGGATGATATCTAGTGTGACTTAAATGGTGATCATTATGGATTGGACACCCTAATGACAATGCGTTAAAGATTTCAACTGTAACCGAAAAACAAAAAAGTAATATATTTAAATGATAATCGAATTTTTAAAAATTGGGAAAAATGAACATAAAGCAATGAAAAGTGTATCTATCTTTAGAGTTATCTTTCTTGTATTGCTAAAACTAAGATTTGACAAAATGCACTTGTAATTTCCTTTATACGATTTCTTTTTGTTACATATGATTAGCTATTTCTATTAAGCAATGATAACCTTAATATTTGTACTTCTATTTTTATATAAATGAAGCACACGGTGAAATCAATTTAAAATAAAGAAAAGAAGACATCTGGCTTAGTTGTATGAAAAAAAAGTTGCCACGGTCGTCAATTAGTATAAATTGTTGTCCTTAAATTATGAGATAGAAACTGTAACTTTTACTAAAGCCTGTTACCTGACCTAGTAGGATAGGCCGTCCAGTACGCGAGGTCTCTGCAAAATTTATGAACTCTCAGCAGAGTATCAGAATCGCGGTATGAACACATATGTCTTATATGCTTGCAAGTGGTTCTTTCACACATTCTGAAGTTTATGTGGTCAAACAGTTGAAAATATTCGAGAAAAAAGTAATTTAGTAAAATTTAGAGCTTACATTACTTTAATGTGTTTCGAAATACATCATTATATCCGATTACCTGGCAAACTATACCACTTTCTACTTTGCAATCAAAGAACAATAACTCAAACTGGCTTGTGTATGGTGAATGATAATGATATGACCTTGTTTGTCAAGAAATGCATAACGTGAATAAATATAATGGTGGTATATAATACCTTTACAATTACGTATGATATGGCAGCACCTTAAGGTGCGTTTAAGTTGGAATGTTCTCATTGCAGGTTGATTGCTTTTGATGAACGCCTATTGCATGCTTGCTTATATCTGGCCATGAACTTCGATTATGCCCACTCACTTCACTGGCATTTATTAATATAAAGTGGGCGGGCAAACCTAATAAGGAGTGATGATCAGAGGCAACTCGTTCTTATTGGGCATTCCTCTCAAAATTACAATCAGCGTATATAAAAAGGGAGAGTGGGACCCACATGCTTTCCTTTTGGCGTTGGTCTGACGTTATGTTAACATCAACTGACTTTATTCTTATGCATTGGTTTCTTGAAAAATGCTGATAAACTTCTGATATTTATTTTGAAACACTTTTTATGAATATTATAGCTATTCAGTATTCCAGGTTCACTAGATTTGCACTTAACAAACCAGAATGTAAAAGCCTTGAACGTAAAGAGAAGACACTCATTTATAAATTATATTATACCCAGTTCTGATGAATTGAGTCTGTGGCACTTTATGTACATTATAAATATTTACTTCAAATATCCAGCTCTTTTTCTTTATATATTCTTGTTGATTTACTTGTATTTTTATATTTATATCTCTTAATATTTCTACTACATTTAAAGTATTTTCACCACTAGTCGTCGGTAGATAGTGATGTGGCATTCCTTTTGGTGCTATGTTGTATGTGCATGCCAATAGTCCTAAAGAACTAGCTGCTTTCTTATTTTCGAATCCAGGTAGCTCTTATTCCTCCTTTTGTGACCCGTATATACCGGCTTTGAATCCCGCGGGTGCTTGATTGGTGTTCTGTCCTTTGTTTCAAGGCCCTGTAATATAATAAACTCAGTATTTCAATAAAATAATCGTGACGTACGATAAACCACCCAAATGAAAATTCTGGCATGCAAGATATGTTTTAGCGTTTATGTGTTACGTATTTCACGTAATGGCGCAATGATCATACACAAGTAACACAAACACAATAAGGAAACTAAATTCCAATCTGAAATTCATATAGTATTGTAAATAATGGAATAGGATATTGACACTAAAAGTCTTGCATATATAAAGGGAGAAGTGGTTATAGGTCTACAACACAAACTACTTAATGTAACTGAAGTGCATTCTTCTCCTTTTTTATTTATAATTTAATGAGTTCAAAATACCTTCGATTGTCCGTGTAACAACCGTCTAACATACAAATTACAAGATTAATTCCTTACTATAGTAATCATGCTGATGATGATGAAGACGATGATTCTGATATGATTATAATAATAACAATCCCAATAAATACAATAATAATATAAACAAAAGAACTAATAATAATATCAATCATAGCAGCAAGGCATATAATAATAATAATAATAATAATAATAATAATAATAATAATAATAATAATAATAATAATAATAATACTAATAAAGTACTGTAAGCTTTTTTACCGTAATGCAAAACGTTTTCTGCTTTGCGGTCATTCAGTTCAACAAGGTCATACTTACAAATTCGATGATGGATACTAAAAGTCTATATCCCTAACATCAACAACACCTTATCTGGTTTTGTCTTTATGCATCCTTAAATTGAAATTTACATCTGGTTTACAACTGCATGGAATATCTCCATATCGCAATGTTTTCCGCAAGCGAAAAGATTTGCACCGGAAAACATCAAATAAAGCATTTCAAAAGTATAGATCATCGGATTATACACATGTATATCCTAATTATTCTTAAGAATACCCATGTTTGATGCCCGGTGCATCTTTAGGTTTATTGTATTTGATTTCACATCACGAGTCTAGATAAGCTGGTGCGGTCTAGTGGATAAAATGTTTAGCTCGTGATCGAGAGGTCCTGCATTCGACTCCCGTACTGGGCGCACTATTGTTCTGTCTTTTGGGTGACATCATAAAAACCGACGTCTCGTGACACGGTAGGCGTTTACACGTAAAATATCCTTCACTGCTTCGGGTGGGTCTGTTACAAAGGTCTAAATATGTATGCAATGCATCAAGAAGATGTCGTCACAATATATGTTAAATAATTGAGGAGTGACTTAAAACAATATTCAATGAGGTAAAGTACAGAAGAAACGTATATTAAGGAAATTTAATGACGAATGAAGTAATAGGAATTTCAATGAAAATCCTACAAATCGTTTGCTTTGATCATACACACAAACCATAGAAGAACTAATGAATATTACCGTCTAGTTCTGACAACGGAACCATATCAAATTTAAATGGGGATCATCAGAAATTAATAAAATTTCAGGGACCATAATGGTAGTTTTACAAAAAACATTATAATGAAAATATAATTCTATTAAATTTTACACTTAGTGTAATCCGAATTATTAATAGAATGAACCATATTGAAAAAAATCAAAAGTGACTTAATACAATAACTCCCCTCCCCTTATCCCCCTGTTCTTTCTTCCCGATAAATATACTTTTGAGCGGATGTAAGAATTACCTTATACGTTTTTGTTTAAATGATAATAATAACAGAAGTTATTCAGGACACCCATGATTTGACTTTGATCTAAGATCATACATCGAGTTTAAAATGTAACAGTAGTCTTTAAAAAGAGGCGTTTCAATTTGTATGGACATTTCAGTTGCTGAAAATGCTATTTCAATGTGTGGAATCAAAGACTCTCATATAAGAAAGTCACATATTTATATAAGAAACTCATTTATGGTAGAAAAAATCATAATGATTAAGTGCTGTTATAGTCTGAATTCTAGAATAGAGATACAATCTGGAGTTTGTAATTGACAGTTTTGTTGAAAGGGGCGTCTTTTAAGATTCGTATAGCATGCTTGCTAACGTTGACCCAATGTCGGCACATTATGATCAGTTATATCGACCCAGACCCCTAGTGGCATAAGTTACTTGAGCTTTTTGGTATGAAGAATTGTAAAGCCCATATAACGTGGTCCATTGTTACTCCTGTCTCCTTTTCTTTGCTCTACCCCCTTGTACAGTATTGTTGATCAGGACATAGTAATTCCTTTGCTAATACGATCCCATTATGAATTACAAAATATTTAAGATCCTAGATCATAAATTCGCTACATTAGCGAAATGAGATAAAAATGTTTGATTTGAAACGGATTAAATCTCTATTTAAATATTGACCAAATTATTTTATCCAACCAATGTTCCTTCTATATCGAAATGTTAGCCACTCTATCCCCACAGAAAATCTGCCTATCAGACGCGTCATTAATTACCATTGTTTGGCCTTGTTATCCATAAAAGCAAACGTCACTTTACTGGCCATGTGACGAACAAATATACAATTAGTGCGGGTCTAGCTTATGTCCCGTGATATAGCAATGATACGCACGTTATTTATCATACCGAAATCAACAGACAACGCTCGACAACAGACAAAGCAAAATTAAGTTATCGACAAATTCATACCCGTACAAACATATTGTGCCAGTGTTGACATTTCATCACATTTACCTTGGTGAAAGTTCTGCATTGGGCCGATTTTGGCCTAAAGTTGTAGCCCCAATGCCAAGATATGACAAACGATCTGCCAACATTGGGCTAATGTAGTCATGCTGGCTTGGGAGTGGCATACAAATACCAAAGCGTCAGAGCGGAACATATTCCTATTTGCTTCATTTTCCTTGCGGATACGGGTCACTGTGACATAAAATATAATTACTTTTTTATCCAATTCTCTCTCTCTCTCTCTCTCTCTCTCTCTCTCTCTTACACTTCAGTACGTTGCTCGGAGAGACACATTCAATTCACACTAATCATTTATTTGTGTTTTTTGTGTTACTATTGCATGTTCTCTCAAGAGGGAAGAGGGAAATTATCTAATAGGAACGGAATGATGGTGGTATGTTAAAAAACGAGTAATCCATATTATCTCGACGACTAAACCTAAAACAGTAAGCTGCAAGGCCGTAGTAACTTAGCTTTGTAAATTTTGTTAATAGAAATAATGTAATGGTACTACAAATACACTCAAGTGATAAGTTATGCACAAATAGATTGTTAATAAGTGTTGTTGATGTACACTGAATTAAAGTTGGTGTATATTTGCTGTCGCAGTTCTTATACAACACTATTCTTTCCCTTTTAAGATCTCCTGTGTTAGGGAATGGTTGTGTGTATATATGATGGCTATTGGTTTAGCCAATGCCCATGTCTTTACGATGAGGGCGATAAGGGGGGGGGGGGGGCATACGTTTGATGAAGAAAAACGGATGAGGAAAGTACTAGTGTTCATGGATGAACGATATTATATTAATCTAAAAGTTCTTCTTTGATCTGCATGTCTTTAGTGGCTTTTCTTGTAGCTGACCTAATCAACGTCAATACAACCCCCCCTCACCTTTGCTTGAATTCAATAAGCTGTATATAACATTTACGAACGACTAGACAACGTCCATTTGGAAATGTATTCAGATCTTCATTTCATATATCTGTCATACACACATCCTAACCATTGTTATGTGATATACGTAGTTAATACCTATTTGTATTCCATGCAATGACGTTGCAGTTAACAATTTCTAATTGACGTGGCCAGACATCAGAACAAGAATACCCCCCCCCCCTCCCGACTACATCTCTTGTTTATCAATGCATTGCACCCATTCATGTTGTTCTAATTCCAATGTTAAGTTTTGTTCACAACAATGTTTCCACTTATGTCATGGAAATATACTTGGGATGAACATTCGAGTTTCAATGACAATATGCCCTACGGTGACATTACTCGCAGTTTCTTATGTCATTACTAGTAAAATGCTGATGTGATTGTCGATGATCCGGGTTCGATGCCCTGATGGCACCACTAACTTGATAGGGCTAATTACCTCCTTCTTCAATGTCCCGATATAAACAAAATAGTTTTGATAGGTACGTAAACACCAAAAAAACCAATGTCACTTTATTTGAATTGACATTTTGCATACTGATACATGTAAAGGATATTTAGGTAAAGTTTAAATTTGGTTATGGTTCATTAATTTTTGAGAGAGTTATTACCTTTGGACTCAGGAAATTTCTTAAAATTAGCAGTTTCCGCACATAACCTCTGGAACCATATTGAATTGATATTTGATATACAGATACATCTTAAGGATATCTAGGTCTAGTTAATGAGTTATGATTAGGATACATGTCTCTGGCATATTTATTTTGATTAAGTTTTGTGTCAGTTAATACTGATGTGTAAATTAAATTGGACACAAAGTGTTGAATGGAATTTTCTTTCTTTTCTGTACAAAAATAACTGGGGGGGGGGGGGGGGCATATTATACATTGGCATTGCTCTTGTTTATTTATTTTTATTTTTATATCTATAAACAAAAGACATTCTTTTCTTCTGAACACTAGTAAAACTATAACGTCTATTTCACATTGGTCAATATTGACAATCTTAATTAAGCTAACTATTGAATATTTATAAATATTTCGTATATGCTCTAAGAAATATGCTCAACGGTTTTAAGTCCTGTCATAAGGTCTAAGTGATAAAACTTCAGCAATTATTAGCACAATAATATCGTAATTAAGTGAATGGTTCAATACCAATATGCCGCCATTTCTACTTTATAACTCCCTTACATCCGTGATGTACTTGATTATTAAATATTAGTTCCTATTTAGCCGGTTATAACACCTATCAATAAAACCTAAACATTTGAGTTGTAACGGGGTAACGGGGAAGAAAACAGTGGCTTGAAAATTGCATGGTACCAGAAACACATATTTCCCATATCGTTTCCTCTTTGGACTACGATGCGTATTCGCTAGCGTCACTCTGACGAGAAAATATGTCAATCGTCCTTTACTTCGTGTTGTTACGAAGCAATTCCCAAAATATCTCTGTAATATGTCATGCACATGAAATCACTAGATAATTATAGAATCATGGCTTTCCGAAAATTAAGGACAGAAAAAAAAATCCAAGCAAGAGGCTAACATTAACAATCGAGCATAACGAGTATACGATGTTTGGACAGTTCACGAATAGCCGATATCTATGCAGTGTATCAGGAAGTTAAGCATCCCTTTTTGTTCAGAGTTATCTATATTTGAACCATACTTATATTAAATGATTTTTGTCAAGATAAAAGTATGGTACCAACCGATCCATAGTTATCAATATTTATTTTAATTTGTTCAACCCAAAAAAAGAAGATATCGGTATTAACTTATATCTACGTGTTTACAGTAAAACATTTCATCAAAAATTATACATTTGTTTCAAAACATAAACTGTAATTCTTTGTTCTGAGTACCACCATAGCAATGAAATTTAAAAATTTGAAAGGCTTTGGTGGTACCTGGTTGGCTATTTTCATTGTAAAGCTTGTAAATCATTCTTAAATTAATTAGTATCTTCCTCATCTCTTACCGTTAGACTTGGCTACTACTTTCAAGTAAATTTGCTAATTTCATTCCTCTTCAAATATTTACACTTCTGATTTCCACCACGGTGTAGAGCTTCGACATCACTCAAGACACATTATTTGTCGAAATGAGGATATGGTGCACCAAATCAATACAGGTTTATACGTTCTTCTATTCCCTGTGCTATGCGTCGGAGAGATTTAGTTATTACATGGAAAATAAGGAATCCAAATCGTTGAAATAAGGTGACAATTGAGATAAAGGGAGGAAATGTTCCGCTTATATCCCAGAAATCCCTGGTTCGGTTCCTGCCATGGGCATATTCTTGTTCTATACATCGGATGAGACAATAAAAACCGAAGTCCCATGTCATGGTTGGCGTGGCACGTAAAATATCCCTCACTGCTTTGGATGGGTCCGTCGCAAAGGTAAAAAATCCAGTGCAATGCATCAAGCAGATTCCGCACCACATATTTAAAAAAATGGTGGAATGACGTAAAACAACAATCAATCGATTCAGTGGTTTGCGTCAGAAAGATTCCGTCACTACATGGTTGAAAATGACCAAATCGCTGAAATGAAAGGGCAATTCAGGTGAAAAAATGACACGGATTTCCCTATTCATTTCGACTAAATACTCTGTCAAAGGCTGATCAAAGTAAGTTTATCTTTGAATAAATTCACGCAAAATCGGAAATACCATTTTCTAAATGATCTTCCCATTTGAATTTGTTTAATCTGTTTGGATGTCGGTTTTCCAGTCATTCTGCATCGCCGTTTAATTTGTTGATAAATATTATGTAGGGAATATATTAAATCTAATTGAAACATTTTTGTTGACAACATGAATTGGGCATCACTTTTCATCTATACCATCCAGTGATTTCATATGTTTCATATAGTAAGCAGTTCGGAGTGTTTCATTAGTTTTTAGCTTGTGACGTCGACAGGTAAACTGACCTATGTTGCACAAAACAAAAAACATTAGCCTTCACATTTGAACATAATTAATCAGTCATAATTAATTAAGAAGTAACAATTCTCGCATCACATTCTCTATACAAGGGAGTATTACTGGATCCACCATATGGTTGTAATGACCATATTGATAATATTGGATATCTTACAAGTCCTGGATGTCGGTCAGTGAGTGTCATGTGTTTGTTTGACAATACGCCAAGAGGATGTCGAAGTCATGGCAAGTACAAATCCAAGATATTGTTCCGAAGTCCACAGCTCGAAGTCGAAGAAAAACGACAATACATATTTAAATATAATATAATCAATCACCAATCTCTGTCAAAACAGAGTTGGAATCAGGTGCCATGGAGGAGTAAGCATCACCTGCCGACTGGTCACACCCGTCGTGATGCTATAAGTAAAAGCAAAATAGTATTATTGGCTCTCAAAGAATTAGGAAACGTAACAGCCGTAGTCAAAATAGGTTTATGTCATAAGCAGTAAGAATACTGCTGTATAGTATAGGTAACACGGATGGTTTAGTTACTGTGAGATAAGGAAGACAACATGTCAGACAACGATAGATCATATGAGCAAACAGGGTCTTTATAACGACCGTAAAATTTGCGGAATGTTGACATAAGTCGTGCTATCTCATATCCTTGTTTGAGTAACTTTTCTCCTAGTAATTAGCTTCGATAAATGAAAGAGCAATACTAAGATGACGCTCGCACATATCGAATGAATTGGGATACATAAACACCGTATACAGGTGATAAAGGAATGTTGCTACTAATATATAGAAAGTTAACAATGGGGAAATTAAAGTCATCACGTTTGTCATAAAGTAGTAAGTTTACCATCTCGTTCGAATCAAAAAGCAGATCTAACTATGAAGCACATGAATTGGAAATTGTCCTTAATTTCCGGTTCCTTTGTATATAATTTATGTACGTATGTATCAAAGTTTTTGTCATTTATAGATAGTACATCATCAATAAATCTGAATGTAAAATTAAAAGGCAAGGCCAATTGCTTCTTATTTTGACTTATACGATTTTGTATAAGTCAATTCGTACGACGAGAGGAACAAATTAGCTAGCAAAAGGGCACAGTTAATCCCCATAGGGATTTCGATGGTTTGTTGGAAGACCTGGTCACCGAACACAACATATATATTGTCAATCAGAAAGTCCAGCGTATTTTATGTCATCTTCAAAGTACTTTTATTTAGTGGTTTTTCACAAAATATGTATCTGGTTATCCGAAAACAATAAATTTATATCTGCGTGAACTCTTTTTTGGTGAAGAAACAGGTATCAATAATTCTAAAGAGCCTGTTTTTCAATTTATCATGAGGTATGGTGATATAGAGTGTAGAAAAATCATAAGTCTTAATGAATTAAATAGTTGTCAGATTTTGAGATTTTAAATTTCCCAATTATTCTTTGGAGGTTTTTAGTATCCAAAGCTGATTAACACAACTTCGACAGTAAATCACATCGGATTTCGTCTGAACTTTCTCCTTAATTTGCAGATACGATTTTGGTAAAGAGGGCTGATAGAGGTTTGGTGGAGCATTTACTGGATTTTGCAATGAACCTATGTTTATATGGATCTTTATGTGATTTAGGGATCCAATATAAATAGGGTAACTCGAACTCACTATCCTTAGTACATAAGTTAAAGGTACTCATCACTGACATGGTTATTAATAATTTCATCTAGTGAGAGTGTAGAGCGAGTGTAAGTGGAGTTTCCAGTAGATTTGTTAATGCCAAGTTCCTCTGAAAGACAATTTATATAAAACGCCTCGCAAATAAAAACGATATTCTTCGAGATTTTATCAGGTGGTACTAAGGAAAAAAGAGGAGTTACCGGCTCAGCCATGTGGCAGAAGTCACCATGGAGCTATACAACACATGAATACAAATAATATAATAGAACATTTAACACATTACAAAAATATTTGATTGTAGTGCAATTACGATACCGACTTAGAACGGTCATTTAATTTGATAAAAGCCAGACAAATGGTGTGGTTAACCGGTTTACGGGCCCACCTTCCCACTCACCGTAACAGCAGAACAATCAAAAGACGTACATTTAAAAATTTATAAATAATCCTCCATGTAAAGAACAAGGGTCAACAGGTATCGCATATTGAGAGGTCATAAAAATATAAACACGTAAGGTATTGTAAAAAACATAATGGTATAAAATATATGCGACATCAACATGATAAACCGTGCTCTGCCAGTCTGAAAGCGAGTTAAGATCCTAGATCTGTAGGAGTCCCGACTAACAGTCAGAGGGGACGAGGTTCAGGACCATGTCTCCTCTGAAAGAGGTTTGGACAAGGCCCGTCATATAGTCCCCACCGCCCTGTTAGTCAGCGTGCAACGTTCAAGTAAAAGTCTGCATAAGGCTGTAGAGGGGCCAAATACAAGACCTATAGTCTTTTTGATGATCTCAATATCATATTGTCTATTTAGGAGACGTTTGACTATTTTATTACATGATAAAATAACGTTATCGGAGCCTTTTACTTTCCTTAGTTTATATACGAGATCACCGTAAAAATTAGGATGGGAAATTCCATTGGATATATACTGTTGAAAAGAAATATTTCCAAATTTAGATAGAAGTTCTGAATAAGATCTGAAGAATTTGCCGAATGTTTTTATTAGCTCGTGATATCTGTAACCCTGAGTTAAAAGTTAAGTAGTAATTTGTAAATTTCGTTTATTAAAGTCCAAAACATTGTTGCAGCCTCTGACAAATCGAACTAATTGAGATATATAGATACCATATCATGGGAGTCGAGGGACATCGCCATCCAAGTAAGGGAAATTTACAATAGGAAATCCAAAATCCTCACGTTTATCATAAATATTAGTATATATTAGGTTGTTGATAATTTTGATGTTTAAATCTAAGAAAGGTGTATATTTATCTCAAGTATTAGCTTTATTCAATGTGAGCTCTGGTGGATATATTCCTGATATAAATTGTTCGATTTCAGGGTTGTCGATAACCAAATGTCATCCAGATATCTGCAAGTATTATTAAATGTGTCAATGAGAAACGTTTTGATTTTTGAATAGAAACCATAAAATCCCTCTCATAACAATAAAGAAATAAATCTGCTATCAGAGGCGCATATTTGTCATGTATTCTTTTGCGTTCTTCTCTTGGGTCGTCAAAGACAAACGGATGACTGTTCTTCATGTTCCTTTTAAAATTACTAATACGTGTGAGTATCAAACCTCTTACACCCTCAACCCATTCTGACAAAGTATTTAGCTCAACTTCTTCTCGTTTTGCCCATCTATGAGCATAGTCCTCTATCGTATCCATAACAATACGGAAGTTTGTTCGCCAATTAAATGTTTTAGGCTCTCTAAATGTTGGACCCGGGTAACTAGCTGACGAAGAGTTATATTGTTCACGTCGCCAGTGATGACGTGACCAACAGGACCAACGCGTAACGACAAGGTGTTTTCATAAGGCAACGTCATCTACGTGACAGGTTTGCTACAGCCGTAAGCACGTCAAGAGATGTGACAGGTCGTTACGGTAGGCAAATCCACCCCAGGACATTACGCCGACGATTGAAAGAGCAAGGTTTGCTATGCTATCGCCCATTGAAAGGCTTGGTGTGTAAAGATGATGGATACATCTAAACCAAAATCTTAAAAGCATGAAACCAGAGGACATACAAGATCAGTGAAAATGAAAACCAAGTGGAAAATAACAAAATATGTCTACTTGAAGAGCATATGTGAACCCTAACTCTAAGATCATTCAGTTTTCATGTCTGATGTTTTTCTCCCAATTTATGCATTCCTTTGTCCATTTCTACACCTTTAGGAAAACTTTGCCAATTTGTTTGGAATCTCTCACTCAAGAACAATGTACCCAAACAGAAGGAGTATGCATAATCATCGCGGAACCTCTCCAGTAGGATCAGTTTGCTTTTCATGAAAAGTATTCAACAATATCTGAGCATGAATTTTGGATGTTAAAAGTCGTTTCATGCAGGTGTGAAAGCAAACTATCTGTTGTATTGAACATCTAATAAAATCAATTTTATCAGAAACATAAAACGAGAATGCTAAAAATTGTGAACATTGTAAAATAAAGTAACAAATTATGAAAAGAAAAAACATGTTAATTTTTTATCTCATTTAACTGATCGACGGTTATAAAAGCATGCGCATTACGTCTACGCAGCGTCATGCTCGACCTGAGTTTCGATCTGAAATATTTCGAATTCACTGTTCCACAAGATATATTTTCATAGAAATGTCGAGATCTGAGGTCTGACAAGTCACCAATAATTGACGTACCCGTTTATGAAATCCTACACATTACAATTGAAAATCTCTAATATGCACGTTCTTTCAAGAACAATGGAAAGAGAGCGCTCAGAATTTGAATCACTCCAATAGCTCGTCAGTTCCTTGTTTTTGTAATGAGACCTGAGAGCCCGTGCAGCTCATAAACAAGTTCTCCGCGGAGGGTTTGATTTAAGTGTTATTATGCCCTTTTACTAATGTTATATGGCTGTGACACTTTCTACACAATGTTCTCACAATCATGTATATATACAGTGCTGAATTATATTGTTTCGTCTGTATGTCATGACATTTTTGGCGGTTGTGGTTAGGCAAACAGGAGACGCTCACTCCTCCCGAGCACCTGATCTCACCTGTACATTTCAATCGTCCATGAATGTCCACTGTGGTACATTGTTGTTAGTGCCATAGTCATGTGATGCCAGTTTCTTTCGTGTTTTAATTGAAAGATTTTACTTGTAATTCATCAAACAGATGTGTAGTTATCTCGGCGTGACAATAAATAAGAAACAAGGAGAGAAACAGCAAAGGTTCTTTCTTCCCATGCGTTGTACACAAAAACATCTTTTCAATTTCAAATCACCAAGACAAAGGATTAAAACCAACGGAATGGGGGGGGGGGGGGGTGATGGCACGGATCTCAGTAGATAATCATCAGACAAGAGATAGGTTAAAACATGTGTTTTGTTATAGAACTTACATCGGAATAGCTCCTAAATGTACATATAAAGCTATGTGACTGTACTCATCTTTTTTGATCCACAATAACAGCAAGCTAAACTTCTTTTTCTCAATGAAACAAACTTATACATTAAGAATATGAAAGTACATGCATTTTTACTACATGTTCAAGAAATATACTGTCAACTAATCTGGACACAGAACCCCGTTGAGAATCGGTTTGAGCCTTGTCACATTATTTTATTATTGATCGTGTGCATGCGGTTGATAAAAGATAAATACTACAAGTGCGAGGGCCGATACCCTTCAAGCATAAGATTGTCCCGTGCCTCTTGAAGGTTTTTATCGAGGCTTAGATGGATGAAATCATCAGCTCTCTCTCTCCCTCTCTCTCTCTCTCTTAACATTAATAACACTTGGTATATATATATAGTTTTGATATCATATGCCATTATTACGAAGTGGATAATGCTAACTGAGAACTTGGATCTCCATACGAAATTTCGTTACACGAAATATTGCAAATATTCAAGCGTTCAAACGTAAAATAGGATTATTGTTGGAATATGTACGTATCTGAGATGAACTTGAAATATGTTTATTTGTCTGGGGTCTGTTCACTTTAAATACCTACCGTTGAAATATGCATTTACACGATGTATTGTGGCATATACTAGTATCAAATTGTCAATCAGTAAATCAACTTAATGCCTGTTTAGCCGTCATGACGAAACGACAAACGAAGAGATACCAGAGGGTAAACCATATTCGATAGTCCATGGGATAAAGGGGACAATATCGTGTTTAGTGTCATATTCAGACAAATGCGAACCCCAATGAAATCGAGGTGAGACCAGGTGCCCGGGAGAAGCATTCTTATTAAAACGCGACTTGTATTTCACTCCTCTACGATACTCTCCATGTACAAGATCTTACAACTGCCGATTCGAGGTCATCTCAGGATGACCTTTCAGAACAGCCAATCAGAATTGGAGTTAGAGATCTTTCGGTGTTATATTACATACAAACAATACCGAAAGATCTCTAACTCAAATTCTGACTGGCTGTACTGAAAGCTCACCCTGAGATGACCTCGAATCGGCAGTTGTAAGATCTTGTACATAGAGAGTAGCGTAGAGGAACGAAGTACAAGTCGCGTTTCAATAAGATTGCCGAGAGGAGTAAGCATCTCCTGGTTGCATGCAACACCCGTCACAAAAGTCATGCAGTGACTTTTCAAATCGAGGAGGTAAATACATAAATATACATGCATCAGCATACGAAGGAGACAGGAACATTTAATAACTTAGGCAATGACACGAATCTCTTCAATGGGCAATGATTGTTATGAAGCAGATCTATAACAGCTATTGTTTTATGGACAGAAAACTTTTTTGAATGTTGGCTAACTATGATCTTAATAAGAAGGTATCACCTTCAGTCAAGAACACAACACACGTATGCGCCATGGACGGTAATATTATAACTTACGACGAAGATCTTATGCAGAAGACACTAATTCTTCGTCTTTTGTCACTGACACCTTGAAATTAAAATATGAGCTTAGTCGTCACATCCCATTTTGTCATGGGTAACAACTGTATCACAAAAATTGTTTCAATGTATAGAGCAGTTGTATTAAAATAACTTAGTAGTTATCTAAAAAGATTAATCTTGCTGACAATTAATACCCCCCCCCCCCCCTTAATCACCTTCACCCTTATGTATTATGAAATAATAGTGATATACATATGATCTACCGTTATTAGAATGGGTTACTAAATTTGCTGCTTGGAGTGTAACACTAAGAAAGTCATAACATTGATATCTACTTCTCTTTTTTATTATTTCTTTGATTGTTGACAATTCTATTTCCTTCCACTTCCTAATGTCTTTATTCTAATTTTGGTTAAGAATAAAAAGAGTTCCATTCATCTTATAAACTTTCCTGACAGCGGCTTTAAAACGGATGTGCATTTCGTATTGGCAACGCCATGCCTGACATACGATGAACGTTCCTCAAACGTAAGTTTTCTTAATGATGGTGGCATCTGATTTGTTAAACCTATGACTTTTTAACAAATGGCTGTTTTGGGGGGGGGTTTTTGTTGTTTTTTTTGTTTTTTTTTTTTTTTGTTTTTTTTTTTTAAGAAGAGAGTAGGAGGAATTATTCTCTTCTGATGCAGTTCATCTGTTTTAGGAAGAGGACATTAGGGTACTCTTAAGATATCTTTGACAGTGGATGGACATCGACATCCTTAAATCTATGTGACGTCCTACAACCATTTTCCGATCATTTTTTTGACGTCATGTCGGACGCATATTAAAAGCGCTCCAATATCAGCATATTATGTGCCTGTAGTCATTCCATTATTCCAATCCTTCTAAAAGTTCAACAAAGAGGGCTTTTGTCAAAAGTTTTCAGGATAAGTTGTTTTTACTACTTTGTATCACTTCCAAAGAATACAAGATCACCGTGGCATATGGCAGAAATATTTGGCATGCATGATTTGTACATTATACATGCAATTCATGTTGATGTAGTGTATACTTGTACAAAATGTGAATTTGAAGGTAAAGATGATGGATAAAACCAAACCATAGTCCGAAAATCATGAAGCCAGAGGACATACAAAATCAGTGAAAATGAAAACCAAGTGGAAAATATGTAAACCTTATGATGGGGTGAGATCAGGCGTCCGGGAACAGTGAGCACCTCCTGCTTGCTAGCAACACCCGTACCATATACCCAATAGTAAGAGTCAAATCGTGTAAATCCATATATATTGATATATGGAGAGATCAAAGTAAGGAAATTCCTTATATAGAAGGTGTCAAATCTGTGTAAAATGATCGGAGTCAGTCTCAGTCCATAATGTTATTTAAAACTCTGGATAACGAGATAGTATATGGAGTAATACGAGTCTCGTAACGACCATAAAACTTCCTCAGTGACGTTCCCAGTCTAGCACATATATTACACCTTAAACATCATTGCTTTATATGTTTGGTTTTCTTGTTAAAAACGGCTGTGTGGATCTTTGATACGAGAGGTCATCGACGATTCTTAAAGATCAATTTTACCAGACTATAATTCTACCACCATTATTTGATAACAACACATCCGTAATGGCACTCGTTAGATAATCATCGGTTAACCGGATGGGTTGAGACTTGCTTTTTGATATCGAACACACATCCGGATAGCTCCTAGATGGGCATATAAATCTATGTGGCTGTACTCATTTTTCTAGTTCAAGCAGCCTAACTGTAGTCAGATTTTACTCAAGAAAACATACACTTATACAAAGAGAATTTGAATATACCTGCATTTATAATGTACAATTTCAAGAAATATACTATCAACATGGCGTATTGGCCAAACCTGGACACAGAACCCCGCTGAGAATTGCTTCGAGCCATTTGCGATTATTATACTATGTACTGTGTGCATGCCGATGATAAAAGATACATACTACAAGTGACGGCATCTGCCTGATGCATTGCATACAAATTTAGAGCATGAGGGATCTTTTACATAACACGGCTACCGTGATATGGGACCTCATCCGAAAGACAGAACACCGAGGCGAGCACCTTATCCACCAGTAAAGATGTCAGATTTTACTCAAGAAAACATACACTTATACAAAGAGAATTTGAATATACCTGCATTTTTAATATACAATTTCAAGAAATATACTATCAACATGGCGTATTGGCCAAACCTGGACACAGTACCCCGCTGAGAATCGGTTTCAGCCATTTGCGACTATTATACTATGTACTGTGTGCATGCCGATGATAAAAGATACATACTACAAGTGACGGCATCTGCCTGATGCATTGCATACAAATTTAGAGCATGAGGGATCTTTTACATAACACGGCTACCGTGATATGGGACCTCATCCGAAACTCAGAACACCGAGGCGAGCACCTTATCCATCAGTAAAGACGTCATCTGAGTTTTGTTAAACCTATTATTTTTTTTTACAAATAATTACAAATTGCACATTACAAATGACGAAGAACAAGTATGTGGTAGAAATTGTATTAGAAGTAAGTTTAATGGAATATCTCACAAAATCGCTCTACTGCATAAATTCAGGGACCCTTAAGATATCTCTGACAATGCATGTTTATCGACATTTTAATGATCTATGTGACGCCCTACAACCATCTTCAGATCATTTTTTTTACGTCGGACGGACATTACAGGCGCTCCAACATCAGTATATTATGGAAGGTGACTACTCATTCCAGTCGTTCTAAAACTTCAGCAAGGTAGGCTTTTGTCAAAATTTGTGAGGATAAGATGTTTAAAGCTAAGCAGAAATAAATACACTGGTACAAATAGTATATTAATAAACACGTGTTTCATTATTTTGCATCATGTCCAAGGAATACACGATCGGGATGACGTGTGACCACACATATAGTGCATGGTTTGTACATTATACATGTAACTTATTTTGATATTAAACGATAAAGAGGAACGAAGTACCGCGTAAACCGTATCTGGTAGACCGTTTATTAAATGGACATTTTCGTATTTTCAGTGGCATTGAAATGCAGTAAGAAGGAGATACCGGCTTACGTAGATACTGCGCTAAATCCATTACCGCGGCACTTACAATATAATTTAAAATACATACACTATATTTTCTTAGATTTCACTAGGTAAATCAATAAATCAACATAATTCATGTCTATGCAATGTGAGAACACAATCTTATGTATGTAGTAGATCCGTATTATAGTTATATGTTTGGAATAAGTTCACAGTGACCTCGCTCTTGGAGGTATGACATTGGGTCAAGTCAAGAAGAAAGGACGCCTATGCATTGTAAAGTGTAAAGTTGAAGCACTTCTGTGCAACAGTTACTTTTGTATTTAGTAGACTCTAAGTTCCTTGTCCTAAGGTAATAAATCTTATATTTCATGGGTACACTTAAGAGTCTATGGCAGCCTAAATAAAAACTATTTCAGTAAGACAACCGAGATGAAATTAATATTCAAATTTAAGAGTAACATTCAGTAAGAAGGTACTGATTAATGCATTAGGGGATTTATGTAATCTTTAGTTAATTTATTCACCATAATTAAGAGTGATAAATCGTTTTAAATCAGAATTTTACTGAAACTCATATGGAAATAAAAGGCAACAAAAAGATTACTACCGAAACCATGGCCACCCCTTATAAACAAACTCCGATCTCGGAATTTGAGGTAGTATGGCAAAAAGTAGTATATGATAAAACATCAGAAACTGATAGAAATTCGGAGTAAGCAAACTAATTGGTTGAGGGAATGCAAGAAACGAACAGTAAAATAGAATCTGTAGTTTTACCAATTGTAAATACATGGGAAATGAGTAGTAATGTACAGCAACTATAATGTCATTTTTGTCCCGATACAGATTAACCTATGCGCGTTTCCGTTCAATTCTACGACCTAATAAAATCATAATACTACATCAGTATTTTTTGTTCTAGAATTAAAAGGACATGAGGTGTATGATGTATGAAAAAGACAATACATTGGATCATGTAAGGAAAAGGAAGGGGGGGTGGTTTGAAAATTCAATTGCCAACTTCTTACAAATGTTTCCATTTATCACTGTGCTGTCTGCAGTATTACTTCATTTGATATCTATTGCACAATAGGACATATTATCGAGAAAAAAACACTTTCATGATTTTTAAACCTTGTTTCCGACCACGTAATTGCATTACTTAATTCTTCCGGTTTCTTGCTATAGCGCATTATCTAGAATATCATTCCGATGGACACAACAATGTTAACTTACATCATCGTATCAATCTGTATGCTAGGTAAGGCGGTAATGCTTATTTTAAATACGTCTATACCGAAAGAAAATATTATAGCGTCATACATACAAATAAAATTTTCAAATGTTTTTCTTTTCTTTTTCTTTATATATATCAATAATCACAAGTGCGTAATGTTATATTTTCCCTGCACTCTTTAAAAAACTATTTAACTTGTTTCGTAGGAATAGTGTGTACCAACGATGATATATGCTTAAAAAGAATAACGGAGAATACACATCAAAATGCAAAAGTTATATGTGAAAAATCCATGCATGGAAAATTAAAAGGCTTTCTCACTATCGACGAAGCAATCAAATCTATCAAGACTATGAACGTCAAAAATGTATGGTTCGGACTTCGCAGTATCCAAAACAGTAAGTACATGTTTATTTAGATAACTTATCACATGGGTCATCCGTTTTCCCTTTCGGTGTGTGGTGTATTTTAATTAATTACTTCAGTTTTTGTTTCTTTTTTATAATTGTATTTATTTATTTATTACCATTTATTTCTTTCATTTATATAGTAATTACCAATAACGTCGCTTCAGAGTTCTTTCCTTTTCTCATATAGTAATATTGTATTAGTATGGTCTGCACAAAAGTTTATGTGGAAATTATTTCTCAAATCATATCAGATGGCTTCTGACAAAAAAATGTTACATAACAACTTCTCTTCCAAGGATGTTTAAAAATACTTTCAAACAGAAAATAAATGGAACCTTTGAAGTGTCCTGATTATTAATAAACAAATGTGGATTTATTGACAATTAAATTGTCCCACATGTAGTTATGCAGTGATTGCACTTCTGCATATACGTATTCTTAAGAACATTCTGTCTTCATTTGTTAGGATTATGGGTAATGTTCTGACTGCTTCTCTAAAATGCTTGTACAATAAAAGAATGCAATTAGTGATGACACCAAAACATTTGCTTTTCTATGTTAAACGATTATTATCGTCTACATTTTTTTTCCCGTAAAACAAATTTCAGCTGGCAAGAAAATGTGTAAAGTGATAGATATGTCGGGCGCCACACCTATAAATTGCACAGAAGTGGAAAATATAACATTCCTATGCCAAACAAGTAAGTTTTGTTTTTGGGTTTTGTTTGTTGGTGTAAATATATTAATATATATGATGATTCTGTCAATTATGCTGCAAAGGAAAACTAGAGAATAACATAATAATAATAATAATAATAATAATAATAATTATAATAATAATAATAATAATAATAATAATAATAATAATAATAGTAGTAGTAGTAGTAATAATAATATTAATAATAATAATAATAATAATAACAATAATAATAATAATAATAATAATAATAATAATAATAATAATAAATAGGAAAGGAAAAAGTAGCGTATCCGGCAATTCTTGTGTATCACATACTACTTTATACTTTCCGTGCATTATATTAATTTCTTATGCAATACCTAAATCTCATACAGACATTTGAATAGAGTTGTGATAATTATAATAAATGTTTCTATTTTAAAGTACATCTATTGACTTGTGCAGTTATATTATTTATTATCTTAAGTGTGCGAATCTTTTCATTCCTATCTTTTAATAAAATGGATTCGCATACCGGATTTTAAAATTTTCTTTCTTTCCATCTCTTTTCTTTCTATTCTTAACTGAGTACATGTTTCAAGTATTAATATAATGCCGAAGTGTCTTCATGTCATATCGTGAGCAAAATTCCTCAAACCAAGAAAATACATTAAATTGTTTCGTTATTTAAATAGTACAGTGGTGAAAGGCATCGCACATAAGAAAAACAACCCAAAAAACGAATAGAACATGTTTAATAATTATGATATACTCTTTGATTTTGTCGTTGCGTTGATTTAATTTATAGAATAATGATGTTTAGTGCTAGTGACAGTTTATCGGCTTCCAACAAAATGGGTAGTGAGAGATCTAATTAAAGCAAGACACATTCAACCATGGTTTATTATAATACGTCAACTCAGAGAATTGGGGTCACCTGCTTTGGGGATACTGTCAGTAAGGATGCAGTGATCTGTTAAATATAGTCATGTCTGTGCATGTCTAGACACATGCCATATATGTAGGCCCTACCTCTTACGGTTAAAAAGTTACATTGAAGTAGGTCGAAGGTCACGGTCAAGGTTACATGATAAAAAATATGTTACCAACGGAAAGGTATTGCGATTAGGGACATACATGCCAAAGTACGGTTAAAAGTTATGACTAAGGTGAAAGTTTTTGTGACCGACGGACGGACAGACGAATGAAATGAAGACAGACCAAAACCAAAAAGGGATCAAAACAAAACAAAACAAAAATTCCGTGTTATAATTTAGTTTATTAGCCATTCTTTTGTGATTGTTGAATTCGATATAATGTTAAACCGTATATCTTTGTTTAATTATGAGATGTGTTACCATTTCATGTATATATAGATATACAACAAAGGAAATTTTTATCGTTATTACAAACTTTGATCAAACTTTTGTTGAAAAAGAAACTGAAAATATAGAATGAGTTTCTCACAGACAGCCCGAATCAATATGATATGGAACTCACGGCATCCTCAGTACGAATTCCGTCCGGTCTATATAAAATTGACTGCTTATGAATTGTACAGATTTTATTTTGGACAACTATAATGAATATTTCCACGACCCCAAAACCCACAGCTTCGATATTAGCTAGCGGTTATATTCAGATAATCGCATTTAAAATCGAATTTCTGACAACGATGGCAATTGCTTGCTTAGGACTACTTTACATCATTATTCTTTGTGTATAAATTATAAGTTATTTAGTATGAAATCGATGTCCCGTTTCGGTACACATGTTGTACAATTGGGTAAATTAGTCACTTGAATATTATGCATGTTGTAGGAAGTGTATTGTCCGACAACAATGTCATATTTCTCATTTTCTCTTATATTTTATTCCTGCTAATGAAAATAGGTAATTAAGTCCAAACACCCTAATATGGATCAAGAGTGTTTCATTCTTTAGATCAGGAACGAATTAAGGTTTTTAGTATTATTCAGGATGTTATTGACCATATATAAAGGAAGAAAATGCTTGTTTCCTCTATTTGTAAACAACCGTGAATGGTACAGTCTTAATGCATGCATATTTGCGGAAACAAAATGAGTTGCGATTCGTATGTTTAATGCGGAATTATCAGATACAAGATAATATATTTGTGTCTACACTTAGTACACAATAACACAAATATCAATTTCGTCTCATTAATTATTTTCCGCTTCTTTCTGTCTTACTTTCATTCTAAAATACATATCGAACCTTCTACTTAAATCAATCAGTTCTGCTGCAATGATTCTAATTGACAACTATACATATTTATGACCTACAAGGAAATTCAAACAAACAAACAAAAAAAAAACCCCATAACAAAAATAAAAAAAAAAGAAAGAAAGGAAGAAAAAAGATAGAAATGAATCAATAATTTATGATATTTCCTCCCAACTTTGTCGTTTATTTTACTGACACTAACTTAATAAATGTATTTTTCATATCAACGAATACGGATGCCCGTCAAGTCCCCAGCATACAACAGAACATTTTGTCACTGGTGATGCCGCCAACACAATTGATCGTATGCAGAGTTCTAGATTGAAGGCAGCGATTCTACATCATGTGTCGACAGTTCTGTATCCATCTTTGCCGTTGAATGTAACCTTTCCTCATGTTTTTATTAAAGTAGAAGGTACAGTACTTCTATTTATCTATCAACGAAACACAAGTGTTTCTGAATATCGGAAAATGCATACAATATTGGCATTTGTATTGTTTGACATGTATGTCTTGTATTGGAAATGTCAGATGTATAATGGCATAATTTCACTAGGTGAAGCATTCCATGTGAACTTGTATATAGTCATCCCTCTATGTCTGCTTTTGATCATCATGTTGATCTGCATCACACTGCTTTTGTCTTCGAAGAGAAGGTAAGGTTATGTAACAAATAAACAAAAATCAAAACAAACACAAAACAATACCATATATTTTTCTTCAGGAAAATGCACATTGCTGTGCTAGTTAACTCTGGTCCATTGTTGGATGTTATGACTCAATGTTTCATTTTTATTTAAAATTTTATAAATTCATACAATGCTCTCAGATGATGGACGCACGTAAGGCACGTGTTAAGAACTTTATCATAGCCATATAATGTGTGATGAAAAATATTTCAGTGTGCCAATAAACATTTGCACACTTATTATATGTCTGTATAATGACTCGTGGGACAATAAAGAACTGTGGATGACTGATATTTTAACAGTGTTCTCTATTTACAGAACTCTATAACATTTATTTAAATACAGAGTGTTTATGACACATATATTTATCGTCCATATTATCAATATGCATTTTTATATGACGTTTAGAATGACATCAATGTATGTATAGGCTTGGTTTATCAACAATCTTGTAAACTATTTTAAACTATGTTTAGATTCTCTATACATTGGGGAAAGTCGCTCTAACGCTTTATTGCTTTACCGAGGCAATTTAAGTTGGATCCCCAAAATGTGTCATCATATTTCAGTCTAGCTCATGCATCAATTTCATCATGTAACTGAAAAATTCGAAATCCTAGTCAACAAAACAACCGACACACACACACACAGACACACACACAGACACACACACACACACACACACACACACACACACACACACACACACACACACTATTGAAATACAAAAGAAACAAATGATTTTGTGTACAACACTTTTAGGAATTTCTCAAAAAGACCGAGAACCGTAGACATCAAAATCGAAGTCCACAGTCGAGAACAGTGTACACAGACAGACGAAATCGGATCTGATGAGCCCTTAATGAATGTTGTAGTGGGCAATCCATACAGTGTGTACTCTACAATCAATGAACGTATCCTTCGGAGCAATACAATTGAGAGTTGTGGATCTACAAACTGTGAAATGAAGGCTACATCAGAAGACCCCATGCCCATGAACGATACATCTGAAATCTGCGTATCTATCTACAGTGAACCTGATGCGAATCAAATGCTGCTGACACCTTCTGCCATAATTCCTCCTTTTTCGGAAGAAGATGCACCGGAATTAAAATTGCATACCAGAATGAACAAAGAAGAAGGCGTCCATTACTTCGAATTAAAAAGACCAGACACCGCTAATATTCAGACGCTCCCTGTAAACAGTGTAGATGATACATAGCACACGCTGGAAAGGTCTAACGGTGAATCGCCGTCAGTAGAAGTAGCGAATGACGTAAAGATAGAAGGGAATGCAGAAGAGTCTAGAAAGGAAGAGAACTGTCTTCAAATTTAAAAAGGTTTTGTGTAATATAGATTGCGAACTCTTTGTGTTTTGCTTCTAAGTATACATATACATCAGAGACGGTGCATTGAAGAGATAGTAATTTTTGTGTAAATAAAACAATGATTGTTAAAATAATAATAATAATAAATAATAAAAGATACACAAAAAGTGTCCATTTTTCTCCTTCTAGAATATACAAAATCATATTGTTTACTTTATATGTATGGTTTTTTTTTTTATTTATTTATTTAGATATAATAATGAAAGTGAGAAAAAGATATGACGAAACATATTATATATTATTTTCGTCATACAGGAAAGCAAAATTATATTACAGATATAATTTCATACAGAATGTTTGAACACATGATACCACAATGGATTACCTATACAGATAGCATAATAAGAATAAATAATTCTTTTGGTTTACAGTGTCTCGTAAATCATATTAGCGGCTGGATGATTGTTATTTTTTGATACACAGATTATTTTAGTGCAATATACATAGATGTGAAGATGATCAAATGTGCAACAGTGTAAAAAAGTATTCATTATCATTACTAATTGTATTACACTAAGTTTCAATTAATAATAATGTAAAGAAATTTGGGGAAAATAATGATGAAAATGTTGAATCTGCATTTATTTCACATTTAAACCAACTTCATTTGTACTTAGATATGGATACTCTATGAAAACTAAACTTCTGACAATCTAATTATATCACCAAACGGAATAAGGAAACTGTTAATGATTTGATTTGGTAATTTATTAATAATAAGGCACTTATTGTAACAGTCCACCGATCATTTAACGAGACAAGGAGATAGCGATTCTGAGCACATTCCACTACGGCGTTGAGGCGTTAAAGTGTCTATTTCCACTCAAATCTATCAAAGATGAGTGTTTTTCTTCTGCGTATTTTCTGTTGGATTATGGGGAAATAAAAGGGAAGATTAAAGTCTGAAAATTATACTTGATAGTATTTGAAAAACAAAAACACGAAAATAATGAGATTCGAATAATAAAATGCCAGCTATTGACCATTATATTTGGATGAAAAGCAATGCAACAGACAACAAAAGATCATACATAAACATATATATTCCTGTTCAAGCATGAGCTATGTTAAGAGTGCATTTACTCATAGAGTCCCTTATATGAAATACTGTTCGTTGTCACACTGCATTCTCTAGAACATAGAGACTTGTAAACCCTGCACGAGGCGTAGCGGCCTCACAATTAGATGTGTCACCTCTTATCGTTATTGAGGGTAGGTGCATGACAATTCCTTCAGAGTATTTGTTTTTACTACTATTTGAGTTCATAATCCAAGGACATTATATTCCTCTTATAACAGGATATCTTGTGCATCATTGAAGCTTTCAAGAGGTTGTGTATAGAACTTGAAATTTTAGCAGATATTTTGAAAATCACTTTAAATTCTACATAGTGTTTCAAATTTTCTGATGGAAGATGCTGAAAACTGAAATGAAGTTGTTTACTCAATACGCCCGTTGCAGTCTGGAGTGGGTAAAGCCATTCTTTGCGAGAGGATCGATCTTCATCGTTTTGATGAGTGCCGCTATTTTTTCTGAGTGATGTACTTGCATAAGGACGGCCTTGCTAAATGGGTATTAATGTTTTATTTCTCACATTTTGACATTTATAACTGGCAAAGCTATTAGTGTAGGAGATGTCTACCCCCCAGAAATCTGTAGAGAGTACAGCAAAAAGGGTCTTATCCCGTTTTCATATTAAAACAGCGTCTTTCATTTCCTTTTTTGTTTTGAAGAGCATTAATACTTAATCATTTTTCGTATAATTTGATAAGATATGTGCAGTTATATCTGATTTTTATCAAAAACCTATAAGTTTTGATTGATATCAAATTGAATAAAAGTCACACATTGGCTCTAAAATGGCATAATTAATATTGTTATTGTGTTTTCTGTTTCCACTCTTTTTTATTTCTTTAATAGTGTTGATTTCTTTGCGTTGCTTTTCCAGTGATTTAACTATGTCAAGAAGGGCGCGCCATTTTTTTTTTTTTATTTCGTCGGCGAGGACCTCTCTGTTACAAGTTCAAAAACTATTTTTCTCGCGTTTCAATCCATGAAATGTGTTCACATTTGTATCATTATCATATTATATTGCATACATATTCTTCAATGAAATCGGGAGTTTTGATCACTTTGTATAATTTCTTCTGGGGTTCTGTGTCTGTTCTAAGTCAGAATAAATTAGATCAGTTACTTCTAAATTGGTCCAATGGTATTGAATATAATTCGAATTAAATGCCATGTTTTTACATCACATTTAAGTAAGATTGTCTAAGTCATCATGATTTTTAATGACTTCAGAGTGAAGAGTCCCATAGGTATGAAAGTATCGTTACACGATAACAAAACATAAATTTTCAACCTGCGAATTTTTCACTTTCCCCATTCTGAATTTTTTTTCTCCAAATTTTTGTTGCATGCATATTCTAATATGAATAACATGTCAAAGTTGAACTCGTTTCTGTTGCAATTAATTAGCATTTTTTTTTTTTTTTTTTTTTTTGTAGATTGACTAGACTACATAAACTCACTTTTTCCAGCCGTTTAGATATTGCCGAAATTATTCTTCCACTGTTCATTTTACATCCGTTTGAATTCTACAGACTGCATTTGTTTACTGGATGGCCACCCGATATTCTGTAAGACTAATAGTCCCAAGGTCCGATATTCCAAAAGTCCGAAAGGTCGAAGGCGCTATAGTTTGAAGGTCCTTTAGTCCGAATCTCCAGGTGGCTCGATAGTCCGTAAATTATTATTATTATAAGTAGTCGTAGTAGTAGTAGTCTAACATGACTTTCAGACTATCGGGCCGTCGGCCTACTGGACCTTCGATTTACCAGACCTTCGGACTATTGGGTTCCCTACTTATCGACCCTTTAATCTTTGCACTTTGAAGAATAAGCAAATATCATTTACGAATGCGTATAACAGGTGCTCCGAATACTGCACTGCCCATTGCGATTTCCAAAGCTAAAGATCGCTTTACGCATTAGATTTGCAATACACTGCTGCGGGAGGAAATGCGGCAGATGCTGTCAACAAATATTGCCGCCAAAAAATTTGAAATGCACATGATTTGATTGAAATGACTATCTCAATTAGTTCCATTTGTCAGAGGCTGCACCGATGTTTTGGACTTTCATAAACGAAATTTACAAATTACTACTTTTAACTCAGGGTTACAGATATCACAAGCTAAGAAAAACATTTGGAAATTCTTCAGATCTTATTCGGAACTTCTATCTAAATTTAGAAATATTTCTTTTCAACATTATGTATCCAATGGAATTTTCCATCCTAATTTTTACGGTGATCTCGTATGAACTAAGGAAAGTAAAAGACTCCGATAACGTTATTTTATCATGTAATAAAATAGTCAAACGTCTTCTAAATAGACAATATGATATTGAGATCATCAAAAAGACTATAGGTCTTGCATTTGGCCCCTCTACAGCCTTATGCAGACTTTTACTTGAACGTTGCACGCCGACTTACAGGGCGGTGGGGACTGTATGACGGGCTTTGTCCAAACCTCTTCCAGAGGAGACATGGTCCTGAACCTCGTCCCCTTTGACTGTTAGTCGGGACTCCTACAGATCTAGGGTCTTCGCTCGCTTTTAGACTGGCAGAGCACGGTTTATCATGTTGATGTGGCATATATTTTTATACCATTATGTGTTTTACAACACCTTATATGTTTATATTTTTATGACCTCTCAATATGCGATACCTGTTGACCCTTGTTCTTTACATGTAGGATTATTTATAAATTTGTAAATGTACGCCCTTTGATTGTACTGCTGTTACGGTGAGTGGGAAGGTGGGCCCGTAAACCGGTTAACCACACCATTTGTGTGGCTTTTGTCAAATTAAATGGCCGTCCTAAGTCGGTATCGTAATTGCACTACAATCAAATATTTTTGTAATGTGTTATATGTTCTAGTATATTATTTTTATTCATGTATTGTATAGCTCCATGGTGACTTCTGCCACATAAAATCAACATATTCTATATAGAACTAATAGCCAGACTATTTATTTTCATTTCAGTCAAAGCCCAATTTTTTATTTCCAGCATTTACAGGGTCGGAATATTTATTTTCAAAAAGTGCCAGCATAGTATCTCCTACAGTTTCATAATATGTATGCTAAAGGACATAGAACTGTTGTTATCAAGTGTTATACTTGAAATACTTGAAGTACCTACTAACATGCCTTAAATGACTAGCTCTCCAGCCCCATGTCATTTTGTAAATACGCTCTTCCTCAAATATACCTACTTTCGAAAGTTTGACCTTTTTGCACCGCCTAAAAGACAGTAATTGTCTAAATGCACACATATTGCGGTAAATCAATACTGATACATATCTTGTTATATTTCTATAGTAGATGATTGATTCATACTAACATGCCATAAATGACTAGCTCTCCAGCCCCATGTCATTTTGTAAATACGCTCTTCCTAAAAAAAAAATACCTACTTTCGAAAGCTTTACCCTTTTGCATCGCCTAAAAGACAGTAATTGTCTAAATGCACACATATTGCGGTAAATCAATACTGATATATATCTTGTTATGTTTCTATAGTAGATGATTGATTCAAACCAAGAGGCCATTGCTGCATCTTATTACTATGTAATGTTTATGTTGTTGCTGTATAGATACATTTAACACGGAATACGTATAATATACACATTAACACCAATATCTCAGAAGAGCCGAACGTTTATATAGTCCTAATGGTTAATGGTGGGGGGGGGGGGTATATAAAGAATAAGAAAAGTAAATAGATAGCTGACATATATTCCCAAAGATAAAGAATGACAAAATATTGAAAGAAAGTTACACGTTGAAAAAAAAAACAAACTGCAGTGCACAATTATTTAGTAAAGAGTATAGAAGAACACAGCTTTGTGTGATTATATATATCATAATTATAAAATATATTAAACCAGTTTTACATGTAGATGTAGTGCAGTATACGAGATGCCGGAATTGTGATATACAGCTGGCGGGCTCGACACATTCAATGGGCATACCGGTGTCCTGCCTTTCGGATGAAAAAGTAAATAACATGGTCAAGTTTCAGGATAGATATGTTATATTAAATTATCTTCCACATCTTGAGGATGGTTCCTTTCCTAAGGAATAAATCCATATGCAATGCATCAAACAGATAATGTCACCAAATACGCAAAATAATCGAGGAGTGATAAAAAAAAATCATTATAATTCATTGCTGACATGCTACTATTAATGCACGTTATGTACTGTGTTTTTCAGTAAATGTTTGTTCTATTTGCACATTATTTCTTAAATCTTTACAATATATTCCGTTACTATTTACTTTAAGAAGAGTATATTTGCTGTGTATCTAATTGCTATGTTTTTGTTATTTTCTTTTCATAAATCTTGCCCTTCACTTTTTTAGATATTTATTTCGAATATCTGAAACTGTGGGATGAATTTTATCGGTTGATATCTATATCATGTTATATCACATTAGTGTTGAAATTATGATGTCCCCTAAACTTGAAAACACTTGTTAATCCTTGGTTTCTAGTTCTCTGTGAAAGGTTATGTATTAAGATAATAAGGTAGACAATGGACCTCGGAACCTGTTCAAGGCTTCATATGAATGATAACTGTCATTTCTATTGGCCGCCCGAACGTAGTGCCTCAACTGCATTACAATCGAATATCGCTGTATGCTTCTACTTTTAATACTTATAGACTATTACCGTGTACATCTTTCTAACTTAACCAATATAGAACATATATACCTTTTATTTTTGTGCATCAGATGCGCATTTCGACAACTTATGTCTATTCAGTGATGCTCATGGCCGAATCATTGGAATCCTCATAATATATAAATATTTGAAGAGCAATGTTGAAGTCAAAACAACCGAAACGTGAACCAAAGAATCTATCTAAGGACAGAGCTATGCATGAGGGAGATAACCAAGTCAGATGTTGTTTTAATCTAGAGATCTGCTCAAAGCTCTAAATTTCGAAAAACATGAATTACCCACAATAAACAAGAAACAATCTTGAAATTTGCAAAACGACAGGGCGTGTTTTTTTTTTAAACTACTCGTAAATTCTCATGTACACGTTCCATATTCTACGCTAATTACTAGAACACAATAAGGGAATTTTATTCGTCTATTGACTTTATTCATTCAGTATAGCATAAGTTAAACGTGCTATACTGTAACGGTACACCAGCACTTCATACATTGAAATGGGGATAAGTGGACCTACATGTACATCCCCATCACATTCTACTTGTAGATTGTATTCATAATTTACTCTTATGATAGGTTCTTTCCTTCTTGATGCATTTTTTTCTGTCTGAATGACGGATCACCTCACGTGAAGGTTATGTTTAATACTTAATAAAGTGTAAGAAGGAGACATATACACACACGTGTCTTTTCAACATAAACACAGTACAATGTGTACAAAACTTTCTTTATCGAAATTATTTCCTCCGATGTGAAAGGTGGTATAGAAAAATATTATAAAAAAGTGTGTATCTACAAATGTTGTAACCGTTGACTATTATCCAAATATGTAAAAAAGAACCGTTGTGTAAATATAGAACACATATACCTTTAAATGTGTTATATTAGATTCTTACGCGAGAAAATAATTTATAGTTTCATCCTTTTTTTTCTAATGTACAGGAAAATTTCCTTAATATTCCTGAACATTACCTTCGGTTAGAATACTGATATTGCAGTGCTTAAAGCTGGCCTCTCACCACAAAAAGCGAAATATTTCCATCTTTTTATGGGGGCGAGGTCGACCGAAGTCAAATGAACGCCTGACCCAAATGCTCTCGCTTACCATATAAAAATAAAGTCAAATCCACAAACCGCGACATTTAACAAGCGGCGACCTGCATGGACGGTCAGCATCGCTGTCCAAAACGTATGAAATCTTTGATTCCTCACTATGCACTTTACATAGATATTAAAGCTTACAGCACTAAACGGATTCAGATATTTGCATTTTTACATTTATTTAATTCCTTTACAAGCATTTAGTTATGTGTCTATTATTTAATTTTTGACTGATCTTATACTATACGGATGCAAGTCTACATGTATAGTGTAAACATGCATATGTTATCGCATTTCATAACATGATCCACTACAGATAGGAGACGCAAGGGTTTTGTCTGACTAAACCGCTTCTTGTCTTATCCTTTAAACCCGTCTTCCATATTCTACCCGGGTGGCATTCGCCCAAGTTCACTGCCCTCAAATTTACATCTTTTTTCTGGATCCCACCCCTTCCCCCATTTCTTCTCATTCCCACTTTGTTGAATTCAGAGAGTTCGATTATAAGTATTTTTACATTACAGAGACAGAAATGATGGAGAGAGAAGAAAAAGCTGTTTGTTCTTCATACAGCATATGCTCATTTTATCTATTCTTTCCTTTGGGAGGGGGGGGGGGTGGCAGTGGTGGATCGGTAAGAAGTTCCGCACGTTTTTGTATAATTTTATGAGTGGGGATCCATGTCAAGTCGAATAATTCTAGTTATGATTTTTAAACATTTTTTTCGTTCTCTTAACACCTGCGCCTCCCTCTTCCGGTTTTGCACCTGTCTAAAAGATCTTGAGCAAAAAAAAAAAAAAGTGTTCGGTCGTTACATCCGTCTCTATGTACTTCCGTAATTCTGCAGTGCCTTATAACTTTCAATAGAATGTTGTTACAGTTACCGAAATTTAATAGTAAGTATATCCCCTAAGCCTCATCATGTGACCCTGGGGTAGAACATTTACAGCTTTGTTTATTTGCAGCTGGGGCATTCGTCCTTCAAAAATGTTACAAGTTCTTGAATTTGTATGGGCACCGTACTAGCCCGTCAATAACAATATAAATTATCACAAAGGTGTCATATAGTTTTCTGTTTCCGTACTATTATTTATAAAAAATGTTAGTTCTTGAAATAAAATAAAACAAAATAAAATAAAATACAAAAATACTTTTGTGAATCCAGACGTCAGAAGAGTCATATACTTTTTTTCAGTATGCACCCACTATACAGGATAGTCAACAGGATCTTGTAAATACTTTTTCTAAATTTTGTCTTCAATCTATACCATTTCCTGCTTATATGATATTTATTCAAACACTCCAAAAGATGTGTCAACAAACGGATGTGGAGACTGATGTGTATTTATTTTACAGTAAACTATACATGTATAAATAATATTATGCTTTCCAAATGTGTGGTCTGTGGTACAGTATTGGAAATGGGCTTAGTAATTTGGAGAAAGTATAGTATTATATGAATATCGTAAGATTTCAAATTACCTATATCTTATTGGCCTTTTTTACATTTGCCTGTAGAGGGTGGGTTCGTTACAAGTACAACTGAACACACGATACTATTTGTACATTATGATATATGTTATACCTGGTCATATTATAATATCTAAATAACTAGTACATGTAATATGATTTGTTCGTTCAACTTTAAAATTTGTTTATTTACGTTACGCACAGTTGGGTGGGTGGCCTTTTCGTGGCGAAATGCATATAAAATTACAGTATCATGTGATCTTTTGTTACAACTAACTTTGTATTATTTATGTATGTTACTTCAAAAAAATGAAGAAACAAAAAAGGAAATATATAAAGATAATTACATGTACTTCTGTTTGCGACGCCATGTTGCCATTGTCGTGTCTTCGATGAAATGTTGCGGTTGCATGATTCCGCCTATTTCTTTTATACTGTGGACGAAAGCTCTGTTTTGGGTCAAACGTTCATTTAATATTCATAAAACATACGGGAGTGAGGTTGACCTAAGTCAACTTCGCTCCCGTAAATAAAACCTTCGAAACATTTCGGATTTTTATGGTGAGAGGCCAGCTTTAAAGGCTCGAATGTCCTTTAATTTGGTTCAAAAATGTATTTTATGGCCGGTATACTGTATACATGGAAAATTACGACCCCGGTTTTTGTTTAGTTTTTGAAGTGATGAATTGATTTCTCTGCATAGCAGCTATTGAACCACTTTAACCCTTAATTCCAACGGCTGCAGTTGGTCTTTGCCTTCGATGTGGATGAATACATAGAAAACATTATTATGTTTTAATTTTGCTACCACTTTTTCATGATGATGCACTAAATACGTAAAAAAAAAGATGCTAGCGCTTTCCTCCGGGTCGGTATATATAACTCATCTCTGGTAGTGTTAACATACGGTACACTCACTGTATTGAGATACTGAAGTATAGTGTCCCTGTTTGAGCAATGTTTTTCTGAATGGTTTAGGTCTAGTCTTCTTTGGAGCGTATGCTTGGGATGACTATGGTCAGCAGGGCCTTTGTCTATGAGCTATAAGAGGCAATAAGTACCATGCTAAATAATAAGGCATGACTTTTGTTTCGATTGCTAAACCTATACAGATTTTATAATACAGGTAGACACTAGAAAAGTGTGAAAAATATCTTACCCGAGATGGTAGTGAATGCCCAACATGTACGGCGTCCAATAATGCCGTAATTTGTTGTTTGTCAGACGATCCACGATATTAATCTGCTTGGCTCTCGCCCATAGTCCATTGACCTACGGAGACGATTGGCAGCCCTGTCTGTCAACTTGTATAACCAAATCATTAATTTCGTATTTCTTGAATACTTTGAATGCGTTCTTGATAGTCAAATTTTAACTGTTCGAAATCACTTGGTACCGATTAAGCATTTTTGTGCCCTTTTGCTTAACAAATCCTCAACGGTTCGATACAGATTCTGCCCAAATTTTTGTCAGTTCAATTTGTGACAATTTTTTTTTATTATGATACATTTGTATTTCAATATTCCAGTAGCGGCAGAAATAACAATTTGAGACACTTAAATTTTCCCTGCTCTTAGGTGTCGTAAATAATGTCGTATTACACTCCCAATAAAAGTTAATGTCCCGGAGCTAATTTTCGTAGCTCCTTCACTTCCTACACTTATATATGACCCCTACCTAAGTGAATTTACGCAGTGCTTTCAGGTATGAAGTATGTGTACATACAATATCGACATTTACCTTTCGAAGATGCATTTAGGGATTCCATTCATTAGAATTATGAAATGACAAAATAAAACAAAACAAAAATACTTTACATAACGGATGATCTGTATACAATTTGATAATATGGTATGTGGTGCAAAATTTGGGAAAGTACTTAATAAATGCCGAAAAATAGTTATTTTCCATTCTTAAAGGTAACTTAAAATGCAGAAAATTCTGTATTATGAACTATACTTTTGTCACTTAAACCTACACCTGAAAAGGTTTCAACTGCTCATCATTAGAAAGAGACAATTCAAGCAAAAACTGCTATTGCTTTGACACCTTAATGAGTATTCCGTTCACATTGGTTAGGGCGACAACATGTTGAAAATTTCAAATGTAACCGAAAAAAAAAGAAGGAAAATAATAATGAAATTATAACACATTAGGGAAAATGAAAATAAAGTAAAGAAAAATGTATCTACTTTTAGAGTTATCTTTCTTGTATTACTAAAACTAAAACTTGCACTCACAGTTTCCGTTATGTGATTTGTTGCTTTTGCATGTTACAGACTACTTCTATGAAACGTTTAATAACATTAGTATTTGCATTTCTATTTCCATATGAATGAAGCAAGCGGTTTAATCAATTCAAAATTAAGAAAAGCAGAAATCTAAATCAGTCTTGTGAAAAGGCTTACCACGGTCGTCCATCAGTATAAAGTATTCTCTTTAAATTATGAAATTGATATGTATTAAGCAATATAAACTCTCACTTCCAATTAAAACTGTTATCCGACTAAGTAGGATAGGTCGTTCCACACGCGAGGTAACTGCATAATTAATTACCTCTCGTGTAGCAGGCATTCAGAATCGCGACATGAAAACACATGTCTTATATGCCTGTACGTGGTTCTTAAAGTAGTGTGGTCAGAAAATGGACAATGTTCGGGAAAAAATGGCAATGTATACCACTGCGATTACCTAGCATTAATGAAACTAACTTCTGCTTATTCAAAGAACAATAACTCCTACTGGCTTGTGGCTAGTATGATTGATATGATATAGCTTGTCAAGAAATGCATATGGTGAATAAACATAGTGGAGGTATATAATACCCTTAAAATTACGTATGGTATGGCAGCATCCTCTCAGATTTTGTTTAAATTAAAATCTTTATATTGCAAGTTAACTTCCTACGATGAACGCCAAGAAATTAGATTTGCCCCACTTACATCACTGGCGATGACCAGAGGCAACTTGCTCTTAATTGTCATTCCTCTCAAAATGATAACTGCCGAATTACATCATGTCGCAATTCTTGTCAGCCCCTGGATTCATGGGCCATTACAAGCCGGCGTGGCGTAGTGGTATCCCGCCGGACTCCTGATCGTGAGACGGAGGTTCGAGTCCCGCTCAGGTTATGCCGGTGTCCTGTCTTACGGATGAGACAGTACAAACAGAGGTTTCGTGTCGTGGTATGCATGGCACATTAACGATCCATCACTGCTTCGGGTGGGTCCGTTGCAAAGGTCAAAATTTGTATACCCCGCATCAGGCAGATGTCGTCACCATATACGTGAAATATTCGTGGTGTGACGTAAAAACAAACAAAAAAATCAATCTGTCATGGGCCGTTCCAGCTTACTTCACTTCTAATTTTAATATGTGGCATAACAGTGTGTATAAAAAGCATAATGGTACCCTCATTCTTCTCTGGCGGCGTTCGTATGACACTATGTTCATGACAACTGACATTTACCTCTGATTGATTTTTCAAATTAGATTGATCATATGCATTGGTTTTAAGAATATACTAATAAATTTCTGAAACTTTTTAAGAATAAATAATCCGTAGAAGCTGTTATGAAGATCTGCACATAACAATATAATATCCATGAACTCACTACTTAATTACATCATACCCAGTTCTGACGAATTACTCTATGACACTTTCAATATTGATTTCGAACGTCCAGTCCTTTTTATTTATTTGTTTATTTCTATTTATTCATTTTGACTTATTTGCATATTTCGTATCTTTACCCTTCCAGACTTCGGTAGATGGTGATGTGGCATTCTTTGTGGTTCTACGTTGCATGTCCATACCAGTAGCCATAAGGCAGTAATAACTTTCTTATTTTTGAACCCAGGTAGCCCTATTAGTTTCTTTTGTTATCCATATATTCCGGCTTCGAGTCCCGCCGGTGCCCCATTGGTATTTTGTAGTTTGCTTCATGACCCCCTATTATAAATGTAGCAAGGTCACTTAATGCTTCGATAAAATTTTGTTGCATAGCATTGCCTCTTGGTATATTGTATATGACTCATTATTTAAATGAAATTATCGTGACGTGATGTAAACTATCCAAATGAATACTGTAGTATACAACATATGTGTTAGTGTTTATGTATTTCAAGTAATGGCGCCATTTTCTTACACAAATAATACAAACACAATAATTCAATTTATAAAGTATTATAGTAACGCAACAGGATATTGATACTAAACGTCTTACATAAATAAAGGAATAAGTGGTAATAGATCTTTGACATATACTACTTAATGTAACTGAAGTGCATTCGTTTCCGTTTTATATATACTTCAATGAGTTCAAAATACCTTCAAATGCCCGTTTATCTATCATACACATTTTAATATAATAATAATGATGATAATGGTGATAATTCTGATATGAATATGATAATGACAATTACAATAAATATAATAATATCAACAACAGATATAAAAATACAAAAAATCATAATACAAATTATTATTGTTAAATTTACGGATATAACGGTAGCCAAACAAATCCAATAATAATTAATTAAAATAATTAATAATAATAATAACAGCAAGAACAACAATAATAGTAATATCAATAAGTATTATCATTATTTGTTGGAATTCTTTAAAGGACTGTTTGTCCATTGACCAACTTCGCCCATCGTGGTTTCCTGACAAGAATTGCTTGTCGTATGTGTCGCAGGATATTTTTCGTATCGTATAAAGGAATTGCATACAATATTCAGTGTGAGTTCCGTATATTTAAATCAAAAGTAAAGTTGGAAAACTCTGACAAATGGAGAACATAAGAATTTATTACTTGCCATGGTAGAGTATACTGGTGTGGGTTTACTTGTTTATAAAGAAATAACAATGTCCCAGGGGAGAAGTTATTTTTATAAGATCTATTATTGCAAACAAAAAGTCATATATTATTATTAATGTGTACTTGTTTGATGTCTATTCTGTACACAGAAACATTTGGTTTTCAATTCATTTCTTTCTTATATACATGGCTTTACATAGATGTCTTTCATTAGATTGTTTGTAACTTTCTTAGTGTTACGTATATATCTGATATGAAAATAAAGTTCGAATTAGTCAAACTCTATGTCATCCATGGGGTACATACGACAAAGAAAAATGCACAAATCACTGAAAAAATGGCAAATCTATGCGTAATAACTAGACAAATATTTATTATTATCTTTTTATGTGATTCTTATGAAATAAAGTATATATTTGTAGGGCTTTTGTTGTCAGGGGATATTTTTGTGTTATTATTATTATAATTATGCATGGAAATAAGACTTCCCCCAAATTACTTACATTGATGACGAGGATAAATGAGGCGGAACTCCAACATGCCGCGTCATAATCATTATAACTTATATGTCCACGTGTACTTCGTTTGCTGAGTAGATTCGTATTTGATTGACATCTGTCACTTACTATTCGGAACATATAGGTTACAGGAAGTAGATTTTCCATACTGACACTCCGTTCTATAGTTTTAATCAAAAGATGTTTACTTCGTCTCATATCACTGATTTTGGAACAGTTAAAGAATGAATATGTAATTTTTTTAGTAGGTTGATGGAGGTATATTACAAAAAAAATTAAATAAAATACGGAAACCTTCATTAATGCGCATAAGTTTTCAATCCTTTTTTTTTCTTTGTTGTTTTCGTTGTATACCGTCATATTTCACTCATTATCATTTAATTCCTTTCAAACAAGTTTTATGTTCTCAGAAATCGGTAATTTATGTCTGAATATTTCTCAACATCTCTAACTTCTGCCGCGGTAGTGTAAATATATTTACGCCACGGTTACGAAAGCTCGTCGTCAGAGAAAGAATTCCTTGGATGTAATATACCACTAACTTTTAAACCAATTAAAGTGCGTGTTACTTGTAAACTTAAATGATTATCGATTGTCTACATAAAGTTGTGTGTCATGATAAGATTCCATCCGTTTCTTTTTCTATTTTACCGTAATTCAAAACGTTTCCTGCGGCCATTTAGTCGAACAAGAAAATACTTGAAGTATCGATAATGGATACTAAAACCCATTATTCCAAACTTTAGTTTTACTGATAACATAATTATATAAAGTAACATGAAATATACAACAACATAGTTGTTCTCATTCAGTTTTTGAATTTCCATCTTTTTAATGAAATAGCAATAAATTCTCAGCATAACGGTAATGCATAACTGAATAATTTTAAGAATTGTAAAACAATACAAGTATGCCGCATTGTATTGTTTAGTGTACACTTGTATGAGGTTTCAATATCAATAAATGCCCTATTAATGAAAATGAACGTCACTTCAAACTCTGCTACTATCAAACAGTCATGGATTGAAGGAATTGGCATCGAAATTCCCCACCTGATATGTTGTTTAGAAAACATGTATCCAGTTAAACATTTCTAAAGTATTGATCTTCGGAATTGACATATTTACAACCTAGTTTCTATTATATATATATTTTACTTGATTGGTAGAAGGTTTATTGAAATAGTATTCAATTTAACTCTCTGATGTATTGAAAGTTCATGGAATATTGTGTTTTCTCCGTGGGAATTTGATTTGATGTGTGGCCTTCACTGTATAAAGTTTTACCTCACATAGATTTCATATGTGCAGTGAACTATTTTATTGTATGGAAGCGGTGGGGTTTTCCTAACACCTGGACTCAGGTAACTTATAAATTGTGAGCGGGTGCACTAACTTGCAAGACGAATATGCCTGATTAGTTTTCTACTCTCTTTCTCTAAATCTCCTGATGCGGACTCTCTATGAAATTTTGCGAAATAGGCACAATTTATCATGTGTCCTTCCTCAAGAAAATCAATCAGGATTATCCAAAACTGTCCCAAAAGAAAGGAGTCCCAGCTGTGAAAATTCTCTTCAGTCTTTCAGGAGAGGGTGAATCCATTAAGGAGCGTCTCATAAAAATAACATATCATGTGGTGCGACGAGTATTTTATTTGCAACCAGGGGACGCTTACTCCCCCCGGGCATCTGGTCTCACCTCGATCTTATAAGGGATCGCATTTGTCTTAATATCACACTATACACGACATTGTCCTTTCATTCCATGGACTATGAGCTATGTTTAACCCTTCGGTACTTTTTCGCTTTTCACTTTTAAAACTTTTGTTTTATTTATATCAGGACATGGCAGAATGAGGCAATTAACCTCTTAAACATAAGCGGCGCAATCCAGGACACGAACCCGGATTGTCTGCACCCTACGCCTTAGTGATAATTGATAAATATTCAGTGATCGTCATCACAATACTTTAATAGTTTAGTGAATGGTAAAGTACCTATATGCCGTCATTCCTACTCTATAACTACCTTACATCCGTGATGTACTTGATTTTCAAATATTAGTTCCTAACTAACTGACCATCACACCTATCAATAAAATCTCAACATATGAGTTGTAACGGGAAAGAACAAAAGTGGCTTAAACATTGCATGGCGCCAGAAACACGTATTTCCCTAATCGTTTCCTCTTTGGACAACGATGCGTGTTCGCGGGCGTCACTCCGACAAGAAAAACATGAAACGTTGCACAGGTGGAGATGGACACTGAAGTATCGTTCCTTACTTCGAGTTAGTCGGAAGCAATTGCCGAAATATCTGTATAAAGCGCAATGCATATGAAATCACTAGATAATTTTAGAAACTTGAGTTTCCCAAAACAAGGAAAATGTTTGAAAATTATTCTTAAATCAAAGAGCATACCCCTCGTGCCCGGCAGCCTCTTTAGATTTAGGTTTTTAGTCAATTATTTTTTTCTTATTTTTTGTTTCTTAATCTGGTTAATATCTTCAAATATTCATATTTTGGAGTATTCGACATTGAGCATCACGTAGAGACCTAAGTTGTAAAATTGGTAGATTCACTGAATATATTATACCGGCGGAATACTTTTTCACTGAGTGATCACGGTAAGTTTATATTTAAATAAATCCCATACGAAATCTGAACAAATATTTTCTGATCGTTTTTTATTTCCAGTTTAAGCTATTAATAAGGGATACTTCTGGAATTTGATCATACTTCTGGATGTTGCAGGGGTACGTGATGGACAATTTCTGTAATTTGTCTAGCAAAATGGATATCCCAATCTGACGTCTGTTCGATAATTTAGCACTTTACCTATCGGTTTTTATCCACGTTCCCCTGTCATTCCTTATAACCTGTTAAGTATTCGCTAAACGTTATACACTAACAACAGGAACGCTAATTCTGACATCTCACACGTTGTAAAAATGAAGCTAACAAACTGAGCTTGATCCTTAAGTTATATGTCCGGTATGAACCCAATTTTGCCAAAATAGTGACCCCTAGATTGTTTACAAAATTGTTCCATGGTGAGTTCTACTGACATTACCCTATGACCTTTTAACCAAAAAAATTAATAGGGATCTCCATCTCCTTAAAGTCATGTTATATGTGAAATATAATCCCCATAGGACCAAACACTGTGGTTTTTGGGTGTTTTCAGGTTTTATTAAGGAGACACAAACACTCAGATCCGAACAGTAAAGCTTGTATACCCCCCCCCCCCCCCGCATTGCTGTTGCGAGGGGATGATAATTTCCTTGGGCACATATAAAGTTAAATCTTATTAAACCGTCGCTGGTCCTGGAATTGGGGCATATTTCTTTTGGCTTGTCTCTCGATACGTTTCTTTTTTCTTTGTTTGTTGACAGCATTAGACATACACTATACCAGCCAGTGCTTTCAAATTTTAGTGATGCGTTCCAAAGTGTAAGTCCTTTCCATGGATATCATCAGTTTTGATCTCGTGATGTTGACCTGCATGTTGACTTATACAGGGTAGTAAATTTCACATTTATCTTTTTTGTTGCACGATCTATTAATTAATATTATACCTTTTTATTTACCTTTGCCCTTGACCTTTAAACGGTTATTCAGGCCATAATAAAAACTAACGGCAGTAGATATCATTTTACCATTTCAGGTTTGGTTTCCTTCTACTTTTGGAATCCATAATTTATTACCTAGTGATTATCATGCATTGTGTAAACCTCTTTGTGTTGCTTCGTTAAATCAAAAGGAGCCTAGTGCGATTTACTTCAGGAAAGGTATAAAAAGTGTATTTTTGAAAAACGGAAATCGATTTTTAGTATATTATTTAAGATGTATAAAAGTATGGTTACCAAAGTCGATGCCGTTAACGAAATATGCCCGTTTCAAATTTGCAATGTAACCACGCCAACTCTTTGAATATTAATGACGACGATCAGAGGAAATCACGTGGCAATGAAACTCGAGCTTTACCCGATTATGACCTTTGTGACATTTCTCTCTCTCCCCCTCTGTTTTGTTTTGTTTTTTTGTTTTTTTTTTTGGAAAGGGGGGGGGGGGCTCTGAGTTTATGTATAGTTTTTTTTTACCGCACTTTTGGTTTTTCCCATTCCTCCATGTGCGGCATTCTTCTCGTGTTCTTTAATAAATAAAATCCATGCACGCCCATGATTATGATCGGGGCATCGCCTTATTCAGAAATTGAAACAAACCGAATTTAATTCGACACAGTTACATTTATTGTACGAAAACATTAAGGGATTTAGTTTTAAGTTTTGCTATTAACACAAAGTTTATAATTTCTGCAATACAGGAATAATACAATTGTCTCGTAATGTATCCTTTCCATACTGTGATTTTCTAGTCTCGGATGGCGTTCCTTTGAATGCTGTTGTTTTATAAAAACTTGGTGTCATTATACCTTGTTATGATATTAACCTTTTTTATGCATGACCTTGGTGATTTGTGTCATACAGCTTTGTCAGATGTATTCTGCTTTCTCTTTAAAGATAAGCCTAGCACTAGAAGAAGATGAGTGCAACATAAATACATGCATGGACTGCTTAAGTCCCTTACAATTGTTTTTATTAATGTAATACCGCTTTTACAGTGAGCAAGCAATACAACTTTTTGAAATTTCCCATCACGTGGTTTAATAATTTATTGTTCCGTGTTTTGTATTCAGGCACACTATGCGAGAAAGCACCATGAAGGAAACTGCGATTTTATTTCTGATATTTGGATGTGTTGGTACACTAGGTAAGCCTGCTATTTTCAGATAAAATATAATTACAACTATATTATATGATCACACTAATTGAGTCAGTATTATCACTTCTATTCATCGTCTTTAATCCTAGATCGGGACCGTTAGTATATAATAGTCAAGTAAACATTTGAATTCTTTGTTTAATATGCTATGCATGATATGGAAATAAGAATTATTTAAATAATAATCCTGAAATTGTCAAAGACAAAGCTAATGAAATATTCGAGATATCCGCTGACATACTTTAAAGCCAAGCCGTTTCCACAACCCACCACCACCCCTGTGCTATTAATAATAATTATAAAAAGAAGTCGAATTGCCGACCCCAATCCACTCACAACCCCTCCTAAAAACAAAATTAAGTAAGTATTTTTATATATCTTTTCAGATTTTCTCTTTGTTTCCTTCGTTCTGTTTTTTCTTGTATTTCCATTAAATACTTCAGAATTTCATGTAATTTTGAGTTTCTATCGGTATATCCGTGTCAGCTTTTCACGTGCAACTGTATTTGAGCGGTGTTAATTCATTTTTGTAATGGAGTAATATTGCTTAAGTTACTCGATTAAGATCCTATATGTATACGCATGACATTAATAACGTTCATTTGTTTTCGAATCTGAGTAATGGGATATGAGAAGACGTAGGTGTATTTCAGCTAAATCAGTAGACTTGCACTATTCGGTAATTTCATCCCATTTTATATACACAATTACATCGATTGTGATTTGGGCACAATTGAAATGCTATGAATAGGTCTCTATTTTGAACAACACAAGTAATATCCACATCGTACGAGTAGCCTTGCACTTGTGCTGTTAATATTACATACGTTTTATGTAGCAATCACGAAATAACAGAAAACAAAAAGATATCCGATTCAGCCGTATGAGACATGTAAAAGAAACAAGGAGACAATTTAAGTTTAAGTTTGAAAAAAAAAAATCGGTTGTCCTTGTCTTGTGTACGCAATGAAGATCAGGGAAATTTTATTCTTGTATATTTTTTTCTCTACAAGTAATGGAATCCCAGAATGGTACATGCTTAAAAGAAATACAAGCCAATTCGAAATATGATGCCGAATCAGAATGTTCCAGCAAGATGTCCGGAAAATTAAACATATATGTCGTGGTAACAGAAGCATTCATGATTGTAAAGAAAATGCAAATCAGTGTCTTGTGGCTCGGTTTTACCAAACCATGTAAGTACATGCATATTCTTTATATTTGTTTCGCCAGTTATCATGTTGTATATAAATATGTATGTGGCTTAATAACAATAGGTACTTTCTAGTATTCGCTGAAACGCAAGGTTCTGTATTATTTCATTAGATTCAAAGGCTTTAGATATCATGGCATATATATAACGGCTTCTATGAAGATATGTGACACAAATATTTAAGTATCCAGAATAATTTTGCACATGCAAGTCTAAAGGTGATAGTACTTCACCCCTTATCAGAACTAGTTAAGCTTAACCGAGATATCGTATGCAAGATTCTGCAACGAGTATGCACATCTCTACTGCTACTAGAAACCGTTAATGAATGTTCAAAACTATTGCAATGTGATTTACCACCGAGCCTTACGTCTTGTGTACATTCATTCAGCGTACCTCAGCCATATTCAATATTAGCTATAGTCTGGGGATCATGAACACTCATGCATAGTATAAAAGAATCCAACTTCCATATTATCTTTAGTATGATGTAGCAATAAGTGTAATATTTTTTTACATGCAGGTATGTTTACACATAAGCATATTATACAGCGAGGACATATAAATCTATCAGGGAAGAGTCCACATAAAAGTGCTCTCTATTTTGTTTTAAATTTCTCGCCAAATAGCTTTCTTACGCACCAAATTGCTCTTCATAACCCAGGACAGGCTATCTTTGTTTTATTTATTATTATTTTTTTGTTTGTTTGTTTGTTTGTTTGGTTTTTTTTTTTGTTTTTGTTTATGTTTTTGTTTCTTTTTTTTTTGTTTTTGTTTTTGTTTTTGGGGGTTTTTTTTTTGGGGGGGGGGGTGTATTTTTCATTTCATTTTTATGTATCAATTCAGTTTTATTGTTGAATGGTATTCACGGCTGGTCTGGCACTTACTCCTTCTAGGCACTTGGTCTCAACTCTGAAATTTAGGGATTTGTGAATGTCCTCTGTGGTAAATTATGTCCTTGATTGTGCTGCTTTCACGGTGAGTGGGGAACTTGGGCACCATAAACCGGTTAACCACTCCAATTTTCTGGCGTTTGTCACTTTAATTTACCGTACTAAGTACGTGTCGTAAATGCAGTTTTTGTTATGCCTTTTTAGTGTTTTTAACTATTATCATGTTTATGCGCATGTTCTCTGTAATTTATGTCATACAGCTTGGTCAAATGTTTTCTGTTTTCTCTTTTAGTGTCACAGTGATGTGACACAAGCCACTGTCGAATTTTGCATTATTGATTTGATGTAATGGACAATTATCAACATTTAAAACCTATAAAAAACCACAAAACAAATTATAATAACGCATGATAAAGAAATTAATGATATATGCATACATTATACTCTTTTTGTCTGCGAGTTACTATCCTATTCTCCGACAGGGGTATGGTAAAAGTAAATATTTGTAGTCGAATCAAGGCTATTACTATTATTATTATTCTTTTAGTGGTTTTTTTTTACTATGCAAAAAGAAACTACTTGATTGCTGTTGTTAGCAAAATACCATTCAGTAAATTATGATAAGAGTTGTAACAAAAATAGATAATGACTATCTTCCTTATTCCAAATAGCAATAAACATCTGATTACTAGATTATGAAAAAAAAGAAACTCCAGGTACAGCCGGAACTATATATTCTTAGTTTTATGGAGACAACGAAATAATGAATAAATTCAATGTGAAATTATTTTTGAATCGAACATTACACACGATTTTTTTATTATTTTATATGTTAGCAGCATTTTTCTGCGTTGCTAAATACCTTAAAGGTAATGGGAGACACATTTTCTTATTGTAAAATATAAAGCTACTTGGAAAAAATAACCTTCTTGTTTAAAAAATATGGGCATAATTGCATTAAAAAGCCAGTAATTAAGAGTAAATACAGAGTTAAATGCCCCTACAGAAATTAAAAGTTGTGACGTCACCTTAGGTCAAGCACGATATTTCTCCGTGTAACATACAGGTTGTGAATACAGCTCACATAGTAATTGACCTAATATAACATCATAGCGATCACTGTCACGAAAATCCGCCAGACTTACCGAAAGCAACACACATTCACATTTTCCAAATATCAATATCTCCAGAACGAGTAATTATTTTCAAAAACAAAAAAATATGAGGATGTTATTTAAAGCATATATGTTTTATTTAAGCAAAAACATAACTTTTTATAAATTAAGTTACCCATGACCTTTCAGACCCATACCATAGAATTTCTTGAAAGTTGAGGTTTCCATTCGTATGAATAAATATACAATGAAACGAGGTCTTAATTATTTGTATCCTGTCTTGCTTAGGACAGGAAAGAGAAATGCTTTGACCTCTTTTGATAAGCGTTATGTCTATCGATACAACAATTTCTTTGTAGGATACTTGGAATTATCTACTTAAACTGAACTTATCTAATATGTCAGAGCGGACGAAGTATGTGCGATGCAATACTACGTGTTATGTATTTTTTATTCTTTCTTTCTTTCTTTAATCTTAATGTGGTGTTGATCATTATTCAACCATTTTATAAATTCACATTAAAACAATATTGAATTAGTGTATGCCATTTAAAGCTCTTAACAAATACATACATACTATCTGTTCGTTCCACCATATGCACTGTCATCCTTACTTCCATCATGTGCAAACGCTAATAGAAATATTTCAATATTGCTTTGAATATATACTTTTATATATATTTTTCTTGCTTCAATACCATTCCAGCTCCATCTAATCAAAGTATGTGCAAATTGCTGAGTGTATCTGAAACAAATGATGAAAACATTACTGTAGTGAATTGTAAAGAAGTGATCAACGCAACATTCCTATGCAAAACAAGTAAGGCGGTTTTACTAGTATGACGAGTTTTGATAACTATTTATGTATTTCTCCATTTATATAGGCATTTATTATCTTTTTTAGTTGTTAAATTTATTTTATTATCATAAGTTTTTTACATATATACAAAGTATTTAGAAGTTTTCACGATGTGTTCACTAAATGTAAAGCTGTGAGTAGACACTTTGTGCAGAGTTTAATAGGGAGACAACAATTTGATTCTGAAAAGGGAGGGAGGGGGGATCTGGCAAATTTGGTCAAGTCAGATTATTTATTTATTTCAGATCTTTGAAGGATAGAATATTTATTTCCTTGATATCCCGGGACAGATTATTGTCTTGATAATTTGTCGCCAATAAATACTTTTTAGAACTGCGTTGTAAAATATGCCATTTACAAAACACAAGCTAATATAAAGTAAACTAAACAAATAATATGCAAAAAAAAAAAAAAATTAAAAGGCAAGTTTTGTCAAACATATTAAATAGCACGACTTGTCCTATGCTGTAAATTCTACTGAAATGCGAGTTATATCCTTAAACTACTACATCTTATAATATAAGCAGCAATGTGTCCAGCGAGGCGAGCCGAAAATCAACGTGTGTTCTATAGAACATTTAGCTTTATACAGTCAAACCTGGTCATAAGACCACCTGGTTTCAAGAACCACCTGAGTTACCCGACCACCTGAATTTCCCCCCGATGATTTTCAAGTACTATTGACACTGGTTTGAAGGGTCACTTCTCTAACGCGACCAGAGACCACTTATTTTAACTCCCTATCGCCGATTTCAACCTGTGCGGCGACCGCATATTGACCCTTAATTGGTCATTATAAATCAATGAAGCGTGATAGACTGTGCTTCTACCCGTAACTGACTGATTTACCTGGGTCTGTGTTTACAGTGTCTTAAACATTATCTAACAACTTCTCAGTATAATTGATTTGTTTTAAAACCCATGTCTAGAATGTGAAACTTCTTTGTTTCATTTATGGATATGGCTTCAAACTCTCCAAAGCGAAAACTGTTGACTCTTGAAGAGAAAATTAATGTGATAAATTTGAGTGAAAATATTTATCGCATCGAAATATAGTCGCAGAGTTTGATGTCGGGAAAACTAAAATTCTGAATGTTCTAAAACGGAAAAATAAATTTATCGACGAATTCGAAGGAAACGCGGATCCGCAGCGAAAGACGACCCGTCACAATACTGGGAACGAGGAGATAAATAATCGCACACGGGCGTGGTTTCAGGACGCTACTACGAGGGGAATCATTGTAAATGGCTCAATATTACAAAGGCTAAAATGTTTGCTGAAAATCTTGGCGTTGACTTATTCAAAGCTTCTAACTGATGGCGCGATTCCTTTCAAAAATGCACAATATACATGTACATGTACATATGCATAAGTGTATAATAAAATATGTTCTTTCTCATGAGCTCTTAATAATGTACAAAGTCTTTACTATAAGTCTTCATTTGAGAACCTGGTTTCAATGACCACCTGTCTTATACGACTACTTACGATTTCCCTTCAGTGGTCCTTGAATACAGGTTTGACTGTATTTGCATGATCTGGTATATGTACATGCTAGCAGCCATGATATTTATTTTCATTTCAGTCAAAGCCAGATTTTTATTTCTATCCAATTTCTATTTCTTTACTTAAGGCTCTGATTGTCCATCAAACCCACAGGTGACAAAGATACAATTTACACCTGATATTTCGAATAATGGGACTATTCCTATAGCCATTACTACGCCAAAAAAAGCGATTCTGCAGTGGTCGTATCCATCAACATTCCTGACTCCAACACATTCTCATGATTTTAAGAAAGAAAAAGGTTTTTTGTTTTTGTTTATTGTTTTCTTATGATTGTACATATATTTATGAATTTCCTTTCATAAATTTCAATACCTTAAGCCGACAACCTTGTTATAAGATATAATATGGAATAAGAAAGCACAATGCTAACATAAAACAAAATTATATATTTCTTTTATTTCAATGCATAAAATTAAAATTAAATACATAATAATAACAATGACAATGATAATATGCTTCAGCTTGTCTTTCATTTTTCAAATAATATACATGTTTTCTTGCAACAAAAATTGCAATATACATGTACTTTCCAAATTATAACATGATTTATTTATTCTAGGTAAACATCGTTATATCAACTTGTATATAGTAGTACCATTTTGTGTGGTGTTGTTACTCATGTTACTCTGCATAATACACCTTTTGTTGCGGAAAAGGTAAGTTTCAAACAAAAAACAGTGGAAATCACATGGTACACGGTGTTATATCTGTTCTACATCAACGTATTAAGTTTTAATATTTGCCAATTATATGTTTGGAATTCAGGTACCATTCTCATTTTATGGTTGATTAAGATATGAAAAAATATAATTATTCTTCAACTATTTGGGATAATACAGAAATTTCGGATATGAGTTTGAATAATTGTATTTTTATACATGAACCATTTATTGTCCTATATACTTCGTATAAAAAGATAAGATATGCTTTTCATTATTCAACAATGACCATATATTGCTTGTACAATGTGTTTAACAGGAAATGTGTAAAACCAAAGGAAACAGAAGACGTCAACTTTGAAATCCACACCAAAGAACAATGTACCCAAACCGAGGAAATAAGGGCTAATGAACCATTAGTGAATGTTGTAGTGGGCACCTCATACAGTGAATATTCTACGATCGATGAACATGTGAGAGCGAACCAAAATACCGATGTATGTGGATCTCTATACTTAACACCTGAAACAACGGATCTAGTTGGATGCAAATCTTCTTCCATGTCTGCTTCAGATCACGATGAAATGATATCTGACATTACTCCTGACCCTGAAATGGAGGCACCTGCTGTTCATTATTTTGAATTACGGAAATCGGCAACTGATAAAACTGATGTGGACTTTGCAAAGACTGAGGAAACTGCAGCTGCAGTGTACAACATAATTGATAAATCTAGCGGAGATTCCCTTTCAGAACAAGATCTAAACGAATTGCAGAAAAAAGATGATGATGAGCAATTAGAAATATGCGGATACCCATACTTAGATCCTGCAGCAGCGGTGCCTTTGCCTGAGGAACATAACCTCGAAGTGTGCACACCAATTTATAATGAACCTGATGCGTTGGTATTAGGACCTGCACCTTCTGCCATGCCTGCTTCAGGTCCTGACGAAATAATATCTGATAGTACTCCTTTCCCCGAAATACAGGCAGCTGCTGTTCATGATGAAATAATATCTGACATTACTCCTGACCCTGAAATGGAGGCACATGCTGTTCATTATTTTGATTTAGAGAAATTAGCAACTGGTAAAACTGATGTGGATACTGCGAGGATTGAGGAAGCTGCAGTGTACAACATACCTGAGGAATCTAGTGGAGAGTCCCTTTCAGAGAAAGACTTGAAGAAATGGCAGAAAGAAGACGATGAACAATCTGAAAATGAAGATATTTCTATCTAATAAATCAAAATAGTGTCATACATTCTATAGCATGCATTCCAACTGTCTTGCAACTATGTAAATCGCGGAAAAATTTTAAAGTTCACAAGGACAAATAAAAGAACATAAGAGAATAAATATCAGAGTCTTATAAATTTCATTCATTCATTGAATTTCTGTACAGTATACATTGTTATCAATTGGTTAGATAATATACATGAGATCTTACATGACTACGTCAACAAATAATTCCAAGTTTTATATCAAAAAAGAGGAAACAATGTCTATCTTTGTGGCATAAAGTGTATCTTAGACTTTCTGAAATGAATGTTATTTTATATTCATTTTATGAGCTTGAAGAAGGGTAACTCTTTCTTACTCACTTCTTTTCTCTACATAAGTAGGTCTATTAATGATAATACTACAATAATTCTTATATAACCATTTCTTGTAATCTATAATTGAGAAAAACTCCTTATTGTGTGAAACATGGGCAATGACGTTAGAACAATAGTTGTAAACTAACATTGATTTCAATACTGTCATCATAATATCATGAAGTCACAAGGTGAAACAAATCCGACAAAGACGTTCAATACGGAGCAACGCAAACTGTAATTATTAAATATTGAAGGCTTATAGTTGGGCGGAAAGGGGGGGGGGGTTTACAGCACCTCTCACAAACATTTATTTATATAGTGCCTCATCCATCACTTTAAGAGTTCTACGTATGTAACAGATACCCTCAGAGCGGTAGTCATCGTATATCCTTAGAGGGGACTTACTGTTTTTAGTTTCGATAGATTTATACCACCTCCAAAAGTATTCATACCTGCAGTTATGATCATATTCAATCCACAGGAGAGACATCAATGTAGAATACGAATGTAACTGGTGTCACAGGTCTATGGCACTAACAACAGTGTACCACTATAGATACTCACAGACCCCTAAAAATTCTGAGGTGACACTAGTTGGAGATTTTTTTATATTTTTTACATAGCAATGTAAAATAACGATGTATGAATTTTCTTAACAATTCATATTTTCATATCGTTCCCAAAAATATATTAGATCGTCTTACAAAGGGTGGAAGATTTAAATATAGATTAACAATTATTTTATGAGATTTTGTGAACAATAAAAAGAGGAACTGAATTCTAAAATTGCATTGTACGACCAGTTCACCATAACTCGCTATATCCTGAGAGTATATGGCACCTCATAGGTTTATAAATGTTTAGATGCATTCCGTCCAACAAGAGGAAGTGATTTTCTATTTGGAAGATTATTTATATCTCAGAATTCTGATAAATAGACACAGAGATGTTTCCTTCCTTGTTTTGAAAGATGAATTAAAGGGCACATTCTCCTCTTTATGTTAAATAATGTTTGATAGAATAGAAATCCTTAAACCTGACCGAACTATATATTCAATCAAAGGTAAAATTACACCACTATACTGTTTATGTCGGTGCACGTATGCGTTGTTTGACGTTGAAGATAATTCTAATGAGTTCAGAATGAAAGTGAATCGATAGTGTGCATGTTCATTGCCGATCAGGCGCGGCAATGTTTGTTCTCCGGAACCACTTATTATTATTGTAAATTAGAACAAACACAAAATTAATTAGAATAGGCACGTATGACGCTACATGTCTGCGCTTTATTCTCAATTAAACTGATCAGACACCTATTTAATAACACTATATAACCATCCAATATATAATATACATTACTATAAATTTCAAACACTTGCTTTCTATTCTAAATGCATAACACACAAATCAGCCAACCCTGAAAATCAAATTTCGCTGGTACCACATGGCCGTCAACGTGTCGAATGGGCATTACTAAACCAATATTTACTCACTCAGCACGCTTGGCGCGAAAACGTACAGCGCCCTCTACATTAATAAATACAACAGGAGAAATTAATTTCAATCTTATTCACAAATTCAAACGATTGAAATTTTAATTTTACATAACAAGTATAAGTAACCCTAATGGACGACTACGTACTACAAATGAGTCTCATTGGGTAAAGAAATGCACGAGTCCCTATGGCTGAACCGCTGTAAATAGAAATAGAAAAACAATATACACTTAGGCGGATTTATTTTCCTACTCGGTCCCGTATCACATAACCAATATAAAAGTGTCATTCGGATAAGACAGCAACAACAACAACAACATTGACTTTTGTTTAACGTCAGACAGCGAATATTCCACGTATATGATGACGGCATCTGCCTGATGCGGGGCATACAATTTTTGACCTTTGCAACGGACCCACCCGAAACAGAGAGGGATCTTTAACGTGCCATGCATACCACGACACGGGGCCTCGGTTTTTACTGTCTCATCCGAAAGACAGGACGCTGGCATGACCAGAGCGGGAATCGAACCCCGGCCTCACTTTTAGGAGTCCAGCGCAGCGCGGTACCACTATGCCACACCGGCTTAAATAATAATAATAACAATAATAATAATAATAATAATAACAACAACGATGATGATGATGATAATAATAATAATAATAATAATAATAATAATAATAATAATAATAATAATGATCATGATGATGATAAACTAACCTAAAAAAAAAACCCAAATATGTAATTATTTTTATTGGGTTGCAACATGAATAGATATTTGAGGGTACATGATTTTTATACGAACTTCGATCTCATTTTGTGTATTGCGCTCTTCATCCCGGAAATGTTGTCCACTTTCATTCTTTATTCAGAGTTTCACTATCAACTTGTTGTCTGTTTTGGGGTATCTATTAAAATATGAGATGTTTTCATTTAAATCTGTTTATATCTCCTGTCTTCTGGATGTTGATAAATGCCCAGTATCTAATTTTTTTTTTTTAAATTCATATGTCATTTAGTAAAGTCTGTTCTTATTTATCATAGTTTATGCAAACGTAAAACCGGTGTGGTCTAGTGTATAAGGTGCTCTGTTCGTGATGGAGAAATCCCGGGTTCGACTCCCGCCCTGGGCGCACCGGTGTTCTGTCTCTCGGATGAGACAATAAAAACCGATGTCCCTTGTCACGGTAGGCGTGGCACGTAAAAGATCCCCAACCGCTTCGGGTGGGTAAGTTGCAAAGGTCTAAATTTGTATGCAATGCATTAAGCTGATGCCGTCACCATATACGTGAAATAATCATGGAGTGACGTAAAACAACATTGAATCAGTCAATTATGCAAACGTTTATGAGTGACGATAAATGTATTATCGCTTAAACTAACAATGAAACTCAAATATACTTTCAAATTTTAGAGTTATCGTTCCTACGCTTTGTAAATTTATAGGTTTAAGAATACGTTGTATATGTAGTGATGAATTATACGAATAATAGTACATTGATTGATTGATTATTGCTTTATGTTAATGCATTATGTTGTTAGGTATATCGTTACTACACCTGCCTGGTGTATACCATAGAGATATCTTTACAAAAGATAGACCCGAGGCACTGTGGGTAGTATAATGTCTATTTAAACAGGTTACGACGGTTTTCACTTTCTTTTTTTTTTTTTGTAATTGTGTTCTCCATATCTACATAGGTATCATTTACATATCTTTTGTCATAGTCTTATAGAAGCAGGGATGTCAGATTTTTCTTATTACTTCATGTGATCTAGATTCCCATTGTTCTGGAGTGATTTATTTTCGTCTATTACTGTATCCGTCCTTCAAATGGCACATTATTTATTGATGGTGGCACAGTGTTGTTAGGGCCATAGTCATATGTAACCAGTTACTTTCGTATTTTACGTTACTGCCTCTTGTGCTCCAAGTAGATAGGAAAGATTATGAAGCCATGGATCAGGAATGTGTCACAACAACAATGCTTTAAGCCAAGCATAGTAGAGGGACATGTTAGTCGTGGATATAAAACGATGAAATAAATTGCATAATTTAATGTTTGACAAATTGGAATGGAATTATGCTTATGGGGTCATTTAGTGTTTACGTGGACAATACCTTTCATAATTCTAATTTGTTTTTCTTTTTATTCTTGAAAATGCAAAATACCTGTCATCTCAATATTATGAAATATCACGGAAGAAATCAGAGGAAATACAGAATATCTTTATTTTGTTGTTTTTTTTAGGAATCATAATTTATCAAACTGCATTCATTTCATATTAAGTGGTAAGTGGGTTCTGAGTTAATCATTAACATGAATATTTACACGGTGTATCAGGTTTATGAAAATACTTTCAATCAAGGTAGCATACACTCTTTAAACCAAACATAGAAAAACAAAACAAAGGGTTTTATGCATATGATATAATAAATAATAATGCCAAGAAGAGTTGACACTCTTTGTTTATTTATGGTAACACTAGGACAATGAGTCGGTTGTGTAAAGAAATCATTGGTTTGCAGAATAAAACCGTTGATTTTTATGCAATAGACTTAATATTCTGTAAAATCAATTAACTGTCATTCAGATTCTCCTAGATTTGGTTTATATCTGGCGTAGATTTTTTTTTCTTATCGGTTTATGGGAAATGATACATAAAACAGAGATACTTTATTAATCAAAACCCCCCCCCAAAAAAAAAAACAAGAAAAATAAAAACCAAGAAAAAACCCAAAACAAACACAAAAAACCCCCGATATCATGGTTAATATATATTATACATCGACCTCAGATATACTAGATTTATACCTTTGCAACTGACCCACCCCGTGCAGTTAGGGATCTTGCTTGAAGGTGCCACGCTTACCATGACACGGGACCTCGGTGTTTACGGTCTCATCCTGTGTACCAATGGCGGGAGTCGAACAGGGGCCTCTCTATCACAAACAGAGCGCCTTACCTAATGGGTTACTCGGGTTTCAGAAAGTAAGGAAGAAGATAATAAATCACAGTAATAAATTCTAAAGCGACCACCGGAATCGACGGACCGAACAAAGGTTTAAAGTTTATCACGATGCCTCTGCTACTTTATCAATGAAAACAAAGTTTGATAGGGTAAACATTCATTGACTCTCAGAATTAAGTGTTCGCCATAATATTAACAAACTCTTTTGTCAGCCAGTATTCCGGTTTACAATGCTCCGAATATGTAATCGATGGAAATTTATGTCAGAACCTTAAGCATAGAGGACACAGCCTTAAAGGAGAATAAAAGGGATTTAGTAAAATTGAAGCGAACAGAATAGTTAAAACCATTAACCTTAAAGATAGCATTAAAGTATCTAATTCTAATTTTGCAGGTCAATCATTTAAAAGCAATAAAGATACATCGTCTTCAATCTTATATTTGATATATATTACTTTAAATGACTAATGTGTCAACCGTATCAATGATAAGGTATGATAAAAATTCGATTGAATTTAAGACAAGCCACACTGTTAATGAATTATTATACTGGTGAGGACTTAAATTACTTAAACCATATAAACCTGTAACGATATCCGGAGTTTTGTCCTTTTTAAATTTTTTTTCATGAAATAAAATTCAGAATATTCTATGAGCGCAGCCCTCTAACAACATCATACTTACACTGTTGCTATATTTTATCCTAAAGAATATTTTCATATTTTTTCCAAAAATGATTTCATAGTGCTCGACAGCTGCGCTCATATTTAAATTTGACTGAAAACGAAAATTAAATTCTTGACTATAAGCATCGTTAGCGACTGAACATGGCCGGTAGAGTGAGCATGATTTTAAGTTTACCGACGCAATATAATTTTAGGTGAATAAAAGGTCAGAATTATAAAACATCTTCCAGTAGATCTCTATGTATTTCGTCAATGCATGTATGCTAAATATTGATGAAATACATTAAAATGCCGGCGTTTACCAGCTCACTGAATATCTATATCGAGATTATAGATGTTGTCTTACAACTGGATCCATTTGTTAGATTCTTACAAATATATTGCCATAGATCCACTTAATACTTCATACACTGGTTCTACACCCCGACCAACAGGATTGGAGGGCATATTTTCTTAGTGCATACTTGGTTCAGCCACATAAACTGTTATTTGTACTAGATATTCCATTTCATAAGCATTGTGATACCATTTTTATAACGAAATAGTGATTTGTAGTGTCTGTCAAAGGTGAAAAACGTAGCCTAAAGAAAAAATGAATTTGTCGTCAGTATGGTACCGGCTACATCGTTGCGTACTATAAGAACACCTCTGAACAATCTGCTTATTTTTTAAGCTGCCAGATATGACGCCATTAATGTACAGTTTTTGACGTCATGTGCAACATAATTACAAGTAGCCTTTTTTATGTGATTGTTTATATATCAAGGTATATTTGTGCTTAGTAATGAATGCCAATTGTGGTACATTGTTGTTACTGCCATAGTCATGGTACACCAGTTACTTTCGCCTTTTCCAGTAGTATGTATTATTCAATACATACAGAAAATAGATTAAAACTCCGATGACAAGGAAGTTAAAATGTCTTTGGGCGTCAAGATACCCGTGTCGAGGAAGGGTTGGCACGTACAAACCCCTTTCTGTCCATGGTGTGGGTGGACTGCAGGAGGACCATTCACTGCAGTCTGGACGACTATGTGCCGTCACTACATAGCTGAAATATCGCTGAACTCGCGTTCCCATTACCGGTAAACCACACTTAACCAAACCAAACCTCCGTGAGTTAGATGAAGAGCAATATATTAGTCTTTAATTTTGAGTTTATATATATAGGATCCTACTGACCAATCAAAATCAGACTTAAAACTGAGTTTTGTACAATCAAAAATTCAACCAGGTTTAATGATTGATTGTGTGTATGGAATCTTCTGAGCTGTCATAAGCTACCTGCTAAATGTGTCGTTTACAAGGCTTTATATCAAGCCAACTGTAAAAAAAATTTCACAACGTTACCGATAAATTTGGGAAAAATGCATTTCTAATGCAGAAGTTTGGTCGAATTATTCACTCTCTTCGACATAAAACAATACCGGTATTTGGGTAAAAACTCTTCATATATTGAACAATGCAACTGGCTCTTCCATACCATTTACTAAATCTGCAATATACTATGTTTTGGGGTTCTATTGAAGTCAGTTTTCCCCTTTTATATTTGCACTGTTTTCATACCTAACGCGCACTATTATGATTTCAGATCACCACAAAAATGTTATTTTTGAACGCTTTTACAAAAGAATTTTCCCAAAAAATGCTCTGAAAATCTTTCTTCATGAATCCAAACAATGTTTAAAATTCCGTTTAGGGTCGACTTTGGTAGAAAACGTATCTACTCCTTAAATAATAAAACCAAATGAAAAATAAATAAAAAAAAAATCCACTGAAAGATGGATAGTGAACCCTACAAGAGCCTTTTCCACGCAACGGCACTCATTTCCTGTTTGAAGCCGGCATGGCCTAGTCGTATCGAGTCGGACTCCTGATCGGGAGGATGTGGTTCGAGTCCCTCTCTGGTCATGCCGGCGTCCTGTCTTTCGGATGAGACAGTAAAAACCGAGGCCCCTTGTCGTGGTATGCATGGCACATTAACGATCCCTCACTCTTCGGGTGGGTCCGTTGCCAAGGTCAAAATTTGTATGCCCCGTATCAGGCAGATGCCGTCACCATATATATTTGGGTGCAGTCCTAACCTTAAATTCAAGTGCACTTGACAAGTGCACTTTAAGTTTAGTTTTTCGTCCTGAATACCAGTCATAAAGGTTAGTCAAGTGCACTTGATATTAAGTCTACTTTAAAGTAATTCCGTCTTCAAGTTTACTATCACATGACACCAAGTTTACTTTTCACGTTTGTTTATTACAATAATGCAGTTTCGTATAATACGATAGAAATAATTGTCTTATTATGTACAATTGCATATACGAGTCATGTAACTCGTCATCCGATATTACCACTTGTCTTGATAGTATTTTCTTTTTATTTTTATTGGTACTTATTTTATCACTTATTTGTTTTTCACTCCCATTTAATTCTGTTATTTATTTTCTTTGTCCTTCTATCTATAACTTCTTATCACCTAGTCTATTTACCTCCAGTAGGTCAATGCAAATACATTTTAGGGGGCGCCATTTGACCTGTAAGCAAGCTGTTAGCTTGTGTTTGGCTCATTTCCTATAAGATAACGCATAGTGAAATGCTCATTATGTAGCCAGTTCAAGAAACCAGTTTTTATTAGACTAGTGCTTTGTATATATTTTCTATCTCTTTTCGTGTCTTTATATTTATGTAAGTGTTTGTATATGTGTGTCCTGAAGAGGAAGCAGATTGCTTCGAAAATTTGGCAATTTTTTTAATTGTTTTAGTATCGTTATCGCTTACCTGTGCTTTTATATTGACCCCTTTTTCTCGACCGATTTGCGTTAACCTTCATTGAGGTTGATCCGATACTTATGAATAGTGAATGTTGTTACAATTTCCTTTTTAGTGCTTTTATATATATATATTTATTAGAAAAATATAGATAATGCACATGTATATAGAAAGTAAACTAAACTTGAAGTACACTTGGAGTAAACTTGGAATCGAGTTTAGTAGTAAACTTGGAATCAAGTTTACTACTAAACTTGATTCCAAGTTTACTCTGTTGTCGCCAAGTAAACTTGAAAAGCAGTCATAAAGTTAACTTGAAGTGCACTTTATGTAAGGTTAGGACTGCACCCAACTGTACGTGAAATATTCGTGGTGTGGCGTAAAACAAAAATCAATCAAGTAATCCTGTTTGATCGCTACATCCTTACATCCTAATAAATACCAGCAAATATGACGTTTCTGCGTTTAGAATAAAAGGTTTTGAAACCCATAACCACGAGATGCATAGTATGGTTAACATAAAAATATACCTTGACAAAGACAATAAGAGAAGTGTTCTGAATGGGTACATATATAAATATGAAACTATGTACCTAAAACTAAATGTAAACGTATTGTGTGAAGGCAAATGTGCAGAAGAAATTACACCTCCTTTAGAAATATTACAAGTTTGTTCCAAGATATGCTAGAATTTTCAACGCGTTATACCTCGCGCAGGGCTTTAATCAACTTCTGTACCTACCAAGGAATCTTGGCCATTATGCAAAGTTGCGTTCGGAATTTTAACTGCCGAAGCCTAAGTACACTGTAAATCACAACTGCCCTTTACAGTAGCCCAGAACTTGTTTGGTGCGTGTTGGACTTTAAAATATGTCTCTTCATATTGATTGTACTCTTCAGTCATCGTACAGAAAAGAAGTGTGGTATAATATATATATCTTTGATAGTTCATCGCGTGTTTGAAATATCACGCCACATGTAGAATATTTGACAATATTTTGGATAAAATCATGTGCATTAATGACATCCTCGACAACAGAGCTGACACCAGGTGCATTGAAATTTTAGAGCTTGCTGGATAAATGTAAACATCTGCAACCGAAAAAATGATGCGAAATCGACTACACAGTTACGATCATTGTAGACAAAAAAGTCACAAGGCCATATGTATGTAACACAAGGACACCGGTCGATTTCAGAATAAATAGTTCTTAAGAAACTCACGTGTTTGTATGTCATATTTTTTGCATGCTGATTTCCGCATTCAAATCTTCAGGAGTACAAAATCAAAAGAGTAATACTATATTTCCGATATTAAGGTCCAGATACCGCACTGCATATTCGATGGTGCTTGTCTCAGCGACAAAAAAAAAACAAACAAAACAAAACGAAACAAAAAAAGAAAAAACAAAACAAAACAAAAAACAAAAAAAAAAAAAAAAATCCCTGCGAAGTCTAAACGGGAATTGACCAGTTGTTCCGAAGTAGTGAATATCTACTGGCATACCACACCCGTCACAAATGTTTTGTGCAAATATTTGGCATTCTGTGACATTCATGAAAGTAAAGGAGAAAAGTCAGTAACTCCATATACAGCCTAGTAAACACTGTAAAAATGTCGTTTCTGGAGAGTTTAAGCATTAGAATTATATTCAGGAAGATTTCGTGTCACAACATCCCATAATGCGGATCGCTACCTTTAACACAATTCACTTTAATAAACGACGGAACCTTGGACGATCTTACTATTCCGGCATTTTTCTGCAGTTTTTCATCAGAAAACTGAAAAAATCACTGTAAACTTTTAGCGGATCCAACACAAAACCACTCTCCAGATAAAATATACTTCATACATGTAAGCAGTTCACAAAGGAAAATCGTGTAGGGTTCTCAAGCAGTTGTATAATTCCGGAGACGATCCAGTACAGTGCACATCCATACTTATTTAAACGCGTCAGTGGGCGATGTTGATACTACACGCACATAGGTAAAAGTAGGCTACAAAATTGGAGGTAAGCATTGGGTATGGTGTGTTTATAAATACCCCCAATATAATACAGAGTGATATTTCTATACAGAGACTCACAGTACCTCCGCACGTCAGATCAGACGAAACGTCGATATCTCTTGAATTAAAACATTTAAGACAATATGCACATTTATAAGAAAATTGGATAAGAACATTATTCTTTTTCTGTGATTATTTTTACTTGAATACTACATCGACGTCAGCCCAGATAAACTATAATATGGAAGCGAAAAAAATTGCACGGTTGTTTCCAGCATCCATTTATAGTAACGGTTATTTAAACTCTTCTGCATGTGGCTCCGTAGCTCAACTGTTAACGTGAAGGAACCCTACGCGTTTCGATACCCACTATCGGATTGGTTTTTTCTTTCTCTCCGACTTAAAAAGTCAGCAATATGTGACTTTAATTTTTTTTTATCACGCTCAAAATTATATATATATTGTATCAAAACTCGCTGACTTGTTTCACATTCTTGAACAGAACAGAGCGATACATCTAGAATATCGAGGATTATGTGCAAATTGTTTGTGCTATAACCAGGAATTAGTTCACTCCCTTGTCAAGTGGTGACCCCGATGAGGACGTAACGCTTGGAACAAAGATGCTCCAGATTTTATATTGCGTGAACAAATTGAAACAGTATGTTGAGGAGAATCGTCCCATGGGTATGTAAGTTATTCTCTCTGTCTCATGGGTATGTAAGTTATTCTCACTGTCTCATGGGTATGTAACTTATTCTCTCTGTCTCATGAGTATGTAACTTATTCTCTCTGTCTCATGGGTATGTAACTTATTCTCTCTGTCTCGTGGGTATGTAACTTATTCTCCCTGTCTCGTGGGTATGTAACTTGTTCTCTCCGTCTCATGGGTATGTAACGTATTCTCTCTGTCTCATGGGTATGTAACTTATTCTCTCTGTCTCATGAGTATGCAACTTACTCTCTCTGCCTCATTGGTATATAACTTATCTTCTCTGACTCATGGGTATGTAACTTATTCTCTCTGTGTCATGAGTATGTAACTTATTCTCTCTGTCTCCTGACTTTGTAATTTATTCTCTCTATCTCATGAGTATGTAACTTATTTTTCTGTCTCATGAATATGTAACGTATTCTCTCTGTCTCATGGGTATGTAACTTATTCTCTCTGTTTCATGGGTATGTAACATTCTCTCTGTCTCATGGATATGTAACTTATTCTCTCTGTCTCATGAGTATGTAACTTATTCTCTCTGTCTCATGAGTATGTAACTTATTCTCTCTGTCTCATGGGTATGTAACTTATTCTCTCTGTCTCATGGGTATATAACTTATTCTCTCTGTCTCATGGGTATGTAACTTATTCTCTCTGTCTCATGAGTATGTAACTTATTCTCTCTGTCTCATGGGTATGTAACTTATTCTCTCTGTCTCATGGGTATGTAACTTATTCTCTCTGTCTCATGGGTATGTAACTTATTCTCTCTGTCTCGTGGGTATGTAACTTATTCTCTCTGTCTCATGGGTATGTAACTTATTCTCTCTGTCTCGTGGGTATCTAACTTATTCTCTCTGTCTCGTGGGTATGTAACTTCTTCTCTCCGTCTCATGGGTATGTAACTTATTCTCTCTGTCTCATGAGTATGTAACTTATTCTCTCTGCCTCATTGGTATATAACTTATCTTCTCTGACTCATGGGTATGTAACTTATTCTCTCTGTGTCATGAGTATGTAACTTATTCTGTCTGTCTCATGACTTTGTAATTTATTCTCTCTGTCTCATGAGTATGTAACTTCTTTTTCTGTCTCATGAATATGTAACGTATTCTCTCTGTCTCATGGGTATGTAGCTTATTCTCTCTGTCTCGTGGGTATGTAACTTATTCTCTCTGTCTCATGGGTATGTAACTTATTCTCTCTGTCTCATAGGTATGTAACTTATTCTCTCTGACTCGTGGGTATGTAACTTATTCTCTCTGTTTCATGAGTATGTAATTTATTCTCTCTGCGTCATGAGTATGTAACTTATTTTTCTGTCTCATGAGTATGTAACGTATGCTCTCTGTCTCATGGGTATGTAACTTATTCTCTCATGAGTATGTAACTTATTCTCTCTGTCTCGTGGGTATGTAACTTATTGTCTGTGTCTCATGGGTATGTAACTTATTCTCTCTGTCTCATGGGTATGTAACTTATTCTCTCTGTCTCATGGGTATGTAACTTATTCTCTCTGTCTCGTGGGTATGTCACGTATTCTCTCTGTCTCATGGGTATGTAACTTATTCTCTCTGTCTCGTGGGTATGTAACTTATTCTCTCTGTCTCGTGGGTATGTAACTTCTTCTCTCCGTCTCATGGGTATGTAACTTATTCTCTCTGTCTCATGAGTATGTAACTTATTCTCTCTGCCTCATTGGTATATAACTTATCTTCTCTGACTCATGGGTATGTAACTAATTCTCTCTGTGTCATGAGTATGTAACTTATTCTCTCTGTCTCATGACTTTGTAATTTATTCTCTCTGTCTCATGAGTATGCAACATATTTTTCTGTCTCATGAATATGTAACGTATTCTCTCTGTCTCATGGGTATGTAGCTTATTCTCTCTGTCTCGTGGGTATGTAACTTATTCTCTCTGTCTCATGGGTATGTAACTTATTCACTCTGTCTCATAGGTATGTAACTTATTCTCTCTGACTCGTGGGTATGTAACTTATTCTCTCTGTCTCATGGGTATGTAACTTATTCTCTCTGTCTCATGGGTATGTAACTTATTCTCTCTGTCTCATGGGTATCTAACTTATTCTCTCTGTCTCATGGGTATGTAACTTATTCTCTCTGTCTCATGGGTATGTAACTTATTTTCTCTGTCTCATGGGTATGTAACTTATTCTCTCTGTCTCATGGGTATGTAATTTATTCTCTCTGCCTCATGAGTATGTAAGTTATTCTCTCTGTCTCATGAGTATGTAACTTATTCTCTCTGTCTCATGGGTATATAATTTATTTTCTCTGTCTCATGAGGATGTAACTTATTCTCTCTGTTTCATGAGTATGTAATTTATTCTCTCTGCGTCATGAGTATGTAACTTATTTTTCTGTCTCATGAGTATGTAACGTATGCTCTCTGTCTCATGGGTATGTAACTTATTCTCTCATGAGTATGTAACTTATTCTCTCTGTCTCGTGGGTATGTAACTTATTCTCTGTGTCTCATGGGTATGTAACTTATTCTCTCTGTCTCGTGGGTATGTAACTTATTCTCTCTGTCTCGTGGGTATGTAACTTATTCTCTCTGTCTCATGGGTATGTAACTTATTCTCTCTGTCTCATGGGTATGTAACTTATTCTCTCTGTCTCATGAGTATGTAACTTATTCTCTCTGTCTCATGGGTATGTAACTTATTCTCTCTGTCTCATGAGTATGTAACTTATTCTCTCTGTCTCATGGGTATGTAACTTATTCTCTCTGCCTCATGAGTATGTAACTTATTCTCTCTGTCTCATGGGTATATAACTTATTCTCTCTGTCTCATGAGTATGTAATTTATTCTCTCTGTCTCATGAGTATGGAACTTATTTTTCTGTCTCATGAGTATGTAAAGTATTCTCTCTGTCTCATGAGTATGTAACTTATTCTCTCTGTCTCATGGGTATGTAACTTATTCTCTCTGTCCCATGGGTATGTAACTTATTCTCTCTGTCTCATGAGTATGTAACTTATTCTCTCTGTCTCATGGGTATATAACTTATTCTCTCTGTCTCATGAGTATGTAATTTATTCTCTCTGTCTCATGAGTATGTAACGTATGCTCTCTGTCTCATGGGTATGTAACTTATTCTCTCATGAGTATGTAACTTATTCTCTCTGTCTCGTGGGTATGTAACTTATTCTCTGTGTCTCATGGGTATGTAACTTATTCTCTCTGTCTCGTGGGTATGTAACTTATTCTCTCTGTCTCGTGGGTATGTAACTTATTCTCTCTGTCTCATGGGTATGTAACTTATTCTCTCTGTCTCATGGGTATGTAACTTATTCTCTCTGTCTCATGAGTATGTAACTTATTCTCTCTGTCTCATGGGTATGTAACTTATTCTCTCTGTCTCATGAGTATGTAACTTATTCTCTCTGTCTCATGGGTATGTAACTTATTCTCTCTGCCTCATGAGTATGTAACTTATTCTCTCTGTCTCATGGGTATATAACTTATTCTCTCTGTCTCATGAGTATGTAATTTATTCTCTCTGTCTCATGAGTATGTAACTTATTTTTCTGTCTCATGAGTATGTAAAGTATTCTCTCTGTCTCATGAGTATGTAACTTATTCTCTCTGTCTCATGGGTATGTAACTTATTCTCTCTGTCCCATGGGTATGTAACTTATTCTCTCTGTCTCATGAGTATGTAACTTATTCTCTCTGTCTAATGAGTATGTAACTTATTCTCTCTGTCTCATGGGTATGTAACTTATTCTCTCTGTATCATGAGTATGAAACTTATTCTCTGTGTCTCATGGGTATATAATTTATTTTCTCTGTCTCATGAGTATGGAACTTATTCTCTCTGTCTCATGGGTATATAATTTATTCTCTCTGTCACATGAGTATGTAATTTATTCTCTCTGTCTCGTGAGTATGTAACTTATTTTTCTGTCTCATGAAGATGTAACGTATTCTCTCTGTCTCCAGAGTATGTAACTTATTCTCTCTTTCTCATGGGTATGTAACTTATTCTCTCTGTCTCATGAGTATGTAACTTATTCTCTCTGTCTCATGAGTATGTAATTTATTATCTCTGCCTCATGGGTATGTAACATATTCTCTCTGTCTCATGGGTATGTAACTTATTCTCTCTTTCTCATGGGTATGTAACTTATTCTCTCTGTCTCATGAGTATGTAACTTATTCTCTCTGTCTCATGAGTATGTAATTTATTATCTCTGCCTCATGGGTATGTAACATATTCTCTCTGTCTCATGGGTATGTAACTTATTCTCTCTGTCTCATGGGTATGTAACTTATTCTCTCTGTCTCATGGGTATGTAACTTATTCTCTCTGTCTCATGGGTATGTTACTGATTCTCTCTGTCTCATGGGTATGTAACTTATTCTCTCTGTCTCATGAGTATGTAACTTATTCTCTCTGTCTCATGAGTATGTAACTTATTCTCATTGCCTCATGGGTATGTAACGTATTCTCTCTGTCTCATGAGATTGTAACTTATTCTCTCTGTCTCATGAGTATATAACTTATTCTCTCTGTCTCATGAGTATGTAACTTATTATCTCTGCCTCATGGGTATGTAACATATTCTCTCTGTCTCATGGGTATGTAACTTATTCTCTCTGTCTCATGGGTATGTAACTTATTCTCTCTGTCTCATGAGTATATAACTTATTCTCTCTGTCTCATGAGTATATAACTTATTATCTCTGCCTCATGGATATGTAACATATTCTCTCTGTCTCATGGGTGTGTAATTTATTCTCTCTGTCTCATGGGTATGTAACTTATTCTCTCTGTCTCATGGGTATGTAACTTATTTTCTCTGTCTCATGGGTATGTTACTTATTCTGTCTGTCTCATGGGTATGTAACTTCTTCTCTCTGTCTCATGGGTATGTTACTGATTCTCTCTGTCTCATGGGTATGTAACTTATTCTCTCTGTCTCATGAGTATGTAACTTATTCTCTCTGTCTCATGAGTATGTAACTTATTCTCATTGCCTCATTGGTATGTAACGTATTCTCTCTGTCTCATGAGTATGTAACTTATTCTCTCTGTCTCATGAGTATATAACTTATTCTCTCTGTCTCATGAGTATGAAACTTATTATCTCTACCTCATGGGTATGTAACATATTCTCTCTGTCTCGTGGGTATGTAACTTATTCTCTGTGTCTCATGGGTATGTAACTTATTCTCTCTGTCTCGTGGGTATGTAACTTATTCTCTCTGTCTCGTGGGTATGTAACTTATTCTCTCTGTCTCATGGGTATGTAACTTATTCTCTCTGTCTCATGGGTATGTAACTTATTCTCTCTGTCTCATGAGTATGTAACTTATTCTCTCTGTCTCATGGGTATGTAACTTATTCTCTCTGTCTCATGAGTATGTAACTTATTCTCTCTGTCTCATGGGTATGTAACTTATTCTCTCTGCCTCATGAGTATGTAACTTATTCTCTCTGTCTCATGGGTATATAACTTATTCTCTCTGTCTCATGAGTATGTAATTTCTTCTCTCTGTCTCATGAGTATGTAACTTATTTTTCTGTCTCATGAGTATGTAAAGTATTCTCTCTGTCTCATGAGTATGTAACTTATTCTCTCTGTCTCATGGGTATGTAACTTATTCTCTCTGTCCCATGGGTATGTAACTTATTCTCTCTGTCTCATGAGTATGTAACTTATTCTCTCTGTCTAATGAGTATGTAACTTATTCTCTCTGTCTCATGGGTATGTAACTTATTCTCTCTGTATCATGAGTATGAAACTTATTCTCTGTGTCTCATGGGTATATAATTTATTTTCTCTGTCTCATGAGTATGGAACTTATTCTCTCTGTCTCATGGGTATATAATTTATTCTCTCTGTCACATGAGTATGTAATTTATTCTCTCTGTCTCGTGAGTATGTAACTTATTTTTCTGTCTTATGAAGATGTAACGTATTCTCTCTGTCTCCAGAGTATGTAACTTATTCTCTCTTTCTCATGGGTATGTAACTTATTCTCTCTGTCTCATGAGTATGTAACTTATTCTCTCTGTCTCATGAGTATGTAATTTATTATCTCTGCCTCATGGGTATGTAACATATTCTCTCTGTCTCATGGGTATGTAACTTATTCTCTCTGTCTCATGAGTATGTAACTTATTCTCTCTGTCTCATGGGTATGTAACTTATTCTCTCTGTCTCATGGGTATGTAACTTATTCTCTCTGTCTCATGGGTATGTTACTGATTCTCTCTGTCTCATGGGTATGTAACTTATTCTCTCTGTCTCATGAGTATGTAACTTATTCTCTCTGTCTCATGAGTATGTAACTTATTCTCATTGCCTCATGGGTATGTAACGTATTCTCTCTGTCTCATGAGATTGTAACTTATTCTCTCTGTCTCATGAGTATATAACTTATTCTCTCTGTCTCATGAGTATGTAACTTATTATCTCTGTCTCATGGGTATGTAACATATTCTCTCTGTCTCATGGGTATGTAACTTATTCTCTCTGTCTCATGGGTATGTAACTTATTCTCTCTGTCTCATGAGTATATAACTTATTCTCTCTGTCTCATGAGTATATAACTTATTATCTCTGCCTCATGGATATGTAACATATTCTCTCTGTCTCATGGGTGTGTAATTTATTCTCTCTGTCTCATGGGTATGTAACTTATTCTCTCTGTCTCATGGGTATGTAACTTATTTTCTCTGTCTCATGGGTATGTTACTTATTCTCTCTGTCTCATGGGTATGTAACTTCTTCTCTCTGTCTCATGGGTATGTTACTGATTCTCTCTGTCTCATGGGTATGTAACTTATTCTCTCTGTCTCATGAGTATGTAACTTATTCTCTCTGTCTCATGAGTATGTAACTTATTCTCATTGCCTCATTGGTATGTAACGTATTCTCTCTGTCTCATGAGTATGTAACTTATTCTCTCTGTCTCATGAGTATATAACTTATTCTCTCTGTCTCATGAGTATGAAACTTATTATCTCTACCTCATGGGTATGTAACATATTCTCTCTGTCTCATGGGTATGTAACTTATTCTCTCTGTCTCATGGGTATGTAACTTATTCTCTCTGTCTCATGAGTATATAACTTATTCTATCTGTCTCATGAGTATGTAACTTATTATCTCTGCCTCATGGGTATGCAACATATTCTCTCTGTCTCATGGGTATGTAACTTATTCTCTCTGTCTCATGGGTATGTAACTTATTCTCTCTGTCTCATGAGTATGTAACTTATTCTCTCTGTCTCATGGGTATATAATTTATTCTCTCTGTCACATGAGTATGTAATTTATTCTCTCTGTCTCGTGAGTATGTAACTTATTTTTCTGTCTCATGAATATGTAACGTATTCTCTCTGTCTCCAGAGTATGTAACTTATTCTCTCTTTCTCATGGGTATGTAACTTATTCTCTCTGTCTCATGAGTATGTAACTTATTCTCTCTGTCTCATGAGTATGTAAGTTATTCTCATTGCCTCATGGGTATGTAACGTATTCTCTCTGTCTCATGAGTATATAACTTATTCTCTCTGTCTTATGAGTATGTAACTTATTATCTCTGCCTCATGGGTATGTTACTTATTCTCTCTGTCTCATGGGTGTGTAACTTATTCTCTCTGTCTCATGGGTATGTAACTTATTCTCTCTGTCTCATGGGTATGTAACATATTCTCTCTGTCTCATGGGTATGTAACTTATTCTCTCTGTCTCATGGGTATGTAACATATTCTCTCTGTCTCATGGGTATGTAACTTATTCTCTCTGTCTCATGGGTATCTACCTTATTCTCTCTGTCTCATGGGTATGTTACTTATTCTCTCTGTCTCATGGGTATGTAACTTCTTCTGTCTGTCTCATGGGTATGTTACTGATTCTCTCTGTCTCATGGGTATGCAACTTATTCTCTCTGTCTCATGAGTATGTAACTTATTCTCTCTGTCTCATGAGTATGTAACTTATTCTCATTGCCTCATGGGTATGTAACGTATTCTCTCTGTCTCATGAGTATGTAACTTATTCTCTCTGTCTCATGAGTATATAACTTATTCTCTCTGTCTCATGAGTATGTAACTTATTCTCTCTGTCTCATGAGTATGTAACTTATTCTCTCTGTCTCATGGGTATGTAACTTATTCTCTCTGTCTCATGAGTATATAACTTATTCTCTCTGTCTCATGAGTATATAACTTATTCTCTCTGTCTTATGAGTATGTAACTTATTATCTCTGCCTCATGGGTATGTAACTTATTCTCTCTGTCTCATGGGTATGTAACTTATTCTCTCTGTCTCATGGGTATGTTACTGATTCTCTCTGTCTCATGGGTATGTAACTTATTCTCTCTGTCTCATGAGTATGTAACTTATTCTCTCTGTCTCATGAGTATGTAACTTATTCTCATAGCCTCATGGGTATGTAACGTATTCTCTCTGTCTCATGAGTATGTAACTTATTCTCTCTGTCTCATGAGTATATAACTTATTCTCTCTGTCTCATGAGTATGTAACTTATTATCTCTGCCTCATGGGTATGTAACATATTCTCTCTGCCTCATGGGTATGTAACTTATTCTCTCTGTCTCATGGGTATGTAACTTATTCTCTCTGTCTCATGGGTATGTAACTTATTCTCTCTGTCTCATGGGTATATAATTTATTCTCTCTGTCACATGAGTATGTAATTTATTCTCTCTGTCTCGTGAGTATGTAACTTATTTTTCTGTCTCATGAATATGTAACGTATTCTCTCTGTCTCCAGAGTATGTAACTTATTCTCTCTTTCTCATGGGTATGTAACTTATTCTCTCTGTCTCATGAGTATGTAACTTATTCTCTCTGTCTCATGAGTATGTAACTTATTCTCATTGCCTCATGGGTATGTAACGTATTCTCTCTGTCTCATGAGTATGTAACTTATTCTCTCTGTCTCATGAGTATATAACTTATTCTCTCTGTCTCATGAGTATGTAACTTATTCTCTCTGTCTCATGGGTATGTAACTTATTCTCTCTGTCTCATGGGTATGTAACTTATTATCTCTGCCTCATGGGTATGTAACATATTCTCTGTCTCATGGGTATGTAACTTATTCTCTCTGTCTCATGCATATGTAACTTATTCTCTCTGTCTCATGGGTATGTAACTTATTCTCTCTGTCTCATGAGTATGTAACTTATTATCTCTGCCTCATGGGTATGTAACTTATTCTCTCTGTCTCATGGGTATGTAACTTCTTCTCTCTGTCTCATGGGTATGTTACTGATTCTCTCTGTCTCATGGGTATGTAACTTATTCTCTCTGTCTCATGAGTATGTAACTTATTCTCTCTGTCTCATGAGTATGTAACTTATTCTCATTGCCTCATGGGTATGTAACGTATTCTCTCTGTCTCATGAGTATGTAACTTATTCTCTCTGTCTCATGAGTATATAACTTATTCTCTCTGTCTCATGAGTATGTAACTTATTATCTCTGCCTCATGGGTATATAACATATTCTCTCTGTCTCATGGGTATGTAACTTATTCTCTCTGTCCCATGGGTATGTAACTTGTTCTCTCTGTCTCATGAGTATGTAACTTATTCTCTCTGTCTAATGAGTATGTAACTTATTCTCTCTGTCTCATGGGTATGTAACTTATTCTCTCTGTATCATGAGTATGAAACTTATTCTCTGTGTCTCATGGGTATATAATTTATTTTCTCTGTCTCATGAGTATGTAACTTATTCTCTCTGTCTCATGGGTATATAATTTATTTTCTCTGTCTCATGAGTATGTAACTTATTCTCTCTGTCTCATGAGTATGTAACTTATTCTCATTGCCTCATGGGTATGTAACGTATTCTCTCTGTCTCATGAGTATGTAACTTATTCTCTCTGTCTCATGAGTATATAACTTATTCTCTCTGTCTCATGAGTATGTAACTTATTCTCTCTTTCTCATGGGTATGTAACTTATTCTCTCTGTCTCATGAGTATGTAACTTATTCTCTCTGTCTGATGAGTATGTAACTTATTCTCATTGCCTTATGGGTATGTAACGTATTCTCTCTGTCTCATGAGTATGTAACTTATTCTCTCTGTCTCATGAGTATGTAACTTATTCTCTCTGTCTCATGGGTATATAATTTATTTTCTCTGTCTCATGAGTATGTAACTTATTCTCTCTGTCTCATGAGTATGTAACTTATTCTCATTGCCTCATGGGTATGTAACGTATTCTCTCTGTCTCATGAGTATGTAACTTATTCTCTCTGTCTCATGAGTATATAACTTATTCTCTCTGTCTCATGAGTATGTAACTTATTCTCTCTTTCTCATGGGTATGTAACTTATTCTCTCTGTCTCATGAGTATGTAACTTATTCTCTCTGTCTGATGAGTATGTAACTTATTCTCATTGCCTTATGGGTATGTAACGTATTCTCTCTGTCTCATGAGTATGTAACTTATTTTCTCTGTCTCATGAGTATGTAACTTATTATCTCTGCCTCATGGGTATGTAACATATTCTCTCTGTCTCATGGGTATGTAACTTATTCTCTCTGTCTCATGAGTATATAACTTATTCTCTCTGTCTCATGAGTATGTAACTTATTATCTCTGCCTCATGGGTATGTTACTTATTCTCTCTGTCTCATGGGTATGTTACTGATTCTCTCTGTCTCATGGGTATGTAACTTATTCTCTCTGTCTCATGAGTATGTAACTTATTCTCTCTGTCTCATGAGTATGTAACTTATTCTCATTGCCTCATGGGTATGTAACGTATTCTCTCTGTCTCATGAGTATGTAACTTATTCTCTCTGTCTCATGAGTATATAACTTATTCCTCTGTCTCATGAGTATGTAACTTATTATCTCTGCCTCATGGGTATGTAACTTATTCTCTCTGTCTCATGGGTATGTAACATATTCTCTCTGTCTCATGGGTATGTAACTTATTCTCTCTGTCTCATGGGTATGTAACTTATTCTCTCTGTCTCATGGGTATGTAACTTATTCTCTCTGTCTCATGGGTATGTTACTGATTCTCTCTGTCTCATGGGTATGTAACTTATTCTCTCTGTCTCATGAGTATGTAACTTATTCTCTCTGTCTCATGAGTATGTAACTTATTCTCATTGCCTCATGGGTATGTAACGTATTCTCTCTGTCTCATGAGTATGTAACTTATTCTCTCTGTCTCATGAGTATATAACTTATTCCTCTGTCTCATGAGTATGTAACTTATTATCTCTGCCTCATGGGTATGTAACATATTCTCTCTGTCTCATGGGTATGTAACTTATTCTCTCTGTCTCATGGGTATGTAACTTATTCTCTCTGTCTCATGAGTATATAACTTATTCTCTCTGTCTCATGAGTATGTAACTTATTATCTCTGCCTCATGGGTATGTACCTTATTCTCTCTGTCTCATGGGTATGTAACTTATTCTCTCTGTCTCATGGGTATGTAACTTATTCTCTCTGTCTCATGGGTATGTTACTTATTCTCTCTGTCTCATGGGTATGTAACTTCTTCTCTCTGTCTCATGGGTATGTAACTTATTCTCTCTGTCTCATGGGTATGTAACTTATTCTCTCTGCCTCATGAGTATGTGACATATTCTCTCTGTCTCATGGGTATGTAACTTATTCTCTTTCTCACTTCGTTTATTCCTATAAGTTGATTTATTTCACAATAACTTTTTACGCAAATGCCTCATAATAAACGGATACATAATCTAATATGTACAAAGGTAACCATCTTGGCGGCGGATATGTACAGTGGCATACAGAAAATGTATTGAAGCCACATGCCACCGTTGTTGTGTGTTTGCGATACTCACGATAAAGTGAGGTTTAATCGTGAATTTGCACTGTCGCGTTGTGCATTTGTTGTGTTTTGGTGTTGTCATTTCGTGCACAACTCGACAGTTAGTAACACGCAAAGATGAAAACATCCTTATATGGTGTTCTCGTTTTGTTAAGTCGCAAACACAGTGTTGTATCATACAAATCAACTCCAAAGTATATAGAAGGAACTTGCTCTATCCAACTGCACAGAGAGAATGACCGACTCCTTCGTGTTAAAATTCAAATGTCATCATCATGCTACCCGGTTTGGATAGAGTAGGATCTTGTCAACGTCTTGGCATGGTACTGTAAGTTCCGTGCCAGATTCCAGGGTTGTAGGCAAGGCATCAGGACAAGACAAAATACGGCGTCAGGGATTGGGATGTTTCCTTCTTTGATGCATTACACCTGTCCGTGGGGATTGATTCCTCAGAGTCCAATTAGGATGTCGTCGAAGATTAAAAGTACAGCTTGATATGTTGTAGTTAAACCTCATGTTCAGCGAGATTGACATTTTTAGTGACGGGACTTTGTCTAGTTTCCAAATTACAATTGGTTTACTGCTGTATTCGATATGCATGTACATGTCTTTTGTTGTACCCGTCAATCTTTAATTCACATCGTTGATCGTTCGAAAATATAAGATGCATATTTACATTTATTGGTTCTGCGTACTGATATATATTATATTGAACCCTCACTGTATATATCTGAAACCGTTACAAACTGTCATATGTTATATGTCATTAACCTATAAGCTGTATGGCTTTTGGAATAAAGGGTTGAATTGAATCGCATTATAGATTTGCTTTGTGATGTGAATCCGAGTAATTGAGCGTCTGAATTAGAAAGTGCACATAAACTGAGAATTAAAGATAAAATGTAAGATATCATGAAGTTTACTGAGAAATTGTTCGTCACAGAGTTTATAATACAATAACAATAATATATTACGTCGCTTTAACAACTATATTGGAAGCAGGAGATAACCAATCTCTGAAATCATAGTGGCGAAGCCAAGTATCGAACCCAGGCCCCCTTAAACCACAAGCTAAGCGTGTAAACATTACACCATGCCAACTCCACCTATGATAGGGATACAGTTCACATGATATGCCAATAATTGCCTTTTCAAGATGAGATTATGTAATATACACATAAAATATATTTCCTTGACATGGGGTTTCCACGTGACGTCATTCTCAGTGATCATGGCTTTATATTAACGTTGGGATAACGTAATTCAAATAACCATGGCTTCGTTATTTATTCTGTTATTTTAAACATTCAAGCAACTTTTTAATCAGCGAATGTTGCTTATTTACAACGTAGAATATCAGTTGGTGGTTGATTGATGTTTTACGTCGCTTTCAACAATATTTCAGTTATATTGCGACATGGAAGCAGAAGGTTACCAACCTTTTAAACATAATGGCGCAACCCGGAATCGAACCCGGATCGTCGGCGCCGCAAGCCAAGCGCTTAACCACTACACCAAGCCTGCCCCTAGAATATCAGAAGATTTTGATACTAGACTATATTTGGTAGTTAGTGACTCTTCTTTGTTAAATCAGCAAAAGGTAAATTGTACACGATTGTGTTCCAAAATATTCAATATTATGGAATGGAAGACTTCAAACTGTCCAACAATATTCTTCTTTCCACCTCAACACTGCATCCGTTCCATACTGTAGTACTGTGTGGATGAATCTGTTATTCATCCAACTCTTAAAAAAGGATATTTTTTATTAATCTACTTAATTATTGTTTAAAAGAAAGCATGATTTCATTTTTCAAATGTAATTTCCTATCACGTGATTTGTTGGAAACTTCCGTCTTTTATGTCCTAGTGCATTAACTGAGAAGTCGGTATGAAGGACACTGCGATATTACTTTTAATAATTGAATTCATTAGTGCATTAGGTAAGTCATTCAATGTTTTTATGAGCAAGATTATATGGAAAAAGTGGAGACAAAAGTTATTTACGCATATTCTTACATTATCAGTAATCGATATATCACATTTTGATGCATAAGTACAGGGCAAAATTGTAGCAACCAGTGATGCAAGACAGCCTTTTCCCTCATTTTATATATAATAATATATTGATAACTGAGCCATGACGGAAAGATATTATACCTCTAATAAGAAGTGTTTTTAATCAGCTCTTTTACATGAAATTGGCCGTGCAATGCAACCTTATAGATGATATATTGGACTCAAAAATTACAAAAATATGAATTAAGCATGTTAAGACTCCATATGTTTGATTTCTTGCTCAAACGAAACAAAAATGGGTACGTGACGTTTAACACCACCAATTTATTTGTGTCTTATATATTCCTCAATTTTGTGAAAAATACATGTATTTTTTCGCTAGAATTTTCTTACGGGATGGGTAACCCTTAAATTTATGGCCTGCTAATTTCTGTTTCATAACTCTCCTTTTTATTCATTTGATTATTATTTGCCGAGTTGAAAAACCCAGCTTCTTATCTGATACGCGGTGGGCGTCAACAATTGGTTTCCGGACTCTTACTCCTACAATAGTGTATTCGTAACAATGAACCTTCACGTATATACTCCCTGTGAGCCGAGGGTGGGCCCTACACATTTCGGACCAACGAGTCATAGTGAAAACATATGTACAATTTAGGAGATTAACGCTTTGTAACTCGGGGTATTACATCTTTGATGCAAATTTGTTTAATATTAGTGTTACTATTATTATCATTGTTGTTATTGGTTGTGGGTTTTTATTTATTATTATTATTGTCGTTGTTGTTGTAGCTGTCGTGTGTATGTGTATGTGTGTGTGCTTCTACCTGTGTTTGTTTGTTTCCTTCAGTTGCAACACATCACTTTATAGATCCTGCAAATTTCCACAATTTTGAATGCTTAAGAAAAATAAAGTCCAATTCAAAAGAGAATGCAGATACGAAATGTAATGACGAGATGCGAGGGACATTAAAAATATTTATCGAACGTAACGAAGCAGCGATGATGGTAAAGAAATTGAATATCAGTTATCTATGGGTCGTTTTACAGGCAACATGTGAGTATATGCATACTTATTTCTTGATTGAAGGAATTAAGCCAGATATTTGTAATCAATATCAAAATATCAATATCAAAATCGTGTAAGTTTAAAAAAGAAACTGTTGTGAACCCCGAAATACTGAGAAGGTGAGACCAGGTGCCCGGGGAGAGTAAGCGTCTCCTGCTTGCATTCATCACCCGTCACAGCAGTTCATAAGAAACATGTCAAAATCAAGAGTGTTGGTTTCCTAATTGTACTGGTATACAAAGTCGTATTTGGTGTTCACTGAACAGGTCATTTAGTCGCATTCCAGAAGATTATCAATCATTCTAGAAAGAGGCACATCATACATTTTCGTACAAGATCCCCATAGCGACCGTAGAACTTCCTCAGTGACGATTTCGGACGTTCTTCAACATATCCCTGCATGAGCAACTTAGTGGCCAGTCGTTTGGCCCTTGGAATATAGAGAACAGGCTCTTGCGTACCTTATAAGTTGAGATATAAAAACTCCATAGGCAGATGAGAACGGGATACTGCTGCAAAGAAACGGAAAGTTAGTTATTTGGAAGTTAAAATCGTCACGTTTGTCATACAGAGAGGTGTCCAAATGACCATTACTGTCGAAAGTTAAAAACATATCCAGACACGAAGCGGAATTATTGCTCTCGGTTGTCTCTTTTATCTCAAGTTCATAGGGATATATTTCATGTATGTAATCCTTAAAGTTAGTATTATTGATTGACAATACGTCGTCTATATATCTATACGTAAAATTAAACTGAGATGCAAGGCTTTTTCTGCCTGTGGAGAGCATGTTTTGAATAAATTCTGCCTCATACGAATATAAGAAAATGTCAGCAAGAAGAGGGGCGCAGTTAGTTCCCATGGGAATGCCAATGATTTGCTGAAACTGTTCCCTCCAAACACCACGAAAATATTGTCTATTAAAAATTCAAGCATGTTGATGATTTGATCTTCGGTATACTTGTGTTTTGCATCAGAGTGTTCTTTCACAAAATATGTATCTTCCCGCCCAATGACAAGATATTTATATCAACGATTTCCATTTTTATGGAAAAAAGAATTTCGAATAATTGTAGCAAGTCCGTTTTTGAGCTTTTGATGCGGAATTGTAGTGTAGAGCGTGGAGAAGTCAAAAGATTTGATGCTGAAAATATTTTTAAATTTCGGAGATTTTAGATTCTCTCAAAGTTCTTTAGAATTCTTTAGGATCCACATCTGATTGATTCCGCTCCTGAAGTATGCGGTATCACAGTAAATTTGAAGACCATGCTTGATGTATGTCAATATCTTCGTTAGCAATATGGATAGAGGTTTGGTGGTACACTTGGAAGAACCAGCAATGAAACGATGTTTGTAAGGGGTGTTGTGCATTTTTGGAATCCAATAAATATAAGGTAATTCAAGATCAGAGTTTGTTGTGGTAATTCCAAAAGAATCTAGGACAGATTTGTGGTTTTGAAGTATTTCAGAAATAGATAAATTTGTTTGTGTTGATGTTGAATTTCCAGGTGCAGAGTGTAATCCAAGTTCCTCTAACAGACAATTAATGTAAAATCTTGTGCAAACGAAGGTATAATTGTTTGCTGCTTTGTCAGCTAGGACAATAATAAATTGTTCGTGGAGTTCAGAGAGTTCTCTGGCTACATCAGGGTCATTAAATATAGACTCGTGTTTGGTAAATATTTTAGGCGGGGCGACTAGATACATGCAATTTCAAAGCTATATAGTATATATAACTTAAAGATATTAAGTTATAGTCACTTGTGCTATTAATACTGATACATAGCAGAAATAATGTACACTGTAGCAGTCAAAGACTTTACCTACTATCTGACAGAGTTATATGACGATAATGATATTTGTTAAGCGTACACTAGGTCAAAAAGACCCATACATTGCCATTAAATTTGATTGAGGTGGGCTAGCGCTGAGTTTCTATGTTTGCTTTGCTACTTTGTCGGCTATTTGAGATGGGTTAGGGTTGGGATTTTATGATTGCATTGCTTCTCTGTCTGCTATTTGAGGTGGGCTACGGTTCTGATTCTGTCCTTGCTTTGCTATTTTGTCGGATATATGTCTTGGGCTATAGTTGGGTTTCTATTCCTGATTCGCTATCTTGGGCGAAGTTTTTTTTTTTTTGTTTGATGTCTTTCTTTGTTTTTGCAATTGGAGGAAATGTAAAACAAAATGTGTAAAAAAAAGGGTATCATCGTGTAAGGGAATCAAATACTAGGTAGTGAAGTACAAACAATTATATCTATACGCGTGTGCATAAAAATAATTTGCAACGCATACGTCTAGATGACATTCTAATGAAGTACCATGGCCTTGTAAGCATTCCTTGTCAAATGGTCATAGAAACAATACACCGATCCACTTTCGTCGATTGTCAAGCACATTAGCGCGGAATACGACTGTGATGGCGTCATGCAAGGTTGGAAAAGTCGGTCATTTGATTACGAGGTCATAAGCATAAACATTAATAGTCCCCTTAACATCGCTTCCTGTGCTGAAAATTGGATCCGTGTATTCTCTAATGGTGTCAATCATTAATCATCTTAGATATCATTTTCAACATCCATTATTATCATTGAATGATTTGATATGAGGGTGTCCTTCATTAATTACACGAACTGTATACTTCATTTTACTACGCGAAAGAAGTTCAATTATTCGAATACTAGAAGTATCCCCCTCATGCATAGCTCTGTACTTAGACGTGCAATTTGGCTCTAAGATATAGATAAATATGGTATTGAGTTTGCCCTTGGAAAATATTTATATTTTAGTTTTCCACATTTTAGGCCTTGAACAAATGCGCGTATGCTGCACCAAAATATATATATATTTTGTAAATTGGTTACATGTACCTAAATCATCTACATGTATGTGTCCAACGCCTACGATCCGGGTTCGATTCCCGGGTTGCGTCATTATGTTTAAGAGGTTGGTAACCTCCTGCTTCCATGTCGCGATAGAACTGAAATATTGTTGAAAGCGACGTAAAACACCAATCAACCAATCAATTTATTGTTATGATTTAGGTTTTATTAAGATTTTCCCCGATGTTATGTGGTAATGACATTTTCTACAGAGTGTCGATTCACATTCCTGTATATATACAGTCTTGAATTACACTTGTTTCTTCTGCATGTAAGGACAGTTATGGCGGATGTGGCTAGCCATTTATGAGACGATTACTCCTCTCATGCACATGGTCTCAAAGGGGTCCGTGAATGTCCGCTGTGGTCATTTATTTATTATTATTTTTTGTTTTGTTTTGTTAGTGCCATAGTCACTTGACAAGAGTTACTGTTGTATATTGCATTAAATTAGCCAAATATAATTGATGTTTTTGATCTAATACTCAATTCTTTCCTACAAGGCGCTTTAAAGTGTTTATATCTGATAAAAATATTTTCCATGCTCATGTGTATGTAATCAAATATTCATTTCGCTGTTACCGTTTCAGCTGATGGAAAGAACTGTAAACTGATCAGTACATCTGTCGCAAGTGAAACAAAGGTCACCAGTAGAAATTGCGCACACATGAAGAATGTAACATTCCTATGCAAAACAAGTATGCCGGTCTTTTGTTTAATATGTGAAAATTCAGTATCTTTTAAATATGGTGATCTTTATATTCTTGAACACAAAATATAAATAACCAAATATAATTCAAATGCATGCTTAGAGAGTACGTAAGGATACTTTAAACAAGAACGAGATAAAATAAAGCAAATCTTATTGACGTCTGTATATCGGAAATCGTTTATAGGATAGCTTGATACTGTTATCGATAAAGAATCATTTCTGATCTTTAAAGAAACGTGTTCCGCTTGACTTGAACCCGAGGTGGGATTTGACATCCTCTATTCCAGTGAACGTCCATAGATGTGTGTATATCAAATATGTAATTTGTGTATAATGTTATGCGATAAATGATTTATTTTTCTCCAAGATCCTAAGACCAAATGCGCATATGGTGCTCCAAATGTATTTACGTACATGTGTTCTAAGATTTATTTTTCATACAGTCAGTTGATGAAAATCTAATAGAGTTGTTTTATCATCAGAAATTTATTGATAAAATATCCATGAAAGGATAATTGAAGGAGGGTATAAAAGAAAACAGAGGAAGAAAAGAGAAAACAGAAGACATCGGACAAAGCTGTATGACACAAATCACGAAGGACATGCAAACAAAAAGAACCCCCAGGATAATAGTAGAATATACATGGAACGACATTACAAAAATATTGGATGGTGCTGCGGTTAATATACCGACTTAGGACGCTCAATTGAAGTAACAAACGTCACTCAATTGGTGAGGTTAATCGGTCTGCGGGCGATCACCTTCCCACTCACCGCAAAAGCAGCACAGTCAAAGGAAACACATTTAAAAATTTATAAATAATAGAATTCCAATTAGATTTATTTCTAGATCTGATATCACGTTTATTCGTGGAAGGTACTGTCGACACTTTTAAAGGGCATAGGGAAATATTACGATACAGGATAATACATGGTTATCTATTGCATCATGCCCTGCAACCCTTGATATATACATGTGTATCGATTTAACATTTAAAGTTACAAATAAAACAAATAAAAATTTGATCTGGAATACAACACTGTTTTTCAATATGATAATAATGTTTTCATTCTTTAGTCTTGACTTTAACAAATTCGTATTTTCATAAATCAGAAACTTAAGTATTACGAGTAATAGTCATATACCCGTTTTACATCTAACATGATCTTATATTTACTACTTATATTTAAGAACATGGATGTCCACCACACCGTCCGTTGACAACAATGGCCATTCGTATGACTCGTTCCATGGTAGAGAATGCCACATCGTCTTCTACGGATTCATCACATCTTATGTATGTAGGATATGACCGGAATTTTACAGAGGATACCGGTAATGTTATTAAATTCAGAAATACAGTCATGAATTACACTTGTTTTTATATCCAATTCATTAGCAATGACCTTTAACTGTATATTTAGAACAAATTGTGTAGTGTATATTTGTTTTGCAAAAATGTTTATAAATAAGATTTAAACGGTACGTTTAAGTGTAAGATGAAAAAGGTGTAAATAAGAGTACCACAGTATGTAGAGGGATCGTTTTAAAACAATCATAGCAAACAAATTGGGTAACTACAGAGACAGTCCAAACATACGGACGTCTAAAACAGAGAGCAATCAGGCACACATGAGGGGTATTCACGGATGTAAATAAGGGTCAGTTACAAGGTACTGTCGACACTTTTAAAGGGCATAGGAAAATATTACAATACAGGATAATACATGGTTATCTATTTTACACTGATTTGACACCTTCTATACTAGAAGGTTACCTACTTTGACTTCTCCATATATAAATATATGTGGAATTTACACGAGTTGACTCTTTCTACTTTGACACCTGATCTCACTTCATCATAGGGGTTCAAATATGCTCTTCAAGTAGATATATTTTGTTGTTTTCCACTTGGTTTTGAATTTCACTGATTTCGTATGTCCTCTGGTTTCAAGATTTTCGGACTTATGGTTTGGATTTATCCATCATCTTTACATTTATATAATTCAGCAGATTATAAACACTCTTTGTAGTATGGCATCTTTTCCTTACGATATAGTATCAATTTTAGAATCGTTTATATGCATACTGAGAGAAAAGGCTGTCTTTCATCACTGCTTGCTAAATTTATTCCCCAACATATGCAACACAATGTGATATTAAAAGTGCTGATAATGTAAAAATAAGTGCAAATTTCATTGTCTTGATTTATTTTCTTTCAACAATACCACATGTACTTAAACAAAACAAATAGGTATGTATCCAGGTTTGATTTTACACAACGTAATATTTTATTATCCTTCTCCCATATTTTGTCCCCAAATCATTTTTAAAACAAAGGGGAGCTCCTACAGAGAAAAGGTACACTGCACTCTTTCTATATCTTACAACTAATGTACTTTTTCCAGCTATAAATAAATTAAGAAATGTTGTCAAAATATTCCATTTTTTATTTAAACATGATAAACATTGTTTTATATCCAAGGGGTAAATAACGGTTATCAATGCTTCTCAATAACATGAAAACATTCTAACGCAAACGTACGTATATGTAAACAATCTTCACTTTAGCACTTTGCACTGTAAAATGTAGTTTATAAATAATTTAATATCATTCCCAAGAAAAGGGTTCCATAGTCTTGTACAATGTCAATTTCGTAGAAATAAATTCTTAGTAATATTATAAACCGTGTATGATCAATCAAAACAAGGAAAGTACTATGCGGTAACAGTACGCAACAGTTTATAAAAATAGAAGTAGATAAGTGAAGAGAGATCTCGGTAACATTTTACTAATCTTGGGGAAGTACTTTCTTCTTGTAATTATAAATTATATTTCATAAACCAAGTGAGTCTCTCCGGATATATTAAAAGGATATTGACGGTCAGATTCTTTATTTATTTTTTAAACTTTCCTCGATACAAGTAAATTAAGTAAATAAAATCAGTGACAAGATATCAATTACAGATCAATAAAAGAAACAAGATAAGCACAACACACACACACACACACACACACACACACACACACACACACACACACACACACACTGTATATATATATATATATATATATATATATATATATATATATATATATATATATATATATATATATATATATATATATATATATATATATATATATATATATATATATACATATATAAATAGAAAGAGAGAGAAAGAAAGGGAGAGTATCAAAAGTCGTCGGCTACATGGTGAGCGGATAATGTAACCGATGGCGTTCAGTCCTTCTGTCACTTATTTTATCCTCGAGGATGCAAGACGGTTTAAGATGTGTTCAATCTTACTATAATGTCTCTAGAGATGTACATTACCAATAAATTCTGAATATAAGGAATATTTCTGTCATGCATCTCTCTCTCTCTCTCTCTCTCTCTCTCTTTCTCCCTGGAGTGGTGTTAGTTAGTTAGTTTGTTTTTAACACCGAAAAGCCTCTTCCCATTTGATCCAAAATATAGGGATGACGATAGTATTTCCACTGTAAAGTAACTTTCTATTCTATAAATAAATGTGAAAATGTTAATGGGGCTATTGTCTGATAAATTAGTATACTCTCCAAACATCCATCATCTGCATGCATTATAATCTTGTAAGAAAATTTTCACTGCCAAATATTCATACCAACACTCTTTTGTCAGTTAATAACCGACTCTGCAAAAGCAACCTAGGTAACACGAAAAATACCCAGAATAATTTACTCTTAAAGTTAAAATTTCTATATATCCATTAGCATATTTATCATATTATAAATCATTTAGACGCATCCAAATTTTCACAGGTTTAAGCAGTACAGCAGAAAATAGATCTGATGCTGAAGTAGAAAACGACATACCTTTTGCATACTTTTGCTTTGATTAAAAAAAAATCTTTGAAATAAAAACCTGAAAGGCATTCATTATATGTCAAGCCCTATATTCCTTTCTATTATTTGTAATAAATGTTGAGATGATGTAATGAATATATAAAAGAAAAAAGAAGAGTTACTGGCTCAGTTATGTGGCAGAAGTCACCATAGAGCTATACAATACATGAATATAAATAATATACTAGAACATATATCACATAACAAAAATATTTGATTGTAGTGCAATTACGATACCGACTTAGGACGGTCATTTAATTTAACAAAAGCCAAACAAATGGTGTGGTTAACCGGTTTACGGGCCCACCTTCCCACTCACCGTAACAGCAGAACAATCAAAGGACGTACATTTAAAAATTTATAAATAATCCTCCATGTAAAGAACAAGGGTCAACAGGTATCGCATATTGATAGGTCATAAAAATATAAACACGTAAGGTATTGTAAAATACATAATGGTATAAAAATATATGCGACATCAACATGATAAACCGTGCTCTGCCAGTGTGAAAACGAGCTAAGACCCTAGATCTGTAGGAGTCCCGACTAACAGTCAGAGGGGACGAGGTTCAGGACCATGTCTCCTCTGAAAGAGGTTTGGACAAGGCCCGTCATATAGTCCCCACCGCCCTGTTAGTCAGCGTGCAACGTTCAAGTAAAAGTCTGCATAAGGCTGTAGAGAGGCCAAATACAAGACCTATAGTCTTTTTGATGATCAACATAATGTACGTGTATTAAAAGCCGAGGGTCATTCTTTTTTGTTTTCTTTTCTTTCTTTCTTTTTTTTTTCACTACCATAGGGTAGTGTGCACGGTAGGTCACACTGATTACGACCTATTCCAAATATTCTCATTGTGACTACTTCAGTGATATTCAGGACAGGAACTGGAGAAACCCAAAGTAGAAACATTTAAAGAGCAAATTAATACCCGTTTGATTGAACTGCAAGAGCAGGAAAAAGTCTTGTAAGACAGTGTTGTGCATTAGGGAGACACTCCTTAGTTTTAAACAGTTTTGTTACATTAAGACCACATTCTCATTCAATTGCCGATAAATATTAAGTTAATACCTGCTGTTTATATTCTAAATACACACACGCACCACACTTATATGTCAACATGTGTTACATTTTCTTTTTCTCCCAGGTGAAACGTTTGATTTAAATGGGTATATATTCCTCACCTTGTGTCTGCAGTGGATGCTCATGCTGCCCTGTGTCATTCACATTTTGCTTCAGAAAAGGTAAGATTAACGATGTTACACTACAGAGAACGGCTATTGTCCAGTTGTCATATCATCGCGGCGATGTTTGTTAAGTCTTAGCTACTAATCATCGCGATATTAGCTGTGTAATTGATCTATAGCTAACGCGGAATAGCCGCAACGAACGCGGTGAATCACCGCAGCATCGCAGGCATTCCGCGGTGACCCGACTACATGTATCTACGAATATGTATACCCATACGTAAACCATGGTGAAATGTTTTTTAATACGCCATGAGTATGGTTAGCAAATAATGTAATTTTTAATAAATTCAAAACAGGATTCTATTATTAATAATTTCAGTACAGCGTTTGTAGCACAAGACTTCCGAAATCAAATGCCCTACACTATTTTCCTCGGGTGATATTTCTTATCAGCTTTATATCCCTTCTTGCGTAAAAATCAAATAAGGATATAAAGACAAGTACCTGTATTATAAAATAACAAAAAGGCGAACAGAAAAAAATACGTTCGATGATTTTGATTGTAGAAAGACAAGAGTTCGAGGTTACTTTGACGAAAATTTGATTAAAAGTATTTCTTTTTATTTTGTATTTGCTGCATATACGTAGTCATACTTAATAAATAGCAATGCGTTTAATCAGATTGCTTCTTGCAACTGTGAAATCGTTAGGGAAATTGTATTTTGTAATAATGATTTAGATAAATGTAAAACTAAAGGTCTATACCGCGGAAATGTTCCCCAAATCGGACTTGACATTTTAAGAGGTTATTCAGGGAATAATTACCCTCAAAAACACTTGCAATATTTATAGGTCTGTAAATAACCCTTAAGCAAAACTGCTCGTGTTACACCTCGATATTTAGACAATATGTTAGGGTGCTTAAATGTAGTTAAAGAGGTATACAATGGATAGCCGCAATCACCCGCAGTGTTGCGGTGAATCCCCGCGATCAACATCGCGGTAGCGAAATGGTGTGCGGCGATTTGTGGCGATGTGAAATCGATTGTTGGCGTCAAAATAGCCAGCCGCGATACGCGGAGAATTGGTTAATCCGCGATCTCTGTAATGTAGAAATCACAAAATGGTAAAATGTTTAGAATTAATTACTCTCAAAGATTTATCTTTCGCTCATCGTATGGATGTCAGTACCGTACTATTCAAATCCCGTCCTTTTTCGAATTTGATGAGGTATTGTTTGATATTCTGGCTTTGGGTTGTGCCCTTGTCTTATTAGGAATCCAATCATTAATCTGTGGTGTAATAAAAACACGGAGGAAAACCAAAATTTCGAGATTTTACAAAATGTATATTGAAATAAACATTTTTGTTTTTGCATATATTTGCAAACGCTATAATATTTGCTTGCATTATTCGGTTTCAGGAAATATGCAAAGCTTAAGCAAACTGTAGACAACACTAAAATCCAGATCAGACAGGAACCTATCTAAACACATGAAGTTAGAGATCATGAGCCATCAATCAACACTGTAATGGATACTTCATGCAATGTATATTCAACGATCAATGAGCATGTAGGAGCAATAGAAACAATCGAAATATATGGATCTCCAAACTTGAACCTGAAACCTACGAACAATAAATGTAAATTGCATCTATAATGAACTGGTGCATTTCCAGCGTCTGATACACCGCAAGGTGTGAAGTTGCTGTAACGTACTTTAAAGGTCTTACAGCGACTTGCTCGCAGTGTAAAAAGTTGAACGAATGAAATGCAGACAATTGTGAACACTTTGTAAATACAGAAAACTGTTCTATTGAAATAGTGTTAAATCTACCATATAACATTAAATAATAGTACTGTCAAACAAACAAACGCTGTACATTAAAACTTCAATTTTGCGTTTGACCATCAATAAGTAAATAAGGACAAATGAATCATAAACTGTTCTGTCTCAAACATTGTACTTTGCATTATTAATCGTGAAAATTTACACACTGGTGGCTTCTTAAATAATTTATTCAGTGTTGGTCTATCACTAGGTCGTGTATTTTGGAAATCTAGTCAAACAGTAAATATTAACGTCATCTCCAGTCACCAGGAGGTAACGAATGCATGACACGATATCTCATTTCTTTGAAATATATGTCATTTAGCCTTAAGGAAAATTTGCTCTTAATTTATTTATCATAGTTTACGCAAACGCATCTGAGTGACGATAAGTATATTATCACAGAAACCTACAATGTAATTGAAATATAGTTCTAAATTTTAAGAGTTACCTTTCTTGTGTTTGTAAACATACTTAAACAATACACGCGAAGTGATAAATAATACGAATAATAGTATGATGACTGATTGATATATCGCGTAGACATTAATATCTTCGCGAGACAGTTAGGGATATTCTTACTTTCGCTTCCGAAAACAGGACGCAAGTGTGCCTACGGAGGGAACCGGGGACCTTTCGGTTACGAGCAAATCCTCTAATCCATTGAGCCATATCGGTTCAAGTGTTTCATCTACCATTAGCTACTAGTGTCAGAAATACAAGATAGCCTACATGACATTTATGTTACAGGCCAGTTTGTGAAGTCCTTTATTGTTTGAGTAAATAATGGCGCATTGTATTGTGAAAATTTTCTACATTTCGTTCATTGGGAATATTGGTAATTTTTCTCGTTAGCCCGTTAGAAATTATAATCTATTGTTACATAAATGTCAACATTGCACAGGAAACATATGTATATAAACATATTTGGTTATGATTTATACGGAGAAGTAGGAGTTGAAGACGACAGTGAGTTGGCGGATTAAAGCAACCTCATATCTAACTGAACACACATGATTTATACTAGTAATGTCTTCAGATACAACATGCACCATATGGTCACATCTGTACATATTTTGATGGGATTTGAATTGTTGAAGCATACGAAGAATTCATTTTCCATAACCTACAATGAAAATTTCCCCTATCTCTTAAAAGTCATTCATCCAGTTTCATTTATTTATCTATATTATGGGATATTTTTCTAGGTGTGGTGGGTTGTTTCTTTGCCTTTTTGATGTGTGGGTCTGCAGTGAAGATTCTTTATGTTTCAACTTACACCGTAACGCGGGATTATACTCGAATTATCGATTATATTCGAAGGACTGATAAGGAGGAAGATAATAGATGGTAAATTCTAAGGCACCAAACGGAATCGACTGCAGAAAATCAGGTCTCAAGTACATTGCGATACCACTGGATTCAACCACTACTGCTTTACTGTCATTGAAAACAAAGTTTGATGCAGTACATATTCATTGGCCTTTTAAGTTTTGGATTATGTGATGTCATTTAAAATTAAAATGTATATCATTCTGCAGATGACCGATGTACAAAAGTAGAAATACCTCGTATTCAATTTTATATTTCATAAAATTGACTTTAATGACTAAACTCTCAAAAGTGTCGCTGATGATGTATAATTAAGATTGAATTTTAAAAATCTTTTTTATTTAAGACAAGTCAAACTGAATATTCCCATGATTACTGATCTGGAAACAAAGCAGCAATCGTACCCTTTTACTACAATTTTGACTTAATTTACCCGTTTCTTCCAACTGAATCATGTTGGAAACTTTGCAAAAGTATTGTATTTTTTTTTTAGCGACTTAAGAAGTATTGAATCTGTTTTTGTACAGTATGAAAGAAAAAGGGGCCATTCCATTCAATATTCCTTGATACGGAAAATATCTGTGGTTACCATGTTAAATGTACATTTATGGGAAATATATTTATCTTTTATGTAGAGGGAGTCAGTGTAAGTCTCTGGATGAGCTGTTAGACCCGCGGCTAAGAGGTTCTGTATTAAGCCTCCACTGTGAACACACTGGTGTGATGTCTTCCAAATGAGTCTGAGAAAACCGAGGTTCTGTGTCGTAGTAGACATTACATCAAACCAACTGATTTCGGAATATCTACTGTAAAAGTATCAATGTCTATGCAAAACAGAATACAGATGCCGTCACAATACACTTTAAACAATTGTGAATTGAAGCAATACAATAATCAGTCAATCAGTAATTCTGACAGTACAGGATATGGGATCTGACGTTTACCATATTCTAGTTATATTTTACTTTCATTTTGTCGGTTTTAATAACGGTTAACAACCTGGAACATTTTATCTATACTTTAGCGTATTTCTTGTATAATGAATGCATTGTGAAGATATTTTTTTTTCATTGTGACTATAGTGTATATACCGAGATATTGGCATTGATAATTTAGTTCAGACTCTCTGGCCTAAACCTGCTTTAAATCAGTGCAATGAAATATAGATAGATAAAGTAGTTACCCACTTGCATATAAAACAGGTAAATGAAAAGGAAATGCGATTGTTATGTCACGTAAAAGGCTAAAGTATAACTTACGTAATATATGGAAGTATAGATGTCAATAGAATGCGAAGGTCAACATTATGTCCAAAGATCAAAATAAGTGTAATACTGTAAATATTTTACATACAATAAAAAATGCATAACGACATCTGAATCAGTTGTTTCACAGTCATCACAGACAAATTAAAAAAAAAAGGAAGACATCACAAAAATAATACCCATATATAAGTAAATTAATAGATAAAATATAAAGAAGACAACACCCCGCATATACACTGGAAAATATGACATTTCTTTGTTTAGGCTCAAAGGGTGTTGAAAACCATAGAATTGATATGCGTTATATGGTGAATAAAAGAGAGACCTAAGAAAGCAAACCTCTTGATTTTAATAAAAGTATTTTCCTACCACGTGATTTTTAGAAACTTCCGTGTTTTCCGTACATTATCATAGAAGTCAGTATGAGGGACATTGTGATATTACTTTTAATAATTGAATTCATTGTTGTACCAGGTAAGTCGTCCAGTTTTATTATGAACATAATTATTCAGAAAGAAAATTGAAATTAAGGTGATTTAAAATGATAACCGAAAAGGGTATTTTTCACTTTATTATTAAAATCAAGATATTCTGTTGATGTTCATTCTGTTGTGAATGGTTTTTTTATGCAAAGTTGTTCCCTACTACCACCTAATTAATAAGAACTTTACCATTATTTAATCTGACTCTGACGAATTTCGTTATAACTCATTATTGTATATTATTACACATTTGCTACAAATGAAATATGGGACTGAAAATTCCATAAAATGAGTCATTACTCAAAACTTTACTGAGAGCTTCATCTAGTTAATAAATTACTTACATTTATTTTGTCAAGAATTTATCTAAAAAACTATAGCCTGCTAATTTGTGTTTCATAACTCTATTCCTATTTTGATTTTCATTTTATTATAATTATTATTATTAGCCTTATAAGCGAGTTTCAAAATTGCTAATTTCATATGCGGTGGGTGTCCACAATTGTTTTCCGGACTCTAACTCCTACAGCTATTTAGGTACATTGATGAAACTTCACACACATACTCCTTATAAGCTGGGCAATGGCTTATTGATTTTGGGATCAGCAGATCAAACAGTAATGTCATAGTGAAATTATGTATAAAATCCTGGGCAGGAAGACGCTCGTGACTCGGCATATATCATCTTTGATGCAGCTGTCTAATTAGTAATATACTATTGTTGTTGTTGTTTTGCTGCTGATGTTGCTTTTCTTCTTCTTATTGTTGTTGGTGGTGGTAGAGCCTTTTCTTTCTATCATTATTTTGTTCTTTCTTTCTTGTTTTATCTGCATTACATTATTTTTAGGTAATGCAGATTCCCACAGTTTTGAATGCTTAAGAAAAACACAGTCCAAGTCAAAAGGCAATGCAGAAACAAAATGTAATAGTGAGATGCAAGGGACATTACAAGGATACATCCAACTTGATGAAGCAAAGAAAATAATAAAGAAAATGAATATCAGATTATTATGGGTCGGTTTACATATAACATGTAAGTACATGTATACTTATGTCTTCTTTGAAGAAATTAATCTAGATAGTTGATGTGTGTAAGTAGGAACACTAGACGCATGTAAATTCCTAATAAGATAGCAAATAATAATAATAATAATAATAATAATAATAATAATAATAATAATAATAATAATAATAATCATTGTTGGAACTTCATTTAATGATGAATAATACATCTTATCAAAGTTTGCCAACCTCACTTCAATTTAATATAATTAAGTTATATTTCCTTATGTTAGTATTAGATCGTAGTGGAAAATATTAATTGATAAACAGCAGAAATTATGCACACTGTAGCAACTCAAGATCCATCACAATAGCCTATCTGGTTATATGACATTTGCTATATGTAAACTAAAAACGACAGATATATCACCATTGAATTCGAATTTTAATTTGTCGGCTATTTGATTTGGGCTAGGGTTGGGTTTCTATGCTTACTTGGATGGGGAATATATATTTGCTTTAATAGTTTTTAGGTTATTTGAGGTGGGTTAGGGTAGGAAATCTCTGCTTGCTTTGCCATTTTGGGGGAGTAATTTTTAATAGACTGAAATGTGATAGACAATAGATTTGCGTGTGTAAGGCAACAAACTTGCAGGTATTATAATCGTGTAGGGGGATGAAATACACGGCGGTGAAGTATAAACTGTGTACCGTCTATACTTGTGTATATAAATATAAGTTGCAACCCTTAGCTCTGGAGGGAAAAAGAAATCTACAATACCATGGCGGTGTAAGCATTTTGTGTCAAAAGTTCACAGAAACAATTCTTGAATGCCGCCAAACTTTAGTCGTCTTAGATATCATTTTCAAAATCTAAAGAAACGAAGAAGTATTTTTGTCTCACATAGCTCTGTCCTTTGATGGGTAGTGTGGCTCTAAGTTTTATACAAATTTTGTTATGAGTGTACTCTTTAAATATTTATATTTTCTCTATGTTTTCGAATTTCACTTTTTATGCCTTGGACATCACTGAAATTTAAGCAATGCGCATATAGTGCGCCAAAATTTATATATATACATGTTTTGATATTTATCTCTTACATCGTGTATTTATTTCATGTATATCTGAATGAGTGCATATGAACTTATTTCGCAGTTACTCTTTCAGCTGACCCAAAAAAGTGTAAAGTGATACGTACATCTGACGCAAGTGAAACAGAGGTCATAATTAAGAATTGTACAGATATGAAGAATGTAACTTTCTTATGCAAGACAAGTATGACAATGTTTTGTTTAATATGTTTTAGCAATTTTCGCATTTTTAGGGGACACTTGAATTGTTAAAATGTACATGTGGTGCACTAAATATATGTACTTATATGGGTTTTAATATATATGTTTCATAGATTACATTTACTTGATGACATTCCAGTCAACTCAGTTGTAATCAGACAATTATTGATGAAGTATACATCAAAGGATAATTGAATAAGAGCATAAAAAGAGACAGAAAGAATTCAACTTGAGACATCTTACTAAATCTGAAAGAAAAAAGAGGAGTTACCGGCTCAGTTATGTGGCAGAAGTCACCATGGAGCTATACAATACATGAATATAAATAATAAAATAGAACATTTAACACATTACAAAAATATTTGATTGTAGTGCAATTACGATACCGACTTAGGACGGTCATTTAATTTGACAAAAGCCAAACAAATGGTGTGGTTAACCGGTTTACGGGTCACCTTCCCACTCACCGTAACAGCAGAACAATCAAAAGACGTACATTTAAAAATTTATAAATAATCCTCCATGTAAAGAACAAGGGTCAACAGGTATCGCATATTGAGGGGTCATAAAAATATAAACACGTAAGGTATTGTAAAACACATAATGGTATAAAAATATATGCGACATCAACATGATAAACCGTGCTCTGCCAGTCTGAAAGCGAGCTAAGAACCTAGATCTGTAGGAGTCCCGACTAACAGTCAGAGGGGACGAGGTTCAGGACCATGTCTCCTCTGAAAGAGGTTTGGACAAGGCCCGTCATATAGTCCCCACCGCCCTGTTAGTCAGCGTGCAACGTTCAAGTAAAAGTCTGCTTAAGGCTGTAGAGGGGCCAAATACAAGACTATAGTCACTTTTACAGTGATTAACATCGCCTAATGCATATATCATGACACCAGTATGAAAGGTTCAAACTTTTTTTTCGTTTGGTAAAGGAAAATATTAAACAGTTTTTAAAATTATGCAGGATATAATGTCGCATTCACCAAGTAGGTATGTCTCTATCTGTAATAAATCGTGACAGTAACTGTTTCCACTCGAGCTTTTTTAAGGGCATAGGGAAGTACTTCAATACAAGATAATATATAGTAATATATTGCACCATACATTGCAAACCCTCAGCTATATGATTTTAACATTTAGCTATGAATTAAACGAATACACAGCAAATATTCAGATGTTCATATTGGAATCGTAATCTGTAATAAAACAAAGTTTCATAATAGATATTATATTTTCATTCCCTAAACATCTGTTTTACACATTTCATATATTTATAAATCATAAAATAAAGCATTACGACTGAACGTTATGTACATGTTCTAAATCTAACATTATCTAATAGTTACTTCTTATATTAAAGAACATGGCTGTCCACCAAACCAGACGTTGACAACTGCACATCCTTTAAACAATATGGCTAACAACACGACCATTCGTTTGACTCATTCCACTGCAGAGAAAGCCAGTTCGTATTCAACGGATTCATTACATCTTATAAATGTAACATATAGCATACAAAAACAGGATATAGGTAATGTGTATTAAATTCATACTGTTAACAATCACTTTTAACTGTAAATTAAGAACAAGTTGTGAAATACATGATTTTGACGAAAATGCTGATAAACAGCAAATAACCGGTTCGTTCAGGTGTTAGTTAAAATACTGTAAATGACAGAGCCAAGGTACGTAGGTGTGGTTGCAAAACATACTTGTATACATATAAATGACAAAATATACGGATACAAGATACCTAAAAGATACTTAGCAGACACACGTGAGGGATAGTCACAAGGTACGTATAACGACTAATCACAAGATACTAATAAGAAACAGCCAAAAGCAAGCTCAAGAGACATTCAAAAGATATTTAGATAGGGCAGCAACGAATAGTGAAATACGCATTAAGGATAGGAACAAAGACGTGGAAAGGACAAATACAAGATAGCGTAAGTGATAGATATAATGATTGATGTTTATAAGTCAATAAAAAGGATTTATTTTGAATTCGAAATATGCATATAGGGATGTCCAGTTCATTTCTCAACTAAAACATACTATTCTCCTTGTAGGGGAAAACCTTCTTCTCAGTCTGTATATTATTCTACCAATGTGTCTAGTTTTGTCCCTCAAATTCCTCTGCATCAAACACCTATGTTTGAGAACAGGGTAAGTGCTAGTGAAATATGACACATTATGGAGTAACATTTTGAATATCACTTATAGAGCAAATCATTTATCACAGATTCAATCAAGTGCAATAAGATCCATTATTATATTTTGAGAACTCCAATCATTTGGCGACGAGCATCACTGAGGAGACAAAAGTTATCGAAATGCGCATATGGTGCACTAAATGAAAAAAGTATATATGTTATATATTTATTATAACCACTTTGCCGGTGTCACTGCTGCTGGACTGATAGTTCCCGAGGGCATCATAAGTCTAGTTTTCATTGCTTTTGTATTGACATTAAATATATACATCAAATTTTCAGTCATCAAACTAAGTAAATCACTCCAAAACCAAGGAGTATTTCCCTCATGCATAGCTCTGTCCTTAGATAGATTTTTTGGTTCACATTTTGGTCATTTTGGTTTCACCACTGCTCTTCAAATATTTATATATTTTGAGTTCTCTATTCATTTGGCCACAAGCATCACTGAAGAGACATAAGTTGTGCAAATGCGCATATGGTGCACTAAATTAATACGTATATATGTTCTATATTTATTATAACCACTAGGCCGATGTCACTGCTGGTGGACTGATGGTTCCCAAGGGCATCATGAGTCTAGTTTTCAGTGCTTTTGTATTGACATGGAATATATACTTCAAATTTTCAGTCGTCAAACTAAGTAAATCACTCTAAAACTAAGGAGTATGTCCCTCGTGCATAGCTCTGTCCCTAGATAGATTCTTTGGTTCACTTTTCGGTCATTTTGGTTCCTACACTGCTCTTCAAATATTTATATATTTTGAGAACTCCAATCAATTGTCCACGAGCATCACTGAATAGACATAATTTGTCAAAATGGGCATATGATGCACTAAATTAAAAAGTATATATTTTCTTTATTTAATGTTACGAAATCGCCCAGGCGTTCGTTAAAAGTTCCTGTGTGTTGGTTTGCAAGATTAACCATGCTTATGATCGTTAATACGTGATCTGTTAGTAACAATATTTGAATTCAGAACACAATACAATAATGTCATACAGAGCTCAAACGTGAACTATGAAATATATATCTGCAGCCACAGTGTTATATGAAAAATATTTGATCATATATCGTAGTACTGATACCGTACTCTAGATGGGTATGTAAAAAAGTATTCAACATAGAAAACGAAAGTGTACATTTATAACTGAAATCATGACTTTATAGGAATCGTGTGAAGCATAAGGAAACAGCGGATGTCAACCAAACCAGAGAGCAACATACCCAAACAGACGAAATCGGCGCTAATGAGCCGCTAATGAATGCAGTAGGGTTCTCTTCCCATAGTGAATATTCCACTATCGATGAACATAACCAACGGATTAACAAAATCACAATATGTGAACCTCACTGCTTCGAACCTGAGACCGAAACAGCGAAACCTCTGTCTAGCGACAGTGAACCATGCAGACTGATCTATGATGAACCTGACGCGTTTCGAATGGAACCTATACTCGAAGCTATGCCCGTTTTGAATTCTAATGAAGAAATATCTGAAATTGCCTCTTACCCCGAGATGGACGATAATGAAGCACCTACTACCCATTATTTCGAATTAAAAAAAGCAGCAACTTATATAAATAATTCATACGATGTCAATACCGACTACGACGGTGAACACCATACAGGAAAAATATAGCGATGGAAAAACTCTTAGTGCAAGAGCTGAACAAATTGCAGAGAAACGTTGGTGAGAAATCTGAAAAATGAAAAATCGATGGAAAATAAATGTGGTATTTATGCCAGAGCCGGTGTTATCTAGTAGTTTTTCGACCTAGCCATTTTCCACTCGGAAAAATGGCCATATAATAGTTTTTCCCCCGAAAAAATGGCTCTGTAGTAGTTTTTTCCCTGGGGGAAATTTGACTATATAGCCATTTTCCCCCCTCTTATAGCCATTTCCCCCCGGGAATAAAAAAAAATATATAGTGGAAACCCCCCCCCCCCCCCCCCCCAAAGTGAAATTCCGGATTTTCTTTTCACACAAACTGTGTGTAAGTAAATGCAGTTTGTTACCTTGTTTACAATAAATAGATTTCTATTTAAAATAGAGATATCTCAACGTTTTATACGGAGATATATCCAATTAATTTAGAGATATCTCATTTTCTTAAGTAGAAATGTCTTCAGTTTTAATCTCTTTTCCAAACAGAAATGCATATATTTAGAACAGAGATTTATCTACTAGAATTTTATGCAAGATATCTTTATTTAATCCGAGAAATCTCTATATATACAAATGGAAAAAAAGTTCGTTTTGAAATTCGGGGTCATCTAGTTTTTGACTTGTCTGTGACTTTTACTATATCGTTTGTACCAAGAGGTACAAGTCTTTGAAACTCCACATATAGTTTTCTTGTGATGAGACCTTTTATTTGGGACCATGATTTTTTAACTAGTGACTTTGACCTTGGTGTTCTACGTTTTCAAGAACTTAAACTTTGGCTATATCTTTTGTACCAAAAGAAGAATGGGTTTTGAATTTCATATATAGATTACTTGTGATAAGATCTTTCATTTGGGACAATGACATTTGACCTAATGACCTTGACCTTGAAGTGTGACCTACTTTTCAAAAACTTTAACCTTGACTATATCTTCTACTGAAACTTAGCATATAGATACTTTTAGATGAAACCTTTCATACTTTGCGTAAGGGACAAGGAAATCACATTCTTGTGATCATGATTTACAACATCTGGGACTAGACAAACCTTGTCGTAGATTGCAAATCTTGGACACCTGGGTGGAATTCCCTTCTGTTATTTTCATGTTCATCATGTACTCTGTACATTCATCAGTCTTAATTTATTTAGGAATTGAATGTTCAAGGAATTCTTGCACGTTCAATTCTTATATTTGTCATGTGAACATTTCGATTGATAAATTCCTATTTCACTTATGATGTATTACGAAAAGTTGCCTGTGATCGAATCTTGAGTCACAGCCTGACGTCATGATTGACATCTATATGCAAGTAAACGACAATTTTTACAATGAAATAATAGAAGAAAATAACATACTATGGTAATATATATAAAAAGAAAAAAATGTAAATAAATAAATAAAACAAAACATAAATACACACACACGCGCGCACAACCAAACACTCAACAGCATATAGAAACCCATTAACCATACCACCATCGGTTTGATCAACAGGCTATTTCTGTAGTACATTTGTATTTCAAATGTTATCTGACTGATGCAGAACGAATGTGTATAATTTCCAAACCGTTACGTAAGGGGAAAAACTACTATGGGGGGAGACTACTATATAGTAGTTTTCCCGCCATGGGGAAAAACTACTATATAGCCATTTTCCGGGGGTTAAAACTACTATGGGGAAAAATCTACTATATTACACCGGCGAACTAATCTAAATTTAAGTATCCATGCACATATATGCCGGGAAATTATTAAGGTAACAGTTACCTATTGGAAGAGATACAAAATAAAATGAATAAATAAAATAAAATAAAAACGAACTGTTTTATTTGAATATATTTTTTTCATCCGCAATAGCCAGATATCAATAGATGGGTGGCAAGAAATCCACCATCAACACTTTACAGAATAACCTCCCATTTGTATAGTCTGATCTGTTCTGGATATACATGTATAACTGTACTGTTATACACTCCAATAAAAATATCCTCTTCAATATTCTGTGTGTTTTAAAGTTGCATTAGCTGTCAAAATTTATGTAACAAGAATGTTATGTTTCATTTAATTATCTGAAATTACATATAATCAAACTACAAAACAAAGTTATACTACATCTAAAGTCAACTCTTTCGACGACATTGACACGTTTTTATAAACCGGAAAAAATTGAGAAATGTCCATTACATTCACCATTTACACAACATTTGACATATATGTAGATCGGGTCAGAAAATTAAGTGATAAAAACTATGTACTAAAGTGTGTCGCTGAGTATATCTTCATAAAAACATGTTTTATCTAGCTTTGTAAACTCAAAGATATACAGCTTTCGTTTTTTAATACGGAAAATGACAGCTAGTGCAACTTTAAATAATAAATATCAGTTTATTTCGTTAGTGTTTCCGTCGTTTATATATATATATTATAAGATAATATATAGCAGAAAATATTATATATATTATATATATAAAAGTTTGCATAATAGTATCAGAACATACATATTGAAATTAATTTGATACACTGTACGCGCATTATGACATACTGTATGCGCATTTCGACAACGTGCGTCTCTTCGGTCATGCCCAAGTCTAAAACTATGGAAATAATGGGAATAAGTAAACTTATAAAAAAAAAACCCCGATGTATTCCGATAATATAAATGGTCACTGACCAAAAATGCGAAAAGGTTCCATATGATTTACATCCGCAACAGGCCAACACATAAGAGAAGTTATAGTATACACTGGCAAGGGGCTTCGTTTTCATACCGCCTTTTTCCGGAGTATAAGATTATTTAAAAAATCATCCGTATCGATAATTGGCATCAATCTGAGTAACCGGGGAAGTGATACAATTTCTTTATCTTACATCCAATGCACTTTTTCTATATAAATAGAGCCGGCATGGCCTAGTGGTATCACGCTGGACTGCTGATCGGGAGGCCGGGGTTCGAGTACCGCTCTGGTCATGCCTGTGTCCTGTCTTTCGAATGAGACAGTAAAAACCGAAGCCCCGTTTTGTGGTATGCATGGCCCGTTAAAGATCCCTCACTGCTTCAGGTGGGTCCGTTGCAAAGGTCAAAATTTGTATGCCCTGCATCAGACAGATGCCGTCACCATGTACGTGAAATATTCGTGGTGTGACGTTAAACAAAAATCAATCAATCAATCTATATAAATAAAGATACTAGTTAAAATATTCATCGGTCATTTAAACGGGTAAATAACACTAATCTTAAAACTCGGAACAGGCAAATGCAAAAATTCAAAGGTAATTGTGCATATATGATCAGAATCTTCACTGCAGTCTGTTGCATTGCATAATTATTATGTTTAATAGTCTTATGCAGGGTAATGTGGTTTTTTCTTTTCTTTTTTTAATTATCATTATTTTTTTTCATTTATTTATTTTTGTTTTTGTTAATCGTTCAAAACAAGGAAACTGCATACAATGATTTCATTGTGCAACCCATTTAGCTCTGTGCTATGTTGTAACTTCATACAATGAGAAGTAGATAAGGGGAGAGATCTCCGTCACAATTAACTGTCCTTGAGGAAGTATTTCTTGTTAAGACAAGTTATATTTAAGTATTTTGATAAAAACAAAATGATTCTTTCCGGATGCTTAAAGAGGATTGTGATAGTCACATTGTATTTTGATAAGAATGTAGGTAAAGTAAATAAAATAACTGGCAAGATATCATTGATAAATAAATAATAAAGAAAACAGAAGACATCTGACCAGGCTGTATGACACAAATCACCGAAGACATACACCCCCCCCCCCCAAAAAAATAAAAAAACAAAAACAATAACCAACAAATCAACAACAACATGCCCCCCCCCCCCCCAAAAAAAAACCCCAGAAAAACATGAAAACAGTCAAATTTACACAAAAGGCGACATTAGAAAAAAATCTATTGTACTGCAGTTACGATACCGACGTCGGACGGTCAATTAAATTAACTAACGTCACTAAATTGGTGTGAATAACCGATGCAATAACTTTATACAGAATCGCTTTGCAAAGTATATGTTAAAACAATGTCTGCAGTAAAAATAACCAACAAAACAAAACAAAAAAAAAAAAACTGCCAAAGGTATACATCTATGTTACCGGGATATTTTACCAGTCGGTAGCTTTTAACCAACAAAGATGTTCAAACCGGTTTTCGAAAATCTGATTATATGGCGGATAATCTTGCATCTGAAATTTGTAAAACACCAGAATATGTATATTTCAGAAGTAGGAAATTTTAGTAGTACAACTGTTACACAAGAATGGCAACAAGTACTCATCTTAACCAGACCAAAGTTGATCCAGGTTAATGTAAAATAGAAACTAAAATGACTGCTTTGCAATGACAGATGCTGCAATACTACTAGATTTTTTAGGGAATTAAGTGTGCGCTATAAATATAAATGTGTAAATAAGGTATATGTGTCATATTCATTAAAATGTTCATAGCTGATTAACTATATCAATGCTGACTTCTTGCTGAATACACTATGTTGAAAATACAAAGTTTACACTGGACCTTCCAAACCGCCTACTACCCGTGGTGTTCAATGCTGATATAGATAGATGTAACGCCGATTGAATTTAAAATCAAAATATGAAATGTTTAAGAACATTACATTTGTGCTATTGATATTAGATCCTCTTTTCTCTCCTGTAGCCCTTTTTTCTTCTTTCTGTATTGTATAGCTCCATGGGGACTTCTGCCATATAACTGAGCCAGTAACTCCTCTTTTTTTCTACCACTCCTTTTACCTCTCCTCTCCCCTTAACCCCTCTCCTTTAACCCTTATTTCCCCTCATAACTGCATTCAGAATGATTAGCCTCTTGAGAATATACCTATTAAGTTTTACAAAGAACGTCAAATGTATCAATTGACTTTATATTTGAGTTTGGTATCAAGTAGTATTAATGTTTAATGTGTATTTGTGTATGTACAGGCATTCTGTGGACACCGGACAGTGAAACACATAATTTACAATTATGCAAGGGAAAGGTGTGTGTGTCTGTGTGTGTGTGTGGGGGGGGGGGGGGGGGGTGTTTCCAACAGTCTACGTAGGCGAACATTCAAAATAAAACACAGTGTGTATCTGTGATTTAATGGGTTTAGGGGTCTTTGGAAACCCAGATTACCAGCAAATATTTAATATGGCTAAAATGTGACATGGTTGTAAAATTGAAAGTAGTATTTTACGTAAGGAATCATCAGTGTTGTCTGCGTGTTTCATAAATGTATTTAATCTGCTTCAGATGAAAAAAATCGTATAAAGATTAAACAAGAATATATCTTCTACTATTTATTATTTGTCTAATTTTCAACGAATGTAAAATTCAAAGCAGATCCCACCTTTTCAAAAGCAGCTTGACCAAATGATATCACTCAAAAGTATTTCAGAGTGTTTCAGGAATGGCTGAACCAAGCTAACAGTTTGCAGCAACCTCATGATTATAAGCATAATTGATTTTACTTAATTATAAAACAAAAGGTTTTGAGAAAACGTTTCAAGGTTACACTGTGTGCATTCTATTCATAGAGGATGGAATTTCCCGTACACCAGCATAACAGATACATAGTCTAAGAACGATAACTCTCAAAATGGTTAAAAGCATCTCTTCCTTTTTCTTGCCTCATTAGCTATCATCATCGTTTAGTTCTTCTAATAAAAGGAAAGACTTCGACACAATTTAGAGTATTGTTCCTTTTCTTTATATAAGTGAGGCTAATCTAGTAGTGATATATTTATCATAAATATGTAAAAGATAACCTGTTCTTCGTGTTTTCTATTTGTATTTCAGTATAACGAATCACCTGACGTGTGAGTTAGGATTTAACTCTAGCCTTAACTCTCATTAAAAATCAATTCAATTCTTCAGAAAAGAAGTTCAAGGGCAGTGTTTCGACCAATGCCAAATCTTAATAAAAGAAGCTTAATAATGAGAATTATGTTGATAAAATAAAATGAGAAGGAAATAAAATTCAATTCAAGTTTTTCCCAAGATATGACATTGAACAGGCCTCGAATCAACTTAAAATTGATTCTGTTGCTACATCTCTAATTCATAAAATTATTGAGAAACTATAATAAAAAAGAAACATATTTATATAACAAAGTATTCTACAGCTGTGTACAGTTTCCGTGTACCAAAGTAGTGACACTGCCGATCATTCAAATGATGAAAAAAAAAGTTCAGTGCACAACAAAGAGCTATCCGACTTAAGCAAGCAAAGTCCAACATTCGTTTCGCGCCATACAGGATGTGTCATTTCATCTGCGGCCGCTGGATCATTATCAGAACTCCTAAAACAACAAATTATATCTACTTATTTCTCCAGACATTAAAAAATATCTTGTCAAATCTTATGAAGATCATGGATCGAATTTCAAGATCTTAGAACAGTTGATATGTGTTTGTTGGCATATGCAGGGATTTTACATTCATATGAACTCATTAGCCTTAAACGTTCCAATATTTCGCATTTCGAATCTCATGCTATCTTGTATATTGAATACTAAAACTGCTATTTATAAAGCTAGAAATACTCTCGATATAAGTAGAACTTCATACCTACCTTCCAGTACAACCCCCCCCCCCCCCTCCCACACACACACACAAAATACAAAAACACATGATAATAGTGGAATATACAGGAATACATATTTGGCTTTATTTGTCATTAATTCTTCTTCTGACGAAGGCTTTTTCATAAATATTTATTTTTCTAAGATAACTCTTACAAGTTACGTTTACCAAATCGTCCGTTGTAATATATATACAAGAGCTATAGAAATACTGTTGTCTGCTCTAGAATCTATATGAATCGACAGTAAAAATATGGTTTACATAGCCTGCGTACCGACGGTGCTACTGCAGCGGCTGCTGCTGGTTTTAATGATAGGATATTTAAGTAACAAATGCATGTACAAGGGAATTTATGTCAAAAAATGTCATGGTCTAAAATGTAGGTATCTAGTTTTAATAAATTTATTTCCTTTAATTATTCTTGAAAATTAGTTATGTTTGTCAGTAATGATATTGTTATTATTCATATTCACTTCTTTATTATCCAAAAGAACTCCACGGAGCTTCATTTCTAACGAGATTTTATGTATATATTATAAACTTTAGTTTTGTTTGAATAAAACGAATTATAACATATATATATTTATCTTAGTTACGCAAAAACTAACCTGTTGTTCAGGTTGTCTATTTAAAGTTCATTGTATCTAATCACGTGACTTCATTGGCCATTTTTGTAATGAGTGTTCGAATAGCCATACGAAGGCTCTTACTCGGTTTGTGCTGTTGTATCCTTTCCTACCCGCCCTTCGTTTATTTTTGTTTTTATTTTTTTACAAAAGATGTACCTTCATTTTTTGCGAGTTTTTCACTAAATTTCGTTCCGTTAAAGAAAAAAGAGGAGTTACTGGCTCAGTTATGCGACAGAAGTCACCATGGAGCTATACAATACATGAATATAAATAATATACTAGAACATATAACACATTACAAAAATATTTGTTTGTAGTGCAATTACGATACCGACTTAGGACGGTCATTTAATATGACAAAAGCCAAACAAATGATGTGGTTAACCGGTTTACGGGCCCACCTCCCCACTCACCGTAACAGCAGAACAATCAAAGGACGTACATTTAAAAATTTATAAATAATCCTCTATGTAAAGAACAAGGGTCAAAAGGTATCGCATATTGAGAGGTCATAAAAAATATTAAACAAGTATTAGGAAAATAGTATATAAAGTAAATTCTTTCAATACATTTCTATATACATGTAGCATTCATATGTTCATTATTTCAAATCAATTGATGATGGAAAGCATGAAAATTGCGAATGAATTATGTTAAATAATATTCATTAAAAGCATTACATAGGACACTTCATTCCGAATGAGTTCTTAAGTTTAAATTATAAACATATCATTTTCATTTTGAGTGAAAAGAATTAGACCGTAACTATAATTTCCATCTACAATGTAAAGATGATGGATAAATCCAAACCACAAGTCAAAAAACCAGAGGACATACAAAATCAGTGAAAATGAAAATCAAATGGAAAATAAAAAAATATGTCTACTTGAAGAGCATATGTGAACCCCTGTGATAGAGTGAGATCAATTACCCGGGGAGAGTGAGCATCTCCTTCTTGCTAGCAACACCCGTCACATATACCCAGTAGAAAGAGTCAAATCGTGTGAATTCCATATCGAAGTAGGTAACCTTCTAGCATAGAAGGTGTCAAATCTGTGTAAAATGATCGGAATCGGTCTCAGTCCAGAATATCATTTAAAAGTCTGGATAACGAGATATCATATGGAGTAATAAGAGTCTTGTAACGACCATAGAATTTCCTCAGTGACGTTGCTAGTCTAGCACATATATAACCCTGGTTGAGCAGCTTAACTGAAAGTCGCCTAGCCTTCAGAACAAAGTCATTGTAATTTGAACATGCTCTGGAATAACGTATTAACTGAGATATGAATACGCCGTATGCGGGCGATGATGGAATGTTGCTACTTATGAAAGGAAAGTTTGTGATAGCGAAATTGAAATCGTCACGTTTGTCATAGAATGAGGTGTTCAATTGACCATTAATGTCGAAAGACAACATAATATCTAAATACGAAGTAGAATTACTAGTTTCTGTGGTTTCTTTGACCTCAAGTTCACTTGGATAGGTGATGCTAAGGTAATCCGCGAATGAAGGATTATTAACTGAAAGCAAGTCATCTGTATACAATTCATACGCTGCTGTTCCTTTTGTAAATTGGTTACATGTACCAAAATCATCTACATGTTAGTGAAACATTGGTATGAGCAGGTGCAGAATAGTGGATAGAATGCTCATTTCGTGAAAGATTTGTCCAGGTTTCGATTATTCGTTATGGATACACCAGTGTCTTGTCTTTCGGATGAGATATTGCCCAGATCCGTGCTATTTGGTTTACAGATATCGACAATTATTGTTGTTGGTGTTTGTTCTTCATCCATGCTTGCGATTATATATATAAGGTGTGCTTATTACAGAATCATGCTAATAATAACTAGGTTTTTAACTAATGCTTCACCTTTCGAAATATTTCTACCAATATTTAGGACTTCAACAATGTCTGATGTGTTAAATTTCTTTTTATACTGTTGTCGTCAATACAATAGATTATTGTACTTACAGAAATCAATTAGGTAAATGAAATAGATAAAAACTAAAACAAAAATATGTGTCGACTTACTATTAACAACAGTACAACATAGTGTGCATGGAAAAATAAGTTGCTTAATGATTCAAAAAATGGGTTTGCCTGCATTTGTATAAAAACCTGTTCTCACTTAAAAATACTTGTATGATTCGGGTAGCTTAGGTTTTTGCTTTACATGCAAACACATCACGCAGATACGTCAACGTATATGTTTAATAACTTTGGCGGGACGGTAGAAAACAACTTAACACACAATAGTTTGTGTATTCAATTAGCGATTTTTGTCTAGTAATGAAGAAACTTGCACTATACGTGTGCCAACCATATATCATGGTAAGCATACTATGCTGTAACTCACATGCAACTGTTGACACATTTATAGGGGGATAAGTTGGCAGAGATATCTGCCACATTCTACTTGATAGACTACATTCGGTCTCTGATGAAGAGTATATTATCATTTACTCCGTTGCCGGTATATATTTTCTGACATTTTTTGTACGTAAATAAGGAATTTCCATGTTATTTAAGATGAAGTTTTGATAGTAAACCTCGAGAGCAAGAGATAAAACTCTATTTAGCAGTTAACGGAAATTAGTAAAATGATATAAAATACAATGGAAAATTTTAAATAATAAAATACAAAATGTCATATGGTTGCTAGTAACGTTCTAACAAGGCTTCATTATTGCTTGGAAAGTGAAGAGTTATGTTTTGTATTTCTTCAGTTGGTACCATTGTCTTAATATGCGAGTAATAATTAATTGATTGTTAAAGTACGTGATGTATTCATCAAGAAATGCACGTTAATGTACATAGTAACAAAATAATTATTCTAAATCTCATCATATCTTTTATTTATAAATGTATAAAGAGGATATACTCCAAAACAGAAAACGTCATGTTTGGTTCTCAGTAATTTTGTATGTTAAATTCAATACTGGACATAACTGTCGTATACTATACTTTAAACCAAGGACGGACTTATGCATGAGACGAGGTGAGGAAACTTGTCATAATTTTCATTTTATTCAAGAAAAAAGAGGAATTACTGGCTCAGTTATGTGGCAGAAGTCACCATAGAGCTATACAATGTAAAGCTGATGGATAAATCCAAACCACAAGTCCAAAAATCATGAAACCATAGGACATACAAAATCAGTGAAAATGAAAAACAAATGGAAAATAACAAAATATATCTACTTGAAGAGCATATGTGAACCCCTGTGATGGAGTGAGATCAGGTGCCCGGGGAGAGTGAGCATCTCCTGCTTGCTAGCAACACCCGTCACATATACCCCGTAGAAAGAGTCAAATCGTGTGAATTCCATATGTATCTATATATGGAGAAGTCGAAGTAGGTAACCTTCTAGTATAGAAGGTGTCAAATCTGTGTAAAGTGATCGGAATCGGTCTCAGTCCAGAATATCATTTAAAAGTCTGGATAACGAGATATCATATGGAGTAATAAGAGTCTCGTAACGACCGTAGAACTTCCTCAGTGACGATGCTAGTCTAGCACATATATAACCCTGGTTGAGCAGCTTAACTGAAAGTCGCCTAGCCTTCAGAACAAAGTCATTGTAATTTGAACATGCTCTGGAATAACGTATTAACTGAGATATGAATACGCCGTATGCGGGCGATGATGGAATGTTGCTACTTATGAAAGGAAAGTTTGTGATAGCGAAACTGAAATCGTCACGTTTGTCATAGAGTGAGGTGTTCAATTGACCATTAATGTCGAAAGACAACATAATATCTAAATACGAAGTAGAATTACTAGTTTCCGTGGTTTCTTTGACCTCCAGTTCACTTGGATAGATGATGCTAAGGTAATCCGCGAATGAAGGATTATTAATTGAAAGCAAGTCATCTATATATCTGTAAGTAAAATTGAAGCCAAGAGCCAATTGTTTTTTTCCTTGCGAAAGCAAAGACTGAATGAACTCAGCTTCGTATGAATAAAGGAATATGTCAGCCAGAAGCGGAGCACAGTTAGTGCCCATTGGAATGCCGACAATTTGTTGAAAAACCTTACCTCCAAACACCACAAAAATGTTATCGATAAGAAAGTTCAACATCTGGATGACAGCTGTTTCAGTGTATTTATTTTTGGAATCAGAATTTTCCCTAACAAAGTAAGTTTTATCGTGGCCTATTACTATATACTTGAATTTGCGGCTTCCGTTTTTACTAGTAAATGCATTTTGAATAATTTCCGCTAATCTGTCTTTTAATTTCTGATGAGGGATCGTTGTGTACAGAGTCGAAAAGTCAAAAGACTTGATGGAGTGAATTTTAGTAAAACTTTTTGATTTTAGATGTTCTAACAACTCTTTTGAATTTTTAAGGATCCACATTTGATTAATTCCACTTCTGGAATATACTGTTTCGCAATATCTATGAAGGCCAGATTTAATTTCTGATAATATTTTTGTGAGTAGCATCGATACAGATTTTGTGGAACACTTCGAGGAACCAGCGATAAAGCGTTGTTTGTACGGAGTTTTGTGCATTTTTGGAATACAGTACAAATATGGAAGTTCTAAATTCAATTTATTTGAGTCAATACCAAACGTATTGAGGACAGATTTATGATTCTCGAGTACTTCCGAAACCGAAAAGTTCGTGAGAGTATAAGTAGGATTTCCTGGAGCTGAATTTAATCCTAATTCTTTCACTAGGCTGTCAAAGTAATATTTCTTACAAGTAAATGTATAATTATTAGATGCTTTATCTGCTGGTGTAATGATATAATGTTCTTGGAGGAAGGTAAGTACTCTGACAACATCAGGATCTTTAAAAATAGATTCGAATCTGGTGTTTACAGAACCTTGTACTTTTTTCAATTTTTGATCTCAGCAGTACTGCAATAGATTTTATCCATTCCGAAAGAGTGTCGACTTGTACTTTCTCTCTTTTTGCCCATCGTGTGGCATATTCCTCGCAGCAGTTCATAATATTCTCAAAATTTTGGCTCCATGTGAATGATCTGGGTTCTCTGTATTTTGGACCTTTAAGTAAAAGTTCTCTTAATTTAGTGTTTTTAACTATATCGAGATCACCAGTAATGACATGGCCACAAGGAGAATATACGAAATTAGACGAGGAACATGCACACGGTTGAGAATGGCATGCAGAGTTGCTAAGATCAAGACACTGTAGAAACCCTTTGTAATTATAAATTTTGGATGCAACTGATGGCGTGTAGCTATAGGAAATACATGGCGGATCTTTGTTTTTGAAATATGGAGGTATTTTCTCTAAAACAGACTTATGATTTAAAATTTGGCCGAAATTTAAATAATCAATGCCTTTATTTGCAAATTTAATTTTGATGAAAGGGCGATTAGATTTTTCCATAGAAATATCGGACTTGACGGGACGAAAAAGTCTAGCGGTCGATATGTCCATAATAATGCCATCTAGTCTATACTCTGCAGAGCTTATATCAGTGAATATACGGTGTCTGGACGATACGTACAACTCGTGTAATATTCTGAGTGAAATAGAATAAAGTTTTGTACGAATGTGATGAAGGCCCAAAGGTTTATTTATAAATGGCAAAAGAGCATCAAAGGAAATATTATGTATTTCAGGTTTGTTGTATTTGCGTGTACCATGACTTCGATGCCTCCTCTGGCTTTTGTTGAATAAACCGAGTACGTTAACTGATTGACACGCAGGACTAGTGAGATTACCAATACTACTAATATTGTCATTGCATCCATAGGGCGAAGCAGTGCCGAGACGTCTTATCCAGTATTCTTCTCTTTTCCGACGAAAAGGAGTGCTCAAATTGGCATTGTTTGTGGGGTGATATATTTTTTCTATAATTCTAATTTTCATTGAGAGAATAGAGTGGTCAGGCTGGTTGAAGTGGCGATAGAGTAATTGGTTTCCACCACAATTTATTTTGGACCTGTGACCTGATACTCTTGTACGGAGTTGTCCCTTTGTCTCTCCAACATATATTAACCCACAGAGTGAACACTCAATACCGTACACAATATTTGAACTCTTACAATTCAAATGGTCAAAACTATGCGTATGAAAGGTATGTTTGGTTAAATTACTCGTAAAAGAATTGTCTGTAATTAAGATGTTGCAAGTTTTGCAATTTTTGGTCCCGCACTTAGATATTTCACAATCATAAGGGGAGAATTTGTAATCTTTAATTACGTCAACTAGTTTAACCTTACAGGGCTTGATGTTTATGAAGCTATCCGCATGTTGATACCAGAGTTCATTATTAGTGCTTACCACAAATGTTTGATTTCTAATGTCATTTAAGATAATATTGGGGACAACTAAGTTAACTGCTATGCACGTGTCCTTGCACATAACAGTTTGAGGCCTTTTTATAGTGGGCGACGCCTCAGCCACTATGGTTTTCTTATTAACATTATCCATATATATATAAAGGACTGCCTGAATATAAATAATATACTAGAACATATATCACATTACAAAAATATTTGATTGTAGTGCAATTACGATACCGACTTAGGACGGTCATTTAATTTGACAAAAGCCAAACAAATGGTGTGGTTAACCGGTTTACGGGCCCACCTTCCCACTCACCGTAACAGCAGAACAATCAAAGGACGTACATTTAAAAATTTATAAAAAATCTTCCAAGTAAAGAACAAGGGTCAACAGGTATCGCATATTGAGAGGTCATAAAAATATAAACACGTAAGGTATTGTAAAATACATAATGGTATAAAAATATATGCGACATCAACATGATAAACCGTACTCTGCCAGTCTGAAAGCGAGCTAAAACCCTAGATCTGTAGGAGTCCCGACTAACAGTCAGAGGGGACGAGGTTCAGGACCATGTCTCCTCTGAAAGAGGTTTGGACAAGGCCCGTCATATAGTCCCCACCGCCCTGTTAGTCAGCGTGCAACGTTCAAGTAAAAGTCTGCATAAGGCTGTAGAGGGGCCAAATACAAGACCTATAGTCTTTTTGATAATCTCAATATCATATTGTCTATTTATAAGACGTTTGATTATTTTATTACATGATAGAATAACGTCATCGGAGCCTTTTACTTTCCTTAGTTTATATACGAGATCACCGTAAAAATAAGGATGGGAAATTCCATTGGATACATACTGTTGAAAAGAAATATTTCCAAATTTAGATAGAAGTTCTGAATAAGATCTGAAGAATTTGCCGAATGTTTTTCTTAACTTGTGATATCTGTAACCCTGAGTTAAAAGTTTAGTAGTAATTTGTAAATTTCGTTTATGAAAGTCCAAAACATCGGTGCAGCCTCTGACAAATCGAACTAATTGAGATATATAGATACCATATGATGGGAGTCGAGGAACATCGCCATCCAAGTAAGGGAAATTTACAATAGGAAATCCAAATCACGTTTATCATAAATATTAGTATATATTAGGTGGTTGATAATTTTGATGTTTAAATCTAAGAAAGGTGTAGATTTATCTCAAGTATTAGCTTTATTCAATGTGAGCTCTGGTGGATAAATTTCTGATATAAATTGTTCGAATTCAGGGTTGTCGATAACCAAAATATCATCCAGATATCTACAAGTATTATTGAATTTGTCAATGAGGTCAAAACGTTTTGATTTTTGAAGAGAAACCATAAAATCCCTCTCATAACAATAAAGAAATAAATCTGCTATCAGAGGCGCGCAGTTAGTACCCATAGGATTCCCAACTATTTGTTGATATATCTTGCCATCAGATTGCACAAAAATATTATTCATGAGATAATCTAGTGCTTTACATAATTCCTTGCAAGTCCAGATTTATATGAAGTATATTGTTTGTTGGAAAAGAATCCGGAGTTATTGGAAGTACATATGTACGTTTTACATTCTCTGTGAAAACACCATTGTATAAGAGACAGCAACTTGCTTTTAATCAAATCATGAGGCAGAGATGTATAAAGTGTAGAAAAATCAAATGTAGAAATTTTAGTCGCTTTGAAATTTAGCGAAAGAAGTTTGTCTATAACTTCATGAGAATTTTTAATCGACCAAAAGTAATTGATGTTACTATTATGAAATGCGACATCACAATATTTGATAATATGATCTTTCATAGCAGTTAGAGCAGACGTAATATGCTTCGATAGTACCGTAGTAGAGCAGTGGCTAGAATTAGATATGAAACGTGATTTATATGGACTTTTATGTAGTTTTGGGAGCCAATATATGGTTGGTAGATCAGATTTATCAGTTTTAATTTTGAAGTCGGACATGGTCATGAGGTGGTCGTGCAAGGTGCTGTCTTTTGAGGTAGGGCTTTCCACATATGTATGAGTGGAGTTTAATTCGTTTTTAAGTACTTCAATATAATATAGTTTTCAAACAACTATTATGTTATTACCTGCTTTATCAGCAGGAACAAAGACATATTTAGCATGTAAGTCAGCTATCTTCTTTTTAATAGAATTTGCCGTCAATGTATAAGGCTGTTGAAATAAATGCGGATTTTCCGTAAAGTTCTTAATACGGATATCGACAATTCTTAAAATCTCGTATTTCCAATCATTAAGAGCATGAACCTTTACCTGTTCTTTTTTACACCAACGTTTACAATATGATGTAGTTAAAGCATCTTCTATAACGTCACGGCATTTATTGAAATCTATCCTGGACGGTAACCTATATTTAGGTCCTTTTCCAAAAAGGGTGCGCAATTTCTTGTCCGAAATACAGTTTAGGTCACCAGTAATAACATGACCTGCCGGTTTATAAACATATTTAGATTTATCACAAGAACACGACGAAGGAATAGAGTCTGAATCAAATCAAATCAAATCACATCAAGCTACTATTACTTTGCATAAGAATACACATACATACTCATGGATACAATATAAATATAGATTAATGAACAATGTAAAGAAATCTTTTTAAATAAATGCAGGTATCAAAACCTGAGTCAATTGATCAAATCGTGTGCGCGATCTGTCAAATAGGAAAGACGCCGCAGGGAAAAAGAAGCCAACTTCGAGAGAAACCGGGTAAATAAGAACTTCAGGACTTGAAAATTTATTCGAGATAAGCATTGTGATCGACTCATCGGTGTTCGACACATCAAGCGTGAATTTAATCATATTATGAAGTATGTTTTCGGGACCTACGTCCGACTTCGAGATATCCCGGATATTCGAGATATCAGTGTCCGACATATCGAAGGTTGACTGTCTATCGTCATTCCTGCATGTCGAGAAAGAAATTTACTATTGCAGTTATATATAATACACACTCAATAAGCACATATTTACGCAGATCTCGAGATGCGTAAAACTATCAGTAAACAAATCCAAAATGAATATGATTTGCTTGCATAATTCAATTTACAATTAACATCTGGATGAAAATTTAGAATACGGAGCAAAAACGAAATTTCACAAAATGCGGCATATGAATGTTTAAATACACACTTGCAATCCATGTAATATATCAACACATGTACAAATATTAACATAAACCTTCAGATGTCTCAACATTTCATTAATGAAACTGAACATCATTTGCTTTGATTTGAAATATTCAAAACTTAGGAAAGCAATAGACTGCAGCATTGAAATACAAACAAGAGAGGAATGTACGGTCGACGGAGTCCGACGGCTTTAAACAGTCGCAATTAACGGATCAACATATCTAGAATATGAAATTGAAACAGCGGAGCCATGGCTTTGTACATTAATGTTGAATTGCACAAATCGTATGTGTACTTATTTTAGCAAGATCCATAGTCTAGCACAATAAGCGTTATTCAAACTGCTCTGATTCATGAATACTCTAAAATAAAATACATGAGATCTAACAGCGGTTTTAACTCTGCGTAATTATGTCTATCAAATAACAATCAGGAACAAATGCATTATTTGTTTTGATTAAGCATAAAGAGAATATAAGTAACGATCAATCATTATTATTATAATTATTATTATTATTATTATTATTATTATTATTATTATTATTATTATTATTATTTGCATTGCCGGGTATTGTCGATGATTGTATCTTTTTTAAACAGAAGAACATTTATTACTTATCATTAGATGTGGATGTTGTGCTTTCAGTGAAATGGTAGGGTATTAGATAAACGCGAACTAATTGAAATTGTATTTGATTCACGACATGAACTGTTAGTAAGGTAGTTTACCCGACACTTGTCAATGGTTTAACAACTCCATATACATCTACTCGTTAAGAAACCTCAAATAGTGTAATATATAAGGGCAAACCTGTCATAATAACCGATTCGATAGTCGTGTGACATGGATTTCTGTTCCTCGTAAGTAAGATATATTGAAACGCAGTATTTTTACCCGAAAATTGCTTTGAATTTAATAGAAGAATTATCTCATCGGATATGACAAATGCACTAATTCATGACTACTCCAAAATATTACCGACCCTCTTTCGAGTATTCTGCGCTAAAATGCTATTGTGCTAATTAATATATGTACACGCACAGTATAATACAGTACAGAAAAAAATATGTATACACAGTATAACTCTGATTTAATGTTATGTAGGAGTCACATTATGCAGCAGTCATACTTCGCATTTCATGTAACAGTCGCAATTTACAATATCACTGGCCCTTATAATATACATCGTTATATTAATCATAGATCATATAAATACAGCATTATATTTGCATTCATCTTCTATAGCAGAATTTGTTTTATTGTGTGGGGCAGTAGCTAACCGAGTAGGGAGTGCTTATTTCTTCAAAACATCTTAAAGCACCACGACATTGCATCACACGCTTTCGTAATCTAATATTATGATATGTATCGTTAATAAATTCAAATGTTATTGTTCGATAATCTTTATTGTTTTATATAAGAATTATGTTACAATGGACATGAATGTGGAATACAAACTCGAAAATAGTGTACTCAAACATCCGAGATGTGTATTACTATACTTGTCTCCTCTCTAGACGACATCTCAGTCGACTCCAATGGGGAATATTCAACTATCTCAAAGCATGAGTGATGTACTGCATCTGTTTATATGGTAAACTTTTAATAGACTTTTCACATAAAAAAAGAAAAATTTATTTGTACATGTGAAATGAAAATACCGTTCATATTAAAAATGTCGGTGCACAGATAGACAGTGTATATTTTTGTCAAAAAATGAAATTATTGATCTATGTCAGAAAATATGAAAGTCTTTGTTCAAATCTATGACTGCACCAGGAAACGGACGTTTTCGTATTGATAATTCTACATGTTGACAGGTTTCTCCCTTTCATTTATTGGGTCTTTAAAGCAAAATGTATTTGAACAGTATTTTGTATTAAACAAGAACACCCCAGTAATCATCAACACAATGCTATAATACATAAGTGGATGTTGAATATTAATATGTAGTTTTTTAGTTCTTTCACAACTTTACATACTTATCATCTGTGAAGTACTTCATCATTTATGAAGTAGTTCCTGTTCGAGCAGGTTAGGTCAATAATAAGGACAACCATCAACTCACTGTGTTAGTATTGTAAAGAAGAGGAACAAGGAAGGTCTCTTATTTCAAGGCGCTAGAATGAAATATATACTTATTGCTTCTTTTGCATGCTGACACTACTTTGTGAACGTCACTGTGACATGTAACTGAATAAAAATTATTTCCTAATAGTCTTTTCGTGTACAACGCCGGATGTTGTCGTGAATGTTACATCCACAAAACACCAGTTATTATTAGTATTGTGTGTGTGTGTGTGTGTGTGTGTGTGGGTGGGTGTATGTGGGTGTGTGTATGTTTTAGATTACTGTCGCATATGATCTTCAGAAAAAATTGAAAATTTCTCTATTGTGTGCCGTCTAATAATGGCATATTGAAAAGGGGAGAGTGTTTTATACTGAGAAAGAGGAAGAGGGCTTTATTTGGTCAACATGGTCAATATAAAACTGCTGAAAGACTGTAATGATTAAACTGTTCAAATATCTTACACATCTCATTACACTATTGCTGTAATTTTACTTCATAAACGCACCACTATTAAGATAAAAAGAATTTTGGATAGTCAAATAATCCATAGGAAATGATAGACGAACGCACATCTCTGGATAAGCGAGAGTGTTTAGGAGCCTTGTCCATGCACAATGCTTTCCAGTTGGTACATATCTTAAATTACAACATAAATTGCATTCGTTTTCAAAAGATTGTATAGTATTTATTGTATTATTATTTACATTCTTGTGTAGTAATGAATATACCGAACGTTATTGTCACTGAGTGTCTACACAGACATGACACGGGATTTTTTAGATACATATCAACGATTCCATTTCAGTGATATGTTCATAATTCTATATCTGGCATCAAATAAACTAGGTTCAACCGTAACCAGCAACCCTCACTTAATTTCCTCAAAATAATATACGTAATAGTTGTATTGCTGTGGTTTTCTTTGTATTTGATTAAAATGTGACAATAAGTAATGGTATACACCATTACGTTCTCTTCCATTTTCTTTACAAAATTTTCTTGTCGCATATATTTTTTTATATCATTATGTGTTTTACAATACCTTACGTGTTTATATTTTTATGACCTCTCAATATACTATACCTGTTGACCCTTGTTCTTTACATGGAGGATTTTTTATAAATTTTTAAATGTACGTCCTTTCATTATTCTGCTGTTACGGTATGTGGGAAGGTGGGCCCGTAAACCGGTTAACCACACCATTTGTTTGGCTTTTGTCAAATTAAATGACCGTCCTAAGTCGGTATCGTAATTGCACTACAATCAAATATTTTTGTAATGTGTTATATGTGCTAGTATATTATTTATATTCATGTATTGTATAGCTCCATGGTGACTTCTGCCACATAACTGAGCCAGTAACTCCTCTTTTTTCTTTGTTATGCTTGTAACTTTTTAAAACCATGTCTGATTATCGTTAAACATTTGATAAAACACTATATAAATTAGATGCGATTTCGGATTATATGAAATAGCGACCTTTCGCAGACCATTGCACACTCGTACATATTTCCACACAAAGAATTCAGAATTAGAATTAGTCAGACGCGGCATTTTCTACGCAATATTAGTCCTTAGCGATCTTTTGTATCTAGCTCCGAAATATTCTAGATTTTACTATATTTTTCTTGACGTTCATCGCAATTTGCACGTTTTATCACTTCCAAAAGCTCATGAATGCTTGTGACAAAAAGTGTGACATAGTCTAATTTCCGAGTCATGATTTTATATCTTTTTTTACATCGATACAACAGAAAAATATGAATACAGCATTGAGGTCATATTACACACATACATATAGTCGTGGATGTTCCGAGAAGTAAGTGACTACCAACCTCTACAATCCAGCATATAAGGTTAAATAAGAAACAATAAATGGAGTACGCAAGATAAATCTAGCATTTAGACATTTCAACGCAGTAGGAATTCTCTTTAAATCGACGTATCGACAAACGTATAACTAATACTTCATCTCCTGAATGCTTGTGAACATTTGGCCAATAGTTACATCAACGAAATGTACCAAGGTTTCAAAAATGCAGTGCACCATTAACATATTATAGAAGTTTAAAATACAAAATTTCAAGTATATAATGTCTGAAATGCAATACCGACGGACGCGTGCTTGTTTCCAGGTCAGGGTGTCACGGATTAAAGCCCTACCTACCGCTCATTTATGTGATTTTTTGACATGTTTATACAATACATCATAGAAATGCCTACTTACAAATGTGTGGCGTGTCTAAAAAATTAATATCAATTCTCTGTAAAAACCTGAACTTTACTTTATTTTTGGGCTGCGACATGTCATGAATGTTTATGATTTTGGTACACAAGGCCCATATGAAGTACTAAGAAAAATATCAATATTAGATTTTCCAGTTTGTTTGCTGTTGTCGTGATAACCATCGAAAGAGACTTAGATTTATAAAAAATGAATTTATAAAAGAAGATTTAAGAAAATAATAGATATTAGGACATATCTCTGAAAAAATAGTTTTAGCAATGCATATTAACGAGGCCTCTTTTCCATGGAAACAGGCTTCAATATTATGTTATAAATCCTTAGTAAAAATAATTTAACAAATAATGTTTTTTACTTCTTAGACAACTTATACACCTGATGAAAGAGAAGGACAAGAAAGATATGGCTATCTAAATAACATTTATTAATTTCTTTTACCGTCGTGATCGTAAAAAAAAAGGTTTATACTGTGAAATCTACTGACAACTAGTTAAGCTCTACAAACCAAATCAATTTACAAATGCGTTTCATATGCATTGTAGAAAAGTATGATGGTTATATATTTTATATAACCCACGTTTTATAACACGTGTTTCCTTACTGAATTACATAATTTAAATAGCGTGATAATGTCCACGAGTAACCTCAAAGGAAATCGTACACAAACGAATTTTTGTGCTCTGGATATTTCTCATTCACTGGTTCAAGTTATACACTTTCACTTATTACAATCGCTATTAGCTGACATTTCAATTATATTTCTTTCTATATAAATTAATTTGCACATCTGTTATCAGGATGTCATATTGAATTCTTGACCAATGGGATCATTTGTGTCATTTAAATATAGTCTAAATGTAAAGATGATAAAATACACGATACTTTCGTTTTATGACTTTGAGATATGTTTAACACTTGGTTACTTATCCGTTGTTTACTTGGACTTCAATTTTCTACTATTTAATTGGGATGCCGATAATATTCAATTATGGTTTTGATGAACGTTTTAAATTGTCACTGAGGAAGTTCTATGGTCGATAGAGGAATATAGTGCAATTTCAGATTCCTCTTTCAAGAATGTAAACCGATATTTTGGGACTTGGCCATACAAAATAACCATCTTAACTTTTTGACTATACTTGATTTGACATAATATGTACATATATACAGACATTTCTGCACGTGCGTTTCCGACACTGGAATTTCAGTTAGGCGACATTTCTTGCCTTGATTGGGAAAATTTGATTTCGTTTTCTTGTCTCCTTCGTGTGTCCGTGCGTGTATATTCATGTATTTACTTCCTCGACATGAATGATTGTTGCAGGACTTTTGCGACGGGTGTTGCATGCAACCAGGGAACGCATACTCCTCCCAGGCACCTGGTCTCACCTCGATTTTATTGAAGTTTGCATTTGTCTGAATATGACACTTTTCACGATATTGTCCTTTTATTCCATAGACTATGAGACATGGTTTACACTTCAGTACTTCTTCTCTTTTTACTTTGGCTCCTGTATTAATACAGTCATGACAAATATTGACAAACATACTTTTATAATAAATATTCATTGAAACAATACACTCCTGATACTTTTTAGTTATAAGTTGCTTTAAAGAGTTTTCATTCTGTAAAGAGAGATGTCCATTATTAGTGATAATTGAGCTCAACATATACTATTGTTTTGCGTGTCACATTGCATATGCAGAGTCCTATCTGCTTCTTTCACCGCTAGAATAATCACTGGTACCAACGAATAATTTCTCATGCCGTAAGGAACAGACTGCGAGAGGCTGACATCCGTCCTCGACGCCCTGCTATCCGTCTTGTTCTCCTCCGACGTCACCATGTTGCGAGGTCAGCGTGGTGTAGATGAATCGTTGGAGAACATTACATTAACGCCAGTGTTGCTTAGCGCCGTCATTGCGGGGGAAGGCGCGTTATAGTCTGTAATGGAAATACAACACATGGTGATAGTGCAGGGCAGCTTAATCGGGTACGCTTCCATGACGAGATTGTATGTCAGCACGCCATTCCATTCATTCATAACAAAGAGAGCAACAATCTGCAGTAGGACAACGCACGGCCGCACACAGCACGTGTTGATTAACAGTAGCAAAACATCAATGTGCTATATTGGCCTGCGATATTACCGGATTTATTGTCTGTAGAACACGTTTGTTATGATATGGAATGAGATCTACGTCAAAAGCTAACATTTTGCGACGGTGGACCCTTTGCGCCGTTTTTTATTCCACATATGACGGAATATTGCGCATTCCTGCATAACCTTCGTTCAGTATATCGTACCTGCAAAGAATGCATCGGTGAAAACGGTGGTCATACACGCTATTAAACTTTTTTGCAACCCCCGTACTTTCAGTGGCTGTTTCTATCAGTCATAATGGACATTATCTGTGTTTTGATGTTTGAAATCCATTTAGAAAAATGTTTTCGATAGGTACACAATGAAAACAAACTGCATATATATATATATATATATATGATCAAGTGTAAAACCTTCTAAATGAACAATGAATTGATTTTATTCAAACACAGAACACGGATGTCCTAAAATTGCACATTTGACGAAAACATACTCTATTACCAATAGCTCTGATACTTCATTTGACTTGGTTCATATGTACAGTACCATAGGACAAGAGCCAGCGTCCGATATCTCTGCATATGGCTTAAGAACAACAACTATTCTAATATTTTAATTGCATTTCGAACAGAATGTAATGAAGCCATATCACATAAAAAGAAAGAAAATGTATCAAGGAAATTCTTTTATATTCATACTTTATTTCATACTCACAATAAATGAAAATTCATAATAATGTTATTTAAATACATCAATATAATTCTGTTCTCTATGAAGCACCTTCCTATATAATGATATCGGTGTACCTATCTTATTTGTAGATGGGCAATACACAATTATCCCTTTCCTCTTCACTATCCTAGCTGTATGTCTGCTAGTATCAACAATCAGCACAGTACTGTATAGGAACAAGTATGAGTAGAATTCTTTTTGTTCAGTTATTGCTTTATATATGATAACTATGTGGCTACCAAATCATGAAAATTTTAAAATGAATTCATTATTTATATTGACATCAAACCTTGTTTAGCTTCACCTCATCTCAATTCAAGCAATGGACAAAGAATCGAAAGCTGCAACACCCTTTTTAGGCAAACATTATACCTTATTTGTTTTTTTCTTTTAACGTAGGGAATGACTTGGATTATCTGTTGGTTGAAGCTCTTCATTCAACGTTTCGCAAATGGCCCTATTCAAGACAGAATAAATAAATAAATAAATAAATATATATATATTTACCTATTAATGCCTGTTTTGTGGGTAATATGCTCTCATAGTGTTGCTTTGGGAAGGTACGTGCCCGGGCGATAACGAGGGCACTATTTACCTTCCCAAAGCAACACTATGAGGTTTAGTGCATCACATCACCTTAATTGCAGCATAATTAAATGTATTATTGAGATACCATAGTGTAATTTACTCCAACAGCACATTTTCAACATGCACAGCCTGCTTGTTGTCGTCTGTTTACAATTACGCGGCGCCACCTATAAACCTCGCCGAGGGACGTAACTCTGTCGAGCAAAAAGCAATAGCGCCCGGACCGGGCATTATCACTTCATAGTCCCGGCGTGGTTAACCAATTAATTTCCAAGGATTTATCATGTGATGCACTAATAATTTTTAATCATCTGTTGGTCGGTCCTTGGCGTTTATCAAGATAGAACATACATGTATTTCAATTTTTCATTTTCAGTTGTGTAGATATAGAAAGGAATGGAATGTGAATAATCGTTTAATTGAGTCATCTTGATAAAGCCCGATGCGTTGAATAAAATGGGTTTTTTTTTTCAGTTGTTATGCTTTATAAACAAGGAGTTCATATGAATTCTAGTCTACTACAAAAACCTTCACATCATTTAATTTCATGATTATTTGATTATAATATATAATGGATTTCCACATAGCCGGTGTTCATTTGAACAAGAAAGATATAATTAATCGAATCTGCCTTACATTACAAGGTAAAACAATTTAGTTTACATATCGCAAACACAGAAACGAAATGTCATGAAATAAAATCATAGATTGTTGTATATTTATTTTCCTTTCGTACAATTTGCAGTTGCCATACTGAATACTGTTTTGTGTTGTCTATATGGGAAAGGAAATCAAAGCACCGCAGGTATGCCAAAGTTCTATAATAATTATTGTCAAACCTAATGGAATCTAATCGACGTTAACCATCTGAAGTAGCTGTTTGGCATTATCTTCTTAACAGTTCAAGAAAAAATTGTATTGTCTTACACTCTTTGAGATGTTCAGCTTATTAACATATTTCTCAAGGAGGATTTGTTAATGTTATGTAGTTGTCACACTATGGCTATAAGGTGTTGATATGTCTCATTTCATTGTATGCGCATGCCGCACTGTACAGTATCAGTGGTCATACTGTGTGGGACAAGAGCTATCCGAGCAGTGAGTACTTTCCTCTCCCGAACATGTGGAAGCACGGTGATATGCATCACGTGCATCGTAATCTATTAGTTTGATACATATCCTTAATAAATTAGATGGAGATTCTGCGAAAATTTTATTGTTTTACCTAACAATTATATCTGCAATTTTACATAACTGTATCATTTATATATCTATATATGCATTCATTCCGCGATAGGGATAATTCGACCGACGTCACAATGGACATGAGCATGGAATGCCAAACTCGAGAACAGTATTCTCAAACATAAGGGATGTGTATCATTGTACTTGAATCTTCCCTCGATGACATTCCATTGGACATCCATGGAGAATATTCAACTATCTCTGAGCATGAGTAATGACGCACTGCATACTTTTACACTTTTTGTAAACTTTAAATAAACTTTTCATATGCAAAAAAAGTGAAATGTGTGAAATAAAAATACTGTTTATATCAAAAAGTCAGTACACCATTAGCCAATTTATATTTTTCTCAGAAAATATGAAATAAAATTATTGAAGTATGTCAGAAAATATGAAAATCTGTGTTTCATTTATTTTAAAATCTATGAATACATGAACAGTCTGGTGGTGGTAATTGTACAATTTTAACGGACAAGTATTTTCCTTACATTTATGGGGTCGTTGAAGCAAAATGTATTAGTATTCTTGAATAAAACAAGGACACGCTTTACAATCATCAACACAATACTATAATACATAAGTGGACGTTGAATATCAATATATTGTTATTTGAACTCTTTAATCACTTCTCATCCGTCAAGTACTTGATCATTTATGAAGTAGTTCCTGTTCGGCAGGTAAGGTCAATAATAAGGACAGCAATCGACTCTGTTTGTTAGTATTATACAGGAGAGGAGCAAGAATGGTTTCTTATTTCAAGGCGCCAAGATGTAATATGTAATTGCTTTTTCTTCCATGGTGATACGTTCTTGTTATCGTCCGTTCAACATTTACCTTAATAAGAATCATTTCCCTATTAACTTTATATCGTATATCTCTGTACGTTGTTGTGATTGATGCACTCAATACATTGTTATTGTTGTATTCTATTTTACTGTCACACACGATCGTCAGAGGAAACTTGGGATTTCTCTGTCTTGTGCAGTGTAATGTTAGCGTATTGGAAAGAGAAATATCATTTAATGCTGGCAGCAATATACATATGAGAACATACTGCAACACCATAATAATTCAACTGTTCAAATATCTTGCATCTCATGTCCAGGTGTACTCTTAGCATTTTAAAGAAGACCATACACATATTGAACTGATTAAAAAAAAAGTTGAATCTTGACATAAATTTTCTGTAGAACTCAAGTTGTTAAGTTTTGAATATAAGTTTCCATTAGGTTTTCGCCTTGCGGAAACTTTTGACTTTAAGTTTCCGCAAAACTGAAACCTGCGGAAACTCCACATGCAAGTTTCCATTGCGGAAACCTCCGGAGACTTGATGTCCCAGTTTCCGCAAGGTTTCCGAAGTTGCGGAAACTTGAGGGAGGGGGGGGGGGGGTTGTAGTGACTATTGTTTTGATGCCAGTGTGGCATCACATACAATTATGAAAGCAATTCGTTGGTAAATGCGAAAATTCCGACGAGAGAGAGAGTTTTTAAGTAATTATGGCACACACTGAATTATGTTTGGTTTGAATCTAAAAGTATGTGTCTAAGCAGAATTCTAAATATGACATGATATAAAACGAATGCATGCGTACCTACAACACTCACGTAAATCTTCAAAACACACATACACACAAAAAACGAGAAACCGACGGTACGACAGAATTGCAGAGCATAACAGTATGACCGACATGTAGAATGTAACACAGAAACATGTCTCTTGAAGTTTGAACATTCTTCCAGAGGTTTGAAGTTGGTATCATTCATAGTATGCAGGAGATCAAGCTAAACGGTAATTCATGCAGGGTTCACTGAAACGTAAAACTGAGGTCAAGGTTACCAAATTGTGTATCAATTGTGAAGAACTCAGCAATATTTACAAACTGACTAAGTTTGAAGTTGGTATCTTTAACGGTATGCAGGAAATCAAGCTAAACGCAAAATCAGATTGTGTTCACTGAAGCGTAAAATCAAGGTCAAGGTCACCGAATTTTTTACTGGTCACAACAAAGTCATCGATGTCTACAAACTAACCCAGTTTGAAGTGTGTATCATTGCCTCTATACAAGAGATTAACCTAAATTTAAATTCAGACTGTGTTCACTAAAGCGTAAAATCAAGGTCAAGTTCACCAAATTTTGTGTCCATGGAAAAGGACCCGTCCATGTCTACAAACTAATCAAGTTTGAAGTTGAATCATTGACAGTATGATAAAGATCAAGCTAACTGCAAATCTTTGACGCCGGGGAGACAGATATCTCTAAATAATAGACCGATTTACTTCGCACAATCCTGTCACAAAAACAAAATAAAAAGTTGTGTTCTACCTTGTTTTAGTTGCTGTTACGGTCGTATTATTCCATTCAAAAAAAAAAAATAGAATATGATGCTTAAAAGTTAATGTGAATTTCGAAGCAAACGTGTTTTGACAATATCGTTTGAACAAAATGATAACATATATTAGACCGTTGCAAAAATACCACTTGCTTATCCACTGATAGATTTGAAATACCAACAGGGAACTCTCACAGCTTTCCCAACGAAGAGTTAAGAATGTCGTGTATTCTTGGTAAGAAATGGCATTTTCTACATATTAATATTCATAACATCTGGTACGCAAATATCATATCTTTTGATGTATGTTTCCGACATTTATAGCATTTTAAATGCGAACATAACTGATGTCCCGTGACTATGGCAATAACAACAGTGTAACACAGTGGATATTCTTGGACCCCTGAAATTCAGAAATGAGGCCAGTTGCCAGGTAGGAGTGAGCGTCTCCAGGCCATGACTGCTCTTATATACAGACGTAACAAATATAATTCAACACTCTATATATACAGAAAGTGAAGAAAAACTGCGTAGAAAAGGCCACTGGCACATAACATGAAGAATAAGGGTACAGTAACACTTAAGTCAAACCCTTTTTACGAACCCCATACTGATATGGATTTAAGTGTGGCATTAATACAAAATACGAAAGTCTTTTAGAATGGTGCGTATTTTAATCATAAATAGATATTTGAAGATCAGAATTAAAACCAAATTGGCCGACAAAGTGAGTAAAAGAATCAATCTAAGAATAGAGCTATGTACATGCAGGATGGAGACACTCCTTAGTTTTTAAGATTTTAAGCTTACATGTATATCACGTCAGCACAAAAAAAAAAAAAAACAAAAAGTTATGATGTCCCAGGGACTACTAGTCCATTAGCAGTGACGTCGTCTTAGTGGGAGTAATTAATATTAGAAAATATGTACGTTATGTAACCAATTTCAGAAACGCATTTCGATCTCGACGCATGGCCAAGGCCGACTTTATTTCACAATCACTTGTAAACATTTGGTATTAAACATCTGATGTAATTCATAAAAGGCACATGGTGTTAAGCCACATCGAGAATGTAATTTTGCCAATATTTATTGTTTCAGGATTAAATGATTGAAAAAAAAGATGAAATACATTTATATAAAAAATAACCGGTAACGCGTAATTTTTACAAAGGTCGGCCGCATTGTGAATTGGTTGCAACCTGTCTAGATATAATAAGATCTAGACAAACATTGCCATTCTATGATACAAGTTTACTATTAGAAATAGCAGGTATTATACTGATTATATTTGTCCGTTTGTGTGTTTACTCTTTTGCTAATCTATAAGATTAAAAAATAAGAATGAAAGATGTGTTTATATTTGTTTAAAGTAGCGACGAATTAAATATTTTATACCTTACAAAAACTCCACAACGCCGTTCTGCGGTATCTATTTCTGTGATTTGAAAAGGTGAAATATAAAACACAAACAGCACATTAAGGCCTATTGCAATCATTTAATAATATGAGTAATACGGAAATTCAATGGATGGTTTAAGTATGTGTTCACACAGTACGTATAAACATATATACAACAGTCTGGAGTCTGAGGGTGTATTGACAGTTAATTCCCTTTCACACGCGTTAAAGACAAATGCATTTAGACCCCTTTCAGAATCAGAAAAAAGAAAATAAAAAAAGAAGGAAAAACAAGTGTGGAATAGTAATAACAAGGCGCCGAAAACAAATATGTCCGTATTTGTTTCATCGTTCACAATGGTACTTGTTTAGAATAGGTATATATCGACGGGAAATCAAAACTGAAACCCGGCATCTTTCTTTTCGAAAAAAAAAATTAACCGAAATTACGCGAATCTAATTAAGTTTCTTCTTAATCTTTTACTATTAAAGATGTAAGATTTCTTTTGACCAAGATGGTTCAGTATCTTTACATGATTTCGTGTACAGTTCAGCATTATACATTGTTATTTACTTATAGTATTTGGGCCGTATTCTTTCACCCCACTGAAGATATAATTTTTGGAAAATATAAATGAAACATTCATCAATGTTCGCAGGTCTCTGGTTCTCTAGTCTCTTGCACTTATTGTTTTTAGTTTTGTGTGACTGCATGACAAAGCAACCTATGTCATTTTGCCAAACTTTTTCCCATCACGTGGTTATATAGTTTATTGTTCCGCGTTTCGTATTTTTGTACATTATCGGAGAAAGGACAATGAATGTTACTGCGATAACACTATTGATAATTGAATGTATAAGTAAATTTGGTACACCAGTCATTTTCATCATACTTGCCTTACGATGAAAGAAGACAAAACTATTTTAATAATGAAATTTTTTCCCCTAAGTTTTCTTTTATCCAAAGCGTTCTTGATGCATTCCATTTATTGTATGACTGCAAAAACAGAAGAGAGGTTTGTCGACATCAAACATTATAAATTCAGGAAATTATTCTAGGTTCTCACCTTCTAAAAGTTTTCCTTATAGTTTAAATCTTTTTAATAATTTACAAAGTAAATACCCATCACTTTGTGATATAATCATGTATTTTTGTGAGGTATGCAATAGAGATTATAGTCATTTTCCATATTGTGATTTCTTTCCTTTAAATTCTTTCTCTAGAAGCAGATGTTACCCTAAATGGTACGTGTTTGCAAGAAATTCAGGCTAATTCAAAGAGCAATGCAGCATTACAATGTGAAAGCAAGATGCAAGGGAAACTGAAAATATATGTCAATATGGAAAAAGCACAGGCCATTGTAAAAGAAATGAACCTCGGGAATTTATGGGTTGGTTATACAACGAAATGTAAGTACCTACATGTGTATTGAAGAACGGATGTCAATATACTATTACTCGATCAATGGCAAATAGAATGGGTAACTTGCAGTACTCACTTTTCTTTCGACAAAGCTGACATATGTTAATTCCCATCCTAATGTTTACGGTGATCTCGTATATAAACTAAGGAAAGTAAAAGGCTCCGATAACGTTATTGTATCATGTAATAAAATAGTCAAACGTCTTATAAATAGACAATATGATATTGAGATCATCAAAAAGACTATAGGTCTTGTATTTGGCCCCTCTACAGCCTTATGCAGACTTTTACTTGAACGTTGCACGCTGACTAACAGGGCAGTGGGGATTATATGACGGGCATTGTCCAAACCTCTTTCAGAGGAAACATGGTCCTGAACCTCGTCCCCTCTGACTGTTAGTCGGGACTCCTACAGATCTAGGGTCTTAGCTCGCTTTCAGACTGGCAGAGCACGGTTTATCATGTTGATGTCACATATATTTTTATACCATTATGTGTTTTACAATACCTTACGTGTTTATATTTTTATGACCTCTCAATATGCGATACCTGTTGACCCTTGTTCTTTACATGAAGGATTATTTTTAAATGTACGTCCTATGATTGTTCTGCTGTTACGGTGAGTGGGAAGGTGGGCCCGTAAACCGGTTAACCACACCATTTGTTTGGCTTTTGTCAAATTAAATGACCGTCCTAAGTCGGTATCGTAATTGCACTACAATAAAATATTTTTGTAATGTGTTATATGTTCTAGTATATTATTTATATTCATGCATGTATAGCTCCATGGTGACTTCTGCCACAACACTGAGCCAGTAACTCCTCTTTTTTTCTTTTTGACTTAATTGTTATTATACACTTTTCCTGATGTTGTATTTCTCTTCTTTCTATACAGTGTTGTTCACATTTACTGAATTATATTTGTTTCGTCTGTAGTTACAGGCATTGACGGTGGCTGTGACTAGCCAAACAGGAGACGCTCACTTCTTTCGGGCACCTGGTCTCACCTCTGAATTTCAGGGCTCTGCGAATGTCCACCGTACTAATTTGTTGTTAGCGCCATAGTCATGTGACACCAGGTACTTTCGTATTTTTTGTAATTGATTGTTATAGATTCGGAAATTAAAAACGTAAATTTATACAGCATAATAAAATGAGGAAATAGAATTGGCAATGATTTAAAGAAATTTCAAGTGTTAAAAAGCAATAGATATATGCTATCGTGACTTGTAAGACAATTATTCACTATCAATACCTTGTATGAAAGTATATAACTATTATGCTTTTTGTCATGCCTACCTGCATACTCTTATTCATGAAAATTAGTAATTTGTTTAGTGGACCTCAACCAAGAAAACAAAAACAAAAAAAAAAAAAAAAAAAAAGCTAAAGAGTTAATCAATTTAATCTTAATCTTAGCTAAAAAGGTTTTTTTTTTCATTCTTTTTCTTTGAAAAACAGGAAGGGTGTTTTGTATGTATAAATGATATATAAGTTCTCATTTCTGAGCCAAAATATAGATTTGAAACAAGCGGTATTAACAGAAGTAACAGCAATATGAGAGGTCTTAAGAGTCCGAAAATCATGTAAAGGTGTTGGTTAGTCATATCGTAACGCAGGATTCCCTCTACCAGTCTCCTTCTCCTCTCAATATGTGTAAATGTTATCAGCAGCTATATCTTGGAGAGACGAAAATTAGGAATACTTTTAAAAGTTATAGAACAAGGTGATATTCTTTCGGATTATTTCTCAATGTATATCAAACTGATTTATTGATACGGCATTATTACAGCAGATGTATGATATAAAGTATCATTCTCTAAAATAGATTTCTTCTACACATTATTAGAATTATATAGACTCGTTTTTATAAACTAAAAACCAAAATATAGATTTTAACATGCGGCAATAACACAATAGGAATTTGGGAAGTTTTAAGATACGGAAATCATTTAAAGATGTATGTTAGTCATATCTTCATGTTAGGGCTCACCTTACCATTCTCCTTCTCCTCTGAAGATGTGTTAATGTTATCAGTAGCTATATCTTTGACAAAAAAAATATTTAAAATACTTGAAAAAGTTCTAGACTAAGGTAACATTCAAATTGGATTTTTTTTTTTCAATATTTATAAAACTGGTTCATTGACACGGCATTTTTACAACAGATTTATGATATAAAGTGCCATTATTTAGAAAAGCATGTAATCTAGATCCCCAGATTTCAGATCCATATAGTAAAGCAAGGTACAGTGTGTTAATCAAATAAACATAATTGTCGATAAGGGATACAATTCAGACTTTTTAAAACAAGGCGCACAGAGCTTTAACTTGACATCAATATTTTAGTTTTATGTTAAAATGCTCATTAAGAGGAATGAATTTCAAGATATTTATATTTCCCTTTGATTTGTCGAAGTTACAATAGAGTGTACAGCAATATGCAATAGAATTACTTGCACGGTTAATGTTTTCTTACGTGCAAACGCATCCTGTGATACAAGACGTTCGTGTTTCTATCTATCCCTCTTTGGTCAATTCGCCAATGCTGTCAGGCATTAAAAATAATCGACCAACTATAACGAGTGTAGTCGACAAGTCTTTCGTTGACATTATTCTGTTTTTAATAAATAAAATTTTCACCGAGAGATGTCTGATTGAAAATTGTAGTTTGCGTGCTATAAGGATGCAGGAAGCTCGGATATCACAAAGCAATGTGGCAAGACAGTCTTAATTAACATTGTAAATGCTTTATGGAGACGAGCAAAGTGGTGTCATTCGGGACCGTCCACGATCTGGACGTCTGACGTCACTACGGCAAGATACGTATACACCGAAGTCATATTTCCGTCACCGATTCCTATCCGCGTTTTTGACGGCTAGAAGCATACATGGTATTCGACACAAAAGAAGGGTTAGTATTCGTCCTCAACGTCCTGTTCTGCTTCGGCGTCACCATGTTACGAGATTAGTGTAGCGTTGTATACATAGTTTTAATTTAGATTGGGCAGTAGTTCTGTATACTTATGAGTTGAGATTTCATCTCATGGTCGTGTAAGGGTTTATCGTTGTACCGAGTCACATTATATTGACGCCTGCTTTATTCAAAGTCGTCGGTCGGCAGAGGGAACGTTATGGTCTGAGGTGTAGTTACAACACATGGAAGGATCCCTTTGGTAATAGTGAAGAGTAGTTTACCCAGCGTACCCTATCGTGATGAGGTTGTACCACAGCGCGTCATTCTATTCCTTCACACCAATCAGTGCAATTTTATTCTGCAGTATGACAACCTAGGACCGCATTCCGCACGCGTTGTCAGTCATTACCTCCAGCAACAAAAAAAAAAAGTGCCACCCTCACTTGTCACAGAACTTATATCTAATTTACAATGTTTTACAATGTTCGGGTTGAAATGGAAAGTCCACAATGAGTACCAAACCCGTAGCTACGGTGGACGCATTGCGTCTTTCTTTGTTGCACATATCGCAGAACAGTCGTTCAATGCGTCGTAGATGTAAAGAATGCATCAATGGAGATGATGGTCATACACCATACAAAACTTTCAATGGCTGTTTTTATCGTATTTTAATATTACACATAATTGTTGCTTACATGTTAAGGAAGTGTCATGAACTGTCTAAGGGTCAAATTGTCAAGGTCACAATGGGCTGGAATGGAAATATTTGTCCGGGCCATAACATTTTAGCGCCTTGATGAATTTCATTAATATTACACATGATTGTGGCTTACCTCTCAAGGAAGTGTCATCAACTTGTCTCAGGGTCAAATTGTCAAGGTCACAATGGGCTGGAATGGAATAGAGATAATGTGCCAAGGGGAGTTTGGATAAAACTTTTGACAACGCACTAATTACAACATTTTAAGTGTATCTAAATTTTATGCCACGCGTGGGTATGCAACGCTTAGCGTTGTTCTTATTATTTGTTTATTTATTTATTCATTTATTTATTTATTTATCTTTTTATTTATTTTTGCTACTGTAAGTAAAATGGATGTAGTCAACTAAGTCACAAGATAATGTTTGCGAAGCTTTGTTGCTTCAGAACTGTCACAAAATTAATTAAATTCACAACAACATGATTTATTTTCAGAGTTCTTTAAATATAAAACTCATTTAGAAAAATGATTTTGATAATTGCACAATGTAGACAAACTGCAAAACTATATAAATGATCAGATGTGAAACCTTCTAAATGAACAATGAACTAATTTTGTTTAAACAAAGAACATGGGTGTCCGAGAATTGCAGATTTGACAACAGCAAGCACTGTTAACAATAGCCCTGACACGTCATTGGAATTGGTGCGTATGTTCAGTACCGTATGGCAGGACCCAACGTCTGTTATATCAACATATTCCATCACGACAAAAACAACGAGTAGTAAGTATTATGCAAATTTTGGATCACTTACATTTAAATTATCTAGTGAGAAAGGATGACGTATTAATTCTTTGCTATATTCGTAACTGCATTTCATACAAGAATTTAAGATACTAACTCCACAGACTCTACAGATAAAATAAAACAGGGCAATTATCGTTTATACATATTTTATATCATACTCACACGAAATGGAAATTCATCATAATGTTATTTAATGACATTTCTCTTCTATACGAAGCGCCTTCCTATATAATGATATCGGTGTACCTATCTTATTTGTAGATGGGCAATACACCATTATCACTTTCCTCCTCACTATCCTAGTTGTATGTCTGATAGTGTCAACAATCAGCACAGCAGTGTATAGGAACAAGTATGAGTAGAATTCCTTTCGTTTATAGTAATTACATAACCGTAATGGTATATCCTTAATATTGCTTTATATATAATACCTATGTGGCTACCAAATCATGATAAATTGAATATTAATTCATAACCTGTATGGATTAGGAATCTTTGTTAAGCATCACTCCATCCGAATCTACCTCAGTGACAAGTATCGAACGCCCCCCTTTTTTGTTTTAGACTAACATTATGCCGTTTGTGTTTGTCATTTGTCAGATCCTATGCTTTGTAAATTAGGAGTTGACGTGAAAATAGTGTACTACAAAAAGCTTTACATCACTTAATTTCACACTTATTTTGCTCTGAATACATATTGGATTTCTACAAAGCCCGTGTTGAGTTGAATAAGTAAGATATAAGTCGAATTGCTCTTACATTACAGGGGTAAATAATTTAGATTGCATATGGCAAACACAGAAATAAAATGCCATCATATGGAATCATGTATTGTTGTATATTTGTTTTCCTCATACAATTTCCAGTTGCCATACTGTACGCGGTTTTCGACTGTCATGGGAAAGTAAATCAGAGACCCATAGGTATGAAAACTGAAAACGTTCTATAAGTGTCAAACCTAATGAAATCTAATCCAATTAACATTCTGAAGTAGCTGTATGGCATTATCTTCCAAAAGTTAAAGACAAATACTGTTCAATGTTGAACATTGTAGTGTCCTACACTTTTGTAAGATGTTCAGCTTACTGACATATTCCTCATTGAGGGTTTGTTAATGTTATGTAGCCCTCACACTATGAGTTTACAGTATTTATATTTCTTATTTTACTGTAAAAATCCCTCGCACTGTACAGTATCAGTGGCTAATTTCGTGTGGGCAGTAACTAATCGAGCAAGGACTGCTTATCTCTCCCAAACATCGGGAAGCACAGTGACATTGCATCATCCGCATCGCAATCTATTGTTTTCATACATAGTGTTAATAAATTCAATGGAGATTGTGCAACAGTTTTTTTATATAATAATTTAAACTGCATTTGACGTAGCTTTATCATTTTTCTAATTATGTATGCATTCATTTCACAATAGGATTGATACGACCCATATCACAATGGACATGAGTTTGTGATACCAAACTCGAGAAAAGTTTTGTTAAACATCTGGGATATGTATTATTGTACTCAAATCCCGTCTCGAAGACAGCCCAGTCGGTAACACTGGGGAATATTCACCTATCTCTGAGTATGAGTAATGACGTACTGCGTACACACATATTGTAAACGTTTAATAAACCTTTCATATATAAAACAAAATCTTTTTTTTTTGTGTGAAATGAAAGTACCGGTTCTATCATAAAATCTATGAATACACGGAGAGTATACAGTATACAGTTACCCGACAGTTATATCCCTTTCAGTTATGGCGCCGTTAAAACAAGATGTATTAGAACAGTATTCTTGAATAAAGCAAGAATACCTTCTGTAATCATCAACACAATACATAAGTGGACGTTGGATATCAATATGTTGTTATTTGGGCTCTTTAATTACTTTTCATTCGTTAGATACTTGATCATTTATGAAGTAGTTCCTGTTCGGCAGGTAGGGTCAATAATAAGGACAACCATCGACTCTCGCTGTTAGTATTGTACAGGAGAGGGGCAAGAATGGTTTCGAATTTGAAGGCACCAGAATGAAATTTGTTCCTAATTGCTTCCTCCCTCTTTCATGCTGATACGGTTTCATTAATGTTAGTGTAATAAATAACTTAATAAAAATCATTTCCCTATTAGCCTATTGTCGTATACCTCTGTACGTTGTTGTGACTGATGCATTCAATACACCAGTTATTTTTGTACTATATTTTACTGACACACACCATCGTCAGAGGAAACTTGGAATTTCTCTATCTTGTACAGTCTAATGAAAGCGTACTGGAAAGAGGGAGAGTATTTAATGCTAGCAACATAATACATATGAGAATATACTGAAACACCATAATAGTTTAACTGTTCAAATATCTTACAATTGCATCTTGATTATAATATTGTTTTGATTATAATTCCTTACATCATCAGCGTGACGTTACCAGCAATTATCAATAATTTAATTTTACATTTTTTAATGTACGTCCTTTGATTGTTCTGACGTTACGGTGAGTGGGAAGGTGGGCCCGTAAACCGGTTAAGCACACCATTTGTTTGACTTTTGTCAAATTAAATGACCGTCCTAAGTCGGTATCGAAATTGCACTTCAGTAAAATATTTTTGTAATGTGTCATATGTTCTAGTATATTATTTATATTCATTTATTGTATAGCTCCATGGTGACTTCTGCCACATAACATAACTAGCCAGTAACTCTTCTTTTCACTTTCCTACAACGCTCACGTTTACAAAAAGAAAATGAAGGTATTGAAAATTGCGCTGAGGACATCCTACGATGCTAACAGTCCATCAGCAGTTATATCGATCCCGCAGTAATGACAAATATTAGAACAATATCATTTATTAATTTGGTAACCATATACTTATTTCGATAACTTATCTTTTAAGTGATCCTTTGAATGATGCGAATTCTAATCACATAGATATTTGAATATCACAGTTAAAACCAAAGTGGCTGACAAAGTGAGCCTAAGAATCAATCTAAGGACCGAGCTATGCAAATGCAGGATGGAGACACTTATTAGTTTTAAACTAATACAGAGAACAAACCATCATGACTAAAATTATAAGCCTATATCCCGTGACAACAACTGCACTGAAAACTAAACTTGTGATGACGTGGGGACTATCAGTCCATCAGCAAGAACGCCGGCCTAGTGAGTGTAATGAATATAAAATATATCTACGTTATATAACAAATTTCACAAAACGCATTTCGATCTCGACGTACAGACAAAGCCGACTTGATTTCACAATGTATAAAGCACCTGATGTAATTTATGCGAGGCACATAATGTTAATCCGCTTCGAGAATGTAACAAATTCTGCTAATATGTATTGTTTCGGGATTAAATAAATAAAACAAAATGAAATCTATTTCGATAAAAATAACAGACAACGCGTCATTTTAACAAAGGTCGCCCTCGTTATGAATTAGTGGCCACCTGTCTAGATATATTAAGATTTACACAAACGGTGCCAATATATGATAGATGTTTACCATAAGAAATATCAGTTATACACTGATTCATATTTGTTCGTATGTGTGTTTACTGTTTTGCTAAATTCCAAACTTATAATATAGAAATGAAAGATATGTCTATATTTGTTTAAAGTAGCGACAGATTAAATATTTTATATCTTACAAAATTCCCCAAAAAGTGATGTGCATTATCTATTGCTGTGATTTCGAAAAGGGAAATGTGAAACAAAAAACAGAAAATAAATGAAAATTACGGAAATTCAATGGATTGTTTTAAGTGAGTGTTTATTTGATTCCTGTGTCAACAAATGGTGCATTACCATATTTCCAATAGTCTGGATTTTGGACATTTATTGACAGGTAATTTCCCACCACACACGTTAAAGATATATGTATTTAGACACACGTTTTATATAAAGCGAAGATAAAAGATTAAAAATATATAAGGGGAGAGTGAAGTACCTACATGTATTCCTACTCTATACCTACTTCTAATCCTTGATGTACTTGATTATTTCAAACGTAGTTCCTATTTAGATGGTTAAACAATTACTACAACTCAACATTTCAACTGTAACAGGGAAAAACAAGAGTGGAATGTTAATTGCAAGGCGCCGAGAACAAATATTTCCTTATTTGGATCATCTTTAACAATGGTACGTTTTTGGATAGGTATATATCGACGAAAAATTAAAACTGAATCTCGGCATCTTTCATTTCGGAAAACAAAATTAAATGAATTTACCGGAATCTAATGAAGTTTCTCCTTATTTTTTCACTCATAAACATAGAAGATTTCTTTTGACGAAGATGTTTCAGTATCTTACCATGACCTGTTTCAGTGATACATATAATTCTTTAATTTAAACAATTTAGGGAGGATTCTTTGAAACAACTGAAGATTTCAGATTTAGAGAAAATGAATGAAACACTGATCAATGTTAACAGGTGTCTAGTCCTCTACTCTTTCGTACTTATTTCTTAATTTTGTGTGACTGTATAAGTAAGCTATCTATGTCCTTTTGCCAAACTATTTCCTATCACGTGGTTATATAGTTAATTGTTCCGTGTTTTGTATTTTTGTACATTATGGGAGAAGTGACAATGAATGTTACAGCGATAATAGTTTTGATAATTGGATGTTTTGGTAAAGTAGGTAAGCCTGTCATTTTCATCTTAATTGCATCAAAACTATAATAAAACTATTTATGAAATGATTCCATACATATGCGCAGTAAATACTGATCCCTCTGTTTATAATGGATAATGGATAATAGATATCATATTACCAATATTAGGGTGACTTATCTGGTTCATCTTACTATCTGTTTTGTGACGTATGCAATAGAGATCATAGCCATTTCCAAATTTAGTTTTCTTTCCTTTAAAGTCTTTTCTTAAAAAGCAGATGGTACGTGTTTACAAGAAATACAGTCTAATTCAAAGAGCAATGCAGCATTACAGTGTGAACACACGATGCAAGGGAAACTAACAATATATGTAGGATTGAAAGAAGCACAGGAGATTGTAAAAGAAATGAACATCAGTGATTTATGGATTGGTTTTACAAAGAAATGTAAGTACATACATTTAAATGTTTTCTCTAGAAGCAGATGATACTCTACATGTTACGTGTTTACAAGAAATACAGTCTAATACAAAGAGCAATGCAGAATTACAGTGTGAAAGCAAGATGCAAGGGGAACTAAGAATATATGTAGGATTGGGAGAACAATGATTTAAAGGCATATTTTAAATTTTGATTTTAAAGAACAATAGGTATATACTATCTTACAATAATTCACCATCAATATTGTGAATGAAAGCATATAACTATCACGCTTTTTGTCATACCTACGTGTGCACTCTTATTGTGGCTGATCAAATGGCAATTTGTACTATGGAGTTCAACCAAGAAAAAAAAAAGATAGATAAACAATAAAAGGGTGTAACCTCCACTTAATAAAAAGAAAAGAATATATATTATATTTCATGTTTTGCTTTTCTATTTGGGGGGGGGGGGGGGGGGGGGGGGTGGGGTATTTAAATTAATATGCATTTATAAATATGTCTGTTAACTTTTCTCATTTTTTGGGATAGATTTCTTCTACACATTATTAGAATTATAAGGACTCGTTTTTAAAAGCTAAAAACCAAAATATAGATTTTAACAAGCGGCAATAACACAAGTAACAGGATTATGGGTATTTTTCAGATACGGAAATCATTTAAAGATGTATGTTAGTCATATCGTTATGTACGGGCTCCCCTTGCACTCTCCTTCTCCTCTGAAGATGTGTTTATGTTATCAGTAGCTATATCTTTGACAGAAAAATATTTAAATTACTTGAAAAAGTTGTAGACTAGGGTAACATTTAAACTGGGTTATTTTATAATATATATATAACTGGTTCATTGACACGGCATTTTTACAACAGATTTATGATATAAAAAGCATGTAATCCAGATCCCGGAATGTCATATAGTAAAGCACGCGTTCAGTATGTTAATCAAATAAACACAATTTGTCAATAATGAATACAATTCAGACTTTTTTTATACAAGACAGACAAAGTTTTAACTTGACATCCGTATCTTAGTTTCATGCTATAGTGTTCAGTAAGAGGAATAAATTTCAAGATATTTAAGTTTCCCTTTGATTTGTCGACGTTCCATTAGAATATACAGCAATCTGCGAAAGAATTACTTGCACGGTTAACGTTTTCTGACGTGCAAACGCATTCTGCGATACAAGACGTTCGTATTTCTCTCTATCCCTCTTTGGTCAATTCGCCAACGCTGTCAGACATTAAGAAGACATCTAAATAACCGACCAACTATACATGGTATTTGAATCCAAAATGCATCGGATGTTTTTGTGTATCTGTTAAAAACTTCCATATTGATTAGTATAAACGAAATAGTTATTGTTTAAATAAATTTCCAGCTGGTCTCTCTCTCTCTTTCTCTCCCTCTTTGGTCAATTCGCCAATGCTGTGGCACATGAAAAAGACACCTAGATAACCGACAAACTATGTCGGGTATCTGAAGCCAAAATGAATATGTTTTTCTGTATCTGTTAAAAATTTCCATATCGATTAGTTTAAACTAAATATGTATTGTTTAAATAAATTTCCAGCTGGTCTGCGGATGTGTCAACTAATGAGTATATCTGAGACAAGCGAGACGTATTTCACTAACATGATTTGTGGGGAAATGGGAAATGTAACATTCCTATGCATAACAAGTAAGACGCGTTTTGACATTTTGTCGTTTGTAATATGAATTGCAATTTTGTAAAGTATTTGTTGTTAATGTCAATTAGAATACATCTAAATTAATGCAACGTATATACTAGAACTTCTAGATGACTATATGAATAACTAGATACATGCATATTAAAGTTAAAGAGTATAAACGCAGATACATTGCAATGGAAAAGTAAATATGAAGCTTATTGTATAAAGCACCGGTGCTTTTGGGATATGTCCCAATTTTCTGATTACTTTCTGTGATGATGAAAAACTATTGTTACATGAAACTCTAAAACCTAAGAATTATCGTAATAACAATAAATCATCTTCTCCATTGTCAGTGTTTTCTATCAGCAAAGTAAAGTCATATTTAATTGACAAAGTAGCTTTCATAGACTAGAATCCCGTATACTATAATCAGTTGTATGCTTCTTTTATCATCTTACCCCATGTCCCACCTTATATTTCTCAGAATCTTTATTGTCTAGTGTTGCATTTATATTTGATAAAGCCGACAACACAATGTTTTTATTTTGTGTGGTACCTTTTTTTCGGACTTCGTTTTTCAAGGAAATCTTATTCTATGTCTCAGATTCTCAGATTCTTTATTGACTAGTGTTGCACTTCTTTTTTGTCAAAGAGGACAATGCATTGGTGTGTGCGTTTTCGTATTTTACTTTAATAAATAGAGGGGTGTTTTTAGTTATCCTGTCCAACAAGTTACACTTATTGGATAATGGATACCAATGTTCATTGATTCCAATTTCGAACTTACACACAACTTTTACACACGATTTATTTTGTTTTGTTATTCTCTATAAAGTAATTCTTTATTTTTGTGAATTTTTTTTTTTGGGGGGGGGGGGGGGGGGGGGGGGGAGGTTGTTTCTGTATTTTGACACACAATCAATATAACCCTCAAATCTATTACATTTCATTGTGGATATTCTAGACATGTATATGTTTATGACGGAAATGGTTGAAAGTCACTGTGGCACTCACAGCCTACTACAATCAAACATTTATAATAATCACCCATGTTAAGAGTAAGGTATCAGATTTGATAGACTTTCTACATTCATAACAAACTGAAGGAAAACGGCATGAGATAATTGAAAAAAAATTGCGATACATACATGTATGGGCGGAGGTCTGAAATTCTATGGTATTTCAATTTCGACGGAAGTGCGTCATTGTTTATATCTAGGTCGCTCTCGCAAGATTTGACTACCATTGTTGTAAAATGGTAAAAGAAGCCCATCCCACTTTACCACGAAATATACAGTCAAGATGCGTTTAAAGTAAGTAACATTATTTTAAATACCCAATTAAACATGAAAATTAATGGCCGCCATACTTAACTCTTTTTCAAGGCTTTCATTGTCGCTGCTTTATAGCTACATGGTAGTATAATTAAATATTAATAAAATTACTTGAGTCCATGTTTCTTCCAGGTCAAACCTAGCATTCATCATGTAAACACAGGCTGTGTTCACCTACTGCATTAACTAAAGCGTACAGAACTGTTGGAGAGGAAAAGAAGTCCGTGTGTGATGCTGCAGGGCAATACAGTGTGACAATTACAATTCTGAGAGACCGCATATTAGGGACTGTTGAACCTGAAGCAGTGAAGAGTGGACGGGAGCCCTTCCTAAATAACCTTCAAGAGACAGAGCTAGTAGAGCAACTAACAACAATGGCTAGTTATGTATGTGATATGTAAAAAAAATCAATTCAAAATTATTTTATATTTATATGGTAATCGAATCTTGGATCGTGGTGTTGCAAGTCAAATGACAACACCACTGAGCCAAGGATATCTTGTTCGATAATCACATGTATTTTTCTTGTAATACCTGTATGGGCATGTGGTTAAATTGAAAATATTTTTATTATTTATAAATGGTTTTCAGTTTCATCCATGATTTTGTATTATATATTGCATATTACATGTATATCCAAACTTATATGTATATTGTTTTTATATGCATTTTGCTCCAATGGCATTTTCTTGTTTGTTAAGTCATCCGTGTGAAATCTACTCATAAGATTTCATTGCGCAGGTATTCACAAAATTTGAACAAAAACGTTTTAGATTTTGGAAGTAAGCAGTCGAACTTATTTTGTCACACAGGTCTGATTGAGTCATTGCAGTGCACTCATCTGTTTAACCCTTACATAGGGCACGTCGCTATCATGTGAAGTACATGTATCATGATTCGTAATAAATGAATTCTACATATTGTGGGTCCTGTTACATGTATATGGATACTCACTACTTGAAGTTGTGAACCTTGCAATGGACTTAACAGTTCAACTTGGCATCAGGACGAGAAAAAATTCTATAACCTTTAACTGATTTCGCAGTTTTGTGAGTGGGTAGTCAGCTCTTAAGCCCAGAGGGATGGAGGCTGCTAGAGCTAAGTGTGCTTCAGTCCCAGTGGTGAAAAAAAATTTGATGAACTCCAGCAAGTTCTAAATGAAAATGGGTTTGATGCGAATCCAAATTTAATATACAGTGTGGATGGGAAAGGCTTTACCCAGAACCATTCCCCTCCTGTCGTGGATTGTGGCACAGATATTACCACTCAAGCTGTAACATCAGGGAAATCAAACACAACAATTGTCGTTGGGTGTGGTAATGCAAATGGTTCATCTATTTCACCTTATATTATTTTTCAAGGGAAGATGCGAAATGAAGTGATGGATGAAGCAACACTATGGGCCACTGGAGGAGGAGTTTCTGAGTCTGGCTGATCCAATTCAGAAGGTTTTAGAGAATTATTTCTTAAAATGTTTCTCTGACAGATAACGTTTTACTTCTAATGGATGGACATAAGTCCCACGCATCACTTGGACTTGCAAAATGGGCCAAGAATAAAGGAATCCTATTGTTTTTATTACCGGTCCACTCCAGACACTTACTCCAACCATTTGATGTAACATGCTTTGGACTAATTGAATGTATTTATATTTCTAAATGTCAGAAATCATTAAGTGATTCACATGGTGTCATCATGAGATATAACATTGGCAAGCTAATTGGTAAGGCATATAATAAATGTCACATTGGTATTCCTCCTGAATCACTGAACCCAATAGAATATTTCTTGGAATATCTAATGTGAATGCAAAAAGATAAAAAGGAAACAAAACATGGAGAAAAGACAGACAGACAGAACATTTCAAGCATTTTTAAAGAAAAAAAAAGATACACCAAAAGAGAGGTATAGAAGAAGCGGTGAGTGCCATAATTCCTGGAGATTGTATAACAGACGATGGAATAATACGGGAAATGGAAGAACGTGAAGCTGGTCAACAGGAGAAAATAAAGTATCAAGCGAAAGAATGTAAGTCTAGACAGTCAACAACCACCTACATCTCGAACACAGAAAGGAAGGAAATTGGAGACTTCAGAGGATGAGGAAGATCTCTTTTCTGTGTACACAATTTACTCCTGTAGGTAAAAAAGAGCAATCATAATTTAATTTGTGTTAAACGGGTACTGTGTGATGGCGTTAAAAATGGACATCACTGGACACATCTACAGTTCTGTTATGCTACAATTGTGATCAGACGAAAATGACAACAACTTATGTATATATTGTATATAATTTTCTATGTTTGAGAGAACCCATTTTTTCCTAAAGCTGTTGATTTCACTTTGTTTCTTCTATCAAAATATCCAAAGAAATGTCATTATAAACATGATAATTTGTTTGGCCTTCTTTTTAAGAGTTCGTGTATAGATGGTGCTATCGTCGAAATTAGAACATCGACGGCGATCTCCATGACTTGATAGCTATTTATGTGTTGACTTCCAGAAATGAAATGTTGTACGTATGGAAATAAGTTAAAGACCACAAGATTAATTGTAATTTTAAGAACTGTTTGAAGCAGTATCTGCAATTTACATATCTACGATTTTCATTGTGAAAATTTGTTATCAGATTTATCCCGTTGAAATAAGGACACTCGAGAATACTAGCAGGAACAAGAAACTGTACACAAGTTAAATAAAGAATAATAAGTATTCCTTGGTCAGTCTGTCTTCTTAAAGCTGGCCTCTCACCATAAAAAGCCGAAATGTTTCGAAATTTTTTTTACGGGAGCGAGGTCGACATAGGTCGACCTCGCTCCCTTATGGTTTATGAATACTAAATGAACGTCTGACCCAAATGCTCTCGCTTACCATATGAAAGAAATGTCAAATCGACAAACCGTGGCATTTAACTGGCCTGCACGGACGGTCAGCATGGCTGTACAAAACGTATGAAAACTTTTTTTTCCTCACTATACACTTTACATAGATATTTAACGCTTGCAGCACTAGACGGATTTATTTATTTACATTTTTACATTTATTAATTCTTTTACAACAATTTACTTATGTGTCCATTATTTCATTTTTGGCTGATCTCATACAATACGGATGCAAGTTTACATGTATAGTGTAAACATGCATATGTTATTGCATTTCATAACATGATCCAATGCAGATAGGAGACGCAAGGGTCTTGTCTGACTACACTGCCTCTTGCATTATCCTTTAAACCCGTCATTGGGATAACAGTGATGGATAGATAAGCCGCAATGTTTTGTATAATTTTATGAATGGGGATCCATATCAAGTGGAACAGTTACAAACAAACAGCATTATTATTTATTCTAATTAATATATGATTTTAAAAGATTTTTCGTTCTCTTAACACCTGCGCCTCTCATTCCGCTTTTTGCACCTGTCTAAGAGATCTTGGGCAAAAAAGCGTTCGGTCGTTCCGTCCGTCTGTATGTACCTCCGTAATTCTGCAGTGCCTAATAACTTTCAATAGAATGTTGTTACAGTTACCAAAATTCAACAGTAAGTATATCCCCTAAGCGTCATCATGTGACCAGGGGGTAGAAGATTGACAGCTATGTTTTTTTTGCAGCTGGGGCATTCTTGTTTCAAAAACGCAGGTTGTTCAGCTAAAAATGTTATTAGTTCTTGAATTTGTATGAACAACTTAATAGCCCGTAAATAACAATAGAAATTATCACCAAAGTGTCATATAGTTTTTTTGTTTCCGTACTATTATTGATGAAAAATGTTTGTACTTGAAATAAAATAAATAAAACAAAATAAAATAAATTTAAATAATACCTTTGTGGATCCAGACGTCAGAAGAGTCCTATAATCTACAAATAACATTATTCAGTATGCACCCACTATCAAGGATCGTGAACAGAATCTTGTGTATAATTTTGAAGATTTCGTCTTCAATCTATACCATTTTCTGTTTGTATGTTACTTATTCGAACACTCCAAAAGGTGTCAACAAACGGATTTGTAAACTGATGTGTCTTTCTTTACAGTAAAGTATACATGTATAAATAATATTATGCTTTCCAAATGTGTGATCTGTTGTGGTGTATTGGAATTTGGCTCTTGAAATTTGGAGAAAGGATAGTATTACCTGAATATCGTAAGTTTTCAAATTACATATATTTTATTGACCTTTTTACATTTGCACGGAGAGGGTGGGTTCGTTACAAGTACAACTGAACACACGATACTATTTGTACATTATGATATATGTCATACCTAGTTATATCATAATATCTAAATAACTATAACATGTAATATGATTTGTTCGTTCAACTTTAAAATTTGTTTATTTACGTTACGCACGGTTGGGTGGGTGGCCTTTTAGTGGCAAATGCATACAACATTACAGTATCATGTGATCTTTTGTTATAACTAACTTTGTATTATTTATGTATGTTCCCTCAAAAAATGAAGAAACAAAAAAGGAAATATATAGAGATAATTACACGTACTTCTGTTTGTAACGCCATGTTGCCTTTGTCGTGTCTTCGATGAAATGTCACGGTTGCGTGGCTACGCCTGTTTCTTTTATACCGTGAGAGAAAGCTCTGTTCAAGCATTTGGGTCAGACGTTCATTTAATATTCATAAAACATACGGGAGAGAGGTTGACCTAGGTCAACTTCGCTCCCGTTAAAAAATTTCGAAACACATCGGCTTTTTATGGTGAGAGGCCAGCTTTAAATATCTGCACAACCAAGGTAATTGCCCTAGATACAGCTTTCATATATTGCATATGGGTTTTTGGTTTTTTTTTTTTTTTTTTTTTTTGATTCTGTATTAATATTGTTGATCGGTGACGTCATAACGCCCCATATTTGATCACATGTTTGGCACACTTGTGATTGTTATATTAATGACGGCATAATGAAAAGTTCGACATTTTCAACCTTGTGTGACGTCATCAGTAGTATTTTGCGCTAAAGTGCTTGACATTGGACGATAGTTTGTCATTCTGGATAAACGTTACGTTGTCATAAGACACCAGCTGTTTCTTTCAATGTATAACTTCCCTCCTAAATGATTTGCTGATAAGGTTTATAGATAGGAAATGGACGTTTCCAGTATGATATCTTGGCGGGAAAAGGTACATATCTATAGAATAATACAAAATAAGACACTTATTCTATAAAAGCATCGTTTAATATACTACACGCGTGTATGAGAACTCGATTTGTTAAATATGTTAATTATCGCGTACGATGCTAGATGGCCACAACATACTATTTTGGAGTTTCGAGTCTAGGCGACACGCGATTAGTAATCGATTAAAATTTCTTGCATTCATTTACATTATTTTGAATTTAAACAAAGAAACATCAATTTTGTGTTTTGTATATATATATATAAAGTTTTCATTGAGATATGCCTGATTTAAAAATATCATTTGCGTGCTCCTGTGATGCTGGAAGTGGGATGTCTTAAAGCAATGTGGCAAGACGGTTTGGAGTACAGATTAACACTGTAAATGCGTTATGGAGACGAGCAAAGTGGTGCCACTCTCGACCGCCTACAGTCAGGACGCTCACGTTTTAGGTCACTATGACAAGATACGTATATACCGACGTCATATTTGCGTAATTGATTCCTATCTGCTAGAAGTATGCATGGTATTCGATAGATAAAAGACGCCAGCATACATCCTCGACGACCTGCTATACCTCCTGTTCTGCTTCAACCTCGCCGCAATACGAGGTTAGTGTAGTGTAGGACACTAATTTTTAGTAACAGAGATTGGGCAGGAGCTCTGTTTACTTACGAGTTGAGATTTTATCTCATGTTCTGGCTTATCGTCGTACCGTATCACGTAATAATGACGCCTGGTTTATTCAGCTCCGTCAGTTCTGCGGGATGAACGTTATGGATTGCGGTGTAATTTACAACACATGGTAGGAGCCTTTTGGTAATAGAGATGGGTAGTTTACCCGCCGTACGCTACCGTAACGAGATTCTACGTCAGCGTGTCATTTTATTCATTCACAGCAATCAATGTATTCTTATTCTGCAGTAGGACAACGTAAGACCAGACTCCGTACGCGTTGTCAATGATTATCCCCAGCAGGAAAACCTGAAATTCTACCCTGATCTACAATGTCACTGGATTTACAACATGTTTGGTATGAAATGGAACGACGTCCACGTTAAGGGCCAATCTGCCTGCTATGTTGGACGCTTTTCGTCTTTTTTTATTGCACATATCTTAGAACATTCGTTCAATGCGTCGAAGGTGTAAAAATGCATGGGTGCAAATGACGGTTATACACGCTTTTAAACCTCTATAATTTTCGCACTACCATACACCCTCCCCCGACCCTCCTTACTTTCAGAGGTTGCTTTTATCAAAAATTATGGACATAATCCGTAATTTGATTTTTGAATTGAAACATAATGCATGATATTATATTATGATACACATAATGCAAAATAATATTTTGTGTGTGAATCTATATATAAAATGACTTAACAACACAGTTTCTTTTTTTCCGCTACTATATAGTAAACGGATGAAGTCCATTAAGTCACGAGAGAATGTTTTGCAAAGCAACAGAAATATCACAATTATCTTATTTTCAAAAGTAGTAACGTTAAGGAACTCCATGACGTCATTCACATTATAGTGTATTGAAATACGCATAAGAAACAGAGCAAAGATTATTTCTGCAAAAACGGTAAAAATACGAATTGTTTAACATGTCTAATTTTTTTTTTCACATTTAAATTTTACCCCTTGTTGTTTACAATTGCGTGATTGCTATATGTAGCACATGTGGTATTAACAACAAACATTCAAAATGTGCAAGGATATATTGCCCACTTTGGTAATCAAACTTTGTTGTATGAGAGGCATAATTGCGTGTAAAAACTGCCATTTAATTGTTGAGCAGTGTAGTTTTATTAGACATTGTCCAATTAAATTGGAATTCTGTTGATATCTTAAAATATAAAAGGTGGGCCCAACAAGACACATTCCAAATAGATGTAGAACAGTCTTTGTGTGAAATTACACAACAGACAGATATGAGGATATCTTGCAATACAACGTTTTACTTGGCATGTTGATTGTTGCAGTTTCTTCCGCTTCATATAACCTTGGACCATAATTACGTCACAATGACGTGATATCATCTTTTGGTGGTTTTTCTGCAACATTATATAATTCTGTATTGCCTTAACACGACTGGGTGATCTGAGTTCCTTAAATCTTTAACTAAATTAGAAAAATGTTTTGATAAATACACAATATAAACAAACTGCACAACTATATAATAGATCATATGTAAAGCCTTCTGAATGAACAATGACCTAATTTTGTTTAAACACAGAACATGGATGTCCTCCAGATCCACATTACCCTGTAAACCCAGTGACCAATAGCTCTGACACGTCAATTGACTTGCGGCATATCTTCACTACGGTACGACATGACCCAACGTCTACATCTACAACCTCTACCCATACGTCTAACGTCTACGGTATATCTACATATGCCGTAACAAGAACAAGGAGTAGTAAGCATTATGCAAATATTTGATCACTTACATTTAAATTATTCAGTGACGAAAGATGACATTCTAATTCTTTTTTGTATTCTTGAATTGCATTTTATACAAGAATATAAAATGCTGAATCTGCAGCAGATAAAATAAAAAAAAAACCACCCTCTCCTACATTCATATTTTATTTTATGCTCACAATAAATGGAAATTCATCGTTATGCTATTTAAATACATCAGTATTATTTCTCTTCTATACGAATCGCCTTCCTATATAATGACATCAGTGTAAATATCTTATTTGTAGATGGGTAATACACCATTATCTCTTTCCTCTTCACTTTTCTACTTGTATGTCTGCTAGTATCAACAATCAGCACAGCACTGTACAGGAACAAGTATGAGTAGAATTCTTTTATTTTAGAGTAATTACATAGCCGTAATGATAATCCTTAGTGTATTGCTTTATGGATAATGCCTATGTGGCTACCAAATCATGAAAAATTTAAAATTAATTTATTTTCTATATGGGTTAGGAATCTTTGCTTAGCATCACCCCATACTAATTTTGGTCAAAGACAAGTATCGAAAGCGTCCCCCCCCCTTTTTTTTTCCTTAGGCGAACATTGTGCCTTTTGTGTTTGTCTTTTGTCAGATCATATGTTTTATAAGTTAGGAGTTGACGTGAAATTTAGTGTACTACAAACAGCTTTATATATATATATATATATATATATATATATATATATATATATATATATATATATATATATATATATATATATATATATATATATATATATATATATATATATATATATATATATATATATATATACATATATATATATATTAGATTTCTACAAAGCCCGTTTTGAGTTGAACAAGTAAGATATAAGTCGAATAGCTCTTACATTACAGAATGAAATAATTTAGCTTACATATGGCAAACACAGAAACCAAATGCCATCAAATGTAATTATGTATTGTTGTATATTTGTTTTCCTCTCATACAAATTCTAGATGCCATACTGAACGCTGTTTTCTGCTGTCTATATGGGAAAGGAAATCTGAGCTCCACAGGTATGAAAACGTTCTATAAGTATCAAACCTATTGAAATCTACTCCAAATTAACAGTCTGAAGTAGCTGTATGGCATTATCTTCTAAAAGTTAAAAAAATACAGTTCAAAGTTGAATATTTCATTGTCCTATTGTAAGATGTTCAGCTTACCGACATATTTCTCATGATTTGTTAAAGGAGCATGGTCCGATTGAAGTCGGCAAAAGTATTTAAAAATGTAAACGGATTTCTTAAACGGCAACCGATTGCTAGGATATCATCTAAGATGTGTAAAAAGTTACCAAAGTCGACGTGCCCGTTTTAAATTTGCAATATAACAGGCCAACTCCTTCAATATTGATGAGGTCGGTCAGAGGAAATCACGTGACAATGAAAGTCGAGCTTTATCCGATTCTAACATTTGTTTCACTTTTCATTTTTTGGCCTCTGAGTTTGTGTATAGTTATTTTCTACCACACTTTTGCTTTTCTCGTCCTCGTATTCCTCCATGTGAACCATTTTTGTTGTTTTCTACAATGAATATCCGCGCACGCGCATGATTATGGGCGGAGCATTGCCTTATTTGGGGAATTGATACCAGCCGAATTTAATTCGACTCGATTACCTTTATTCTACGAAAACATTTAGGGATTTTAGTATGACCGTCCTAAGTCGGTATCGTAATTGCACTACAATCAAATATTTTTGTAATGTGATATATGTTCTAGTATATTATTTATATTCATGTATTGTATAGCTCTATGGTGACTTCTGCCACATAACTGAGCCAGTAACTCCTATTTTTTGTTTTAAATTTTGCAATTAACACAAAGTTTGTAATTTATGTAATACAGGAAAAATAAGATATTGTCGTAATTTATCCTTTTCATGCTAAAATTTTCCAGTCTCGGACTATGTCCCTTTAATGTTATCTAGCCGTTACACTATGAATTTACAGTATTTATATTTCTCATTTAACTGTGAAAATCCCTCGCGTTGTGCAGTATCAGTGGCCAAAGTGTGTGGGCAGTAGCTAATGCAGGTAGTGCTTATCTCTCGTAAACATCGGGAAGCACAGTGACATTGCATCATGTGCATCGTAATGTATTGTTTTCATACATATCGTTAATAAATTCAAGATTCAAGAGATTGTACAACAATGTTTTTATATAATAATTAAAACTGCATTTGACCTTTATCATTTTTCTTATGATGTATGTATTCATTTCACGATAGGGATGATTCGACCAATATCACAATGGACATGAGTATGGAATACCAAACTCGAGAACAGTCTTGTCAAACGTCCGGGATGTGTATTATTGTACTCGAATCCCGTCTCGAAGACAGACCAGTCGGTAACATTGGGGAATATTCAACTATCTCAGAGCACGAGTAATGACGTACTGCATACATATATATTGTAAACGTTTAATAAACCTTTCAAATTTCAAAAATCTATGTTTATGTGTGAAATGAAAATACCTGTGAAAAAAAAAAATATAGATAGATAGATAGATAGATAGATAGATAGATAGATAGATAGATAGATAGATACACAGATAGATCGATACACAGATAGATCGATACACAAATAAATAGATAGATAGATAGATAGATAGATAAATAGATAGATAGATAGATAGATAGATAGATAGATAGATAGATAGATAGATAGATAGATAGATACACAGATAGATAGCTACACAGATAGATACACAGATAGATAGATATTGTGGGTGTGTGAGTGTCAAAAACATAAAACAAAATTATTAATAAATTTTAGAAAATATGTTTCACTTATGTTAAAATCTATGACTACACGGAGAGACGGACAGTCTGACAGTGGTAATTGTACATGATATTTAGCCTACAATTCCCTCCCTTTTATTTATGGGGCCGGTAAAACAAAATATATAAGAACAGTATTCTTGAGTAACAACACGTTATGTAATCATCAACACAATACTTTGATACATAAGTGGACACTGGATATCAACATGATGTTATTTGGACTCTTTAATCACTTTTCATTCGTGAAGTACTTGATCATTTATGAAGTAGTTCCTGTTCGGCAGGTAAGTTCAATAATAAGGACAGCATCGACTCTCGCTGTTAGTATTATATAAGAGAGGAGCAAGAATGGTTTCTTATTTCAAGGCGCCAGAATGAAATAGTTTCCTAACTGCTTCCTCTTCCATTCTGATACGTTTTTATTAACGTGAGTACAACTTAAAATCCATTTCCCTATTAACGTCTTATCGTATACCTCTGTACGTTGTTGTGACTGATGCATTCAATACACCAGTTATTGTTGTATTCTATTTTACTGTCACACACCATCGTCAGAGGAAACTTGGAATCTCTCTATCCTGTGCAGTGTAGCGAAAGCGTATTGGAAAGAGGAAGAACATTTTATTCTGGCAACATAATACATATGAGAATATACTGAAACACTGTTCAAATATCCTGCAATTACATCTCATTACACTATTGTTTTGATTACAACACCAGCGTGATGTGACCTGCAATTATTGATAGAAAAACAATCCATAGCAATATATGGGTAAACACGCACCTCCGGATAAGGGAGAAAGTTTTAGAGTAATTGAGAGACAAGAACTGAATTATGTTTAGTTTGAATTAAAATCTAAGATGTAACATTTTTACAAGATTGGAAAGTAAAATTGCTGTTTAGTAATGAAAAGTAGTTTCAAGTGTCTAAGCAAAATTCTAAACATGACATGATATGAAACTGATGCATCCGTTACCTACAACGCTCACGTAAATCTTTTAAATGATGTAAAGAATAACCCCCCCCCCCAAAAAAAAATAAAATAAAAAAATAAAAAAAACAAACAAAAACAATCACCCCCCCCCCCCAAAAAAAAAAAAAAAACAAAGAAAGAAAGAAACCCAAAAGCAAGACACCTACAAAAACATAATGATAAAAAAGGGGAAAAAAAACTAAACGCAAACACACAACAAAATAAGAAACCGACGGTAGGACAGGGCTACAAAGCATACATTATAACCTATATGGAGAATCTTACCGAGAAACATGTCATTTTTGAAGATGTTTCCAGAGGTATCATTCATAATATACAGGAGATCAAGATTAACGCAAAATGAGGTTGTGTTTACTGAAGCGTAAAACTGAGGTCAAGGTCAACACATTTTGTGTCGGCTGTTAAGAACTTAGCAATATCAAGAAACTAAGTGTTCACTGAAGTGTAAAATCAAGATATTTGTGTATGACAAAACTCAGTAAAGACATGCACACAAAACGTGATATGGTAGAAAAACGACATTACAAAAATATTCGATTTTGCTGCAGTTACGATATTGATTTAGGACAGTTTATTTAAGTAACAAACGTCACTTAATTAGTGTGGTTAAAGTAACATATTTGAATAGAAAACTCCAAATTTACCTTAAATTTAAAGGAGAAGAAGAAACCGCAGGAGAGACATCTGCTGGAGGAAGGTACTAATTAGATTTGGAATAATTTAGAGACATTTTTTTAATTAATTTTAATTATATATTTCGAATTAATACAGAGGTACTAAAATTGTGTTGCGAATTCTAATAACATATAGATATTTGAAGATCAGAGTTAAAACCAAAGTGGCCGACAAAGTGAGCCAAAGAATCAGTCTAAGGACAGAGCTATACATATTCAGGATAGAGAAACTCCCTAGTTTTAAGCTAATATAGAAAACAAACCATTATGACTAAAAATTTTAAGCCTGTATCCCGTCCGTATAAAGCACTGAAAACTAAACTGATGATGTCCTAGGCACTATCAGTCCACCAGCAGTGACACCGGCTTAGTGGATGTAATGAATATTAGAAGATATTTACGTTATATAACAAATTTCAGAAACGCATTTCGATTTCGACGTATGGACAAAGCCGACTTTCTTTCAAAATTTATAACGCACCTGTTGTAATTTATGAGGGGCACATGATGTTAAGCCGCATCGAGAATGTAATCTGTCAATATTTATTGTTTCTGGATTAAATGAATGAAACAAAATTAAATCCATTTAGATAAAAATAACTGATTACGCGTCATTTTAACAAAGGTCGGCCTCGTTATGAATTTGTGGTCACCTGTCTAGATATATTATGATGTAGACAAACGTATGAGAGTATATGATAGATGTTTACTATAAGAATTATCAGATATACACCGATTTATATTTGTTCGTTTGTGTGTTTACTGTTGTGCTTAATTTCAAACTTATAATATAGAAGTGAAATTTATTTTTATATTTGTTTAAAGTAGTGACGGATTAAATATTTTATACTTCACAAACATTCCCGGAAAGTGGTGTGCATTATCTATTTCTTTGATTTGGAAAAGTGAAATGTGAAACAAAAACAGAAAATAAATGAAGAGCACGTTAAGGTCTATTGAAATCATAAATGTTTCATACGACAAGAAAATAAAAAAAAAAAAAAAAAAAGAAAATTACGGAAATTCAACGGATTGTTTTAAATGAGTGTTCATTTGATTCCTGTGTCAACAAATGGTGCATCACCATATTTCCAACAGTCTGGAATCTGGGGGTTTACTGTCAGGTAATTTCCCACCACACACGTTAAAGTCATATGTATTTAGACACACGTTTTATATAAAGCAAAGACCTCTTTAAAACATTAAAAAGACATAAGTGGACAGTGAAGTACCTACATGCCGTCATTCCTACTCTATACCTACTTCTAATCCGTGATGTACTTGATAATTATAAACGTAGTTCCTATTTAGATGGTTAAACAATTACTACAACTCAACATTTCAACTGTAACAGGGAAAACAACAAGAGTGGAATGTTAATTGCAAGGCGCCGAAAACAAATATTTCCCTATCTGCATCATCTTTAACAATGGTACGTTTTTGGATAGGTATATATCGACGAAAAATTTAAACTGAATCCCGGCATCTTTCATTAATTAACTGAAATTACCGAAATCTGATTAGGTTTCTCCTTATTCTTTTACTATTAAAGATATAAGATTTCTTTTGACTAAAATGGTTCAGTATCTTACCATGTCCTAGTGTGTGGTTCAGTAATACACATAATTCTTTAATTTAAACGATTTAAAGGGGGGGGGGGGTCTTTGATCTCATTGAAGATTTAAGATTTGAAAAATATGAATGAAACACTGATCAATGTTAGCAGGTCTCTAGTCCTCTAGTCTCTGGCACTTATTTCTTAATTCTGTGTGACTGTATGAGTAAGCAATCAATGTCATTTTGCCAAACTATTTCCTATCACGTGGTTATATAGTTAATTGTTCCGTGTTTTGTATTTTTGTACATATGGGAGAAGTGACAATGAATGTTACTACGATAATAGTTTTGATAATTGGATGTTTTGGTAAAGTAGGTAAGCCTGTCTTAATTGCATTACGATGAAAGAAAACAAAACTATAAGAAACTTATTTATGTAATTATTGTACGTTTATGCGCAGTAAATACTGATCCCTCTCGTTATAATGGACATCATATTACAAATATTTTTGTATCAACCAAAATTATCAGTGCAAGTAATCTGGTTCATCTTACCATTTGAGTTATCGTTGTCACATCTATTGACCATCCTTTGTCGACAGCATAACTGTGCTGTAATCATGTGTTTTTGTGACGTATGCAATAGAGATCATAGTCATTTCCAGATTTAGTTTTCTTTCCTTTAAATTCTTTCTCTAGAAGCAGATGATACGTGTTTACAAGCAATTCAGGCTAATTCAAAGAGCAATGCAGCATTACAATGTGAAAGCACGATGCAAGGGAAGCTAAAAATATATGTAGGATTGGAAGAAGCACAGAAGATTGTAAAGGAAATGAACATCAGTGATTTATGGGTTGGTTTTACAACGAAATGTAAGTACATACATTTAATAGTTTGTGGTCCGAAAAAGCTGAAATACACTGTAATTGATTGTAATGGCTTCAGAAATTAAAAAGATTCTATATTTATATGAAATAATAAAAGGAGAAAAAAAAATTGGCAATGATTTAAAGGCATTTCATGAGATAAAAGGAAAAATAGGTATATGCCATCTTAATCTGTAAGAGAATAGTTCACTATCAATATTGTGAATGAAAGTATATAACTATTATGCTTTTTGTCATGCCTACGTGCATACTCTTATTGTGACTGATCAAATGGAAATTTGTAATTTGTATAATGGAGTTCAACCAGAAAAAGAGATAGATAAACAATTAAACGGTGTAACCTCATCTTAGTAATAAAAAAGAATTGGCATTTTATTTCATTTTATATTTTTTAATTTTTGTTAAATTTATTATTATTATTATTATTTTTTTTTTTTTGGAAAGGGGGGGGGGGTTAATTACTATGCATTAATAAATATGTCTGATAACTCATCTCATTTCTGAGCTAGACTTCTTCTACACATTATTCGAATTATAAAGACTCCTTATTATAACCTAAAGGTCAAAATATAGATTGTAACAAGCGGCAATATCACATGAAACAGGAATATGGGAAGTCTTAAGTGTCGGAACATCATTTAAAGATGTAGATTAGCCATATCTTAATGTACGGGCTCCCTTTACCAGTCTCCTGCTCCTCTGAAGATGTGTCAATGTAATCAGCAGCTATATCTTGGAGAGAAGAATACTTGAAATACCTGAAAATGTTGTAGAGCAAGGTGACATTCAATTGGATTTCTTAATATATATAAAACTGGTATATTTACACGGCATTCTTACAACAGATTTATGATGTAAGGTATCATTCTTTTATATAGGATGTAATCTAAATCCCCAAATTTCACATCACTATAGTAAAACACAAGGTACAATGTTTTAATCAAACAAACAAAATTGTCAATAATGGATGAAATTGCGACATTTTCATTTTTCAGATAAGACATTCAGAGTTTTAACTTGACATTCATATTTATGAAATAGAGCTCATTAAGTGAAATAAATTTCAAACGTTTTAAATTTCCCTTTGATTTATCGATGATACACTGGAGTGTACAGCAATGTGGAAAAAAATTACTTGCACAGTTTTACGTGCAAACGCATACTGCCTTACAAGACATTCATGCTCTCTCTCTCTCTGTCTGTCCCTCATTGGTCAATTCGCCAATGTTGTGGGACATGAAAAAGATTCCCAAAATAACCGACAAACTATGTCTGGTATTTGAAGCGAATGTTTGTATTAATTTTTCCCATATGGTTTAGTACAAACGAAATATGTGTTATTTAAATAAATTTCCAGCGGGTCGAAAGATGTGTCAACTTATGAGTATATCTGAGACAAATGAGACGAATGTCACTTTTATGAATTGTGAAGAAATGGGAAATGTAACATTCCTATGCGTAACAAGTAAGATATTCTTTATAATATTTTCTATTATTATTATTATTATTATTATTATTATTATTATTATTATTATTATTACTATTATTATTATTATAGTTGTTGTTTGTATATTTATCACTTTTTACAAAATTTCCCGGTTTTGTTTTTCATTTTATTTATTTATTTATTTATTCATTTATTTATTAGTTTATTTTTATTGAGAAACGGCTTAATCTTCAAACATTATCTCTCTGTTGCTTACTTTCGAAGTCAAAGCGATTGATTATATGATACATATCTTGAACAATTAAAGTTTGCACTAAAATTGCTCTTTAAATCTTCGCTGTCATAATCATGATAATAATAATATTAATAAAAAGAAGACGAACACTCGGATAGCCTTTATCAAGTTACAAAACGATTGACAATTAACTCCATGCCCGTGCTTTAAATACTTCAGCATAAATATTCGCTGTCATTTTTCATCTGTAAACTTAAAAAACTGTTGAATGGCGGCGTACCTCTGCCTCTTATATTTATGACGCTGGTTCAGTTTAAAGAGTGTAAGTAGTTACATAATACATCAACTTTTATCTCAGTATAAATGGAATCTTTCACACTGACTTCATATACGAGAATAAAGCAACCCCTTTCTTTTGAACAACAGGCAAAGCATTTATAATGTGATCGTTGTGATCTATTGTTGAATCGATTATGCATGGTATATTTGGTTTGTTACATTGATCACAGTATTACGGGTATGTGCTGCTTGTCACATTGATCACAGTATTACGGGTCTGTGCTGCTTGTCATATTTATCACAGTATTACGAGTCTGTGCTGCTTGTCATATTGATCACAGTATTACGGGTTTGTGCTGCTTGTCACATTGATCAGAGTATTACGAGTCTGTGCTGCTTGACACATTGATCACAGTATTACGAGTTTGTGCTGATTGTCACATTGATCACAGTATTACGAGTCTGTGCTGCTTGTCACATTGATCACAGTATTACGAGTCTGTGCTGCTTGTCACATTGATCACAGTATTACGAGTCTGTGCTGTTTGTCACATTGATCACAGTATTACGGGTCTGTGCTGCTTGTCACATTGATCACAGTATTACGGGTCTGTGCTGCTTGTCACATTTATCACAGTATTACGAGTCTGTGCTGCTTGTCACATTGATCACAGTATTACGAGTTTGTGCTGCTTGTCACATTGATCACAGTATTACGAGTCTGTGCTGCCTGTCACATTGATCACAGTATTACGAGTCTGTGCTGCTTGTCACATTGATCACAGTATTACGAGTCTGTGCTGCTTGTCACATTGATCACAGTATTACGAGTCTGTGCTGCTTGTCACATTGATCACAGTATTACGAGTCTGTGCTGCTTGTCACATTGATCACAGTATTACGAGTCTGTGCTGCTTGTCACATTGATCACAGTATTACGAGTCTGTGCTTCTTGTCACATTGATCACAGTAATACGAGTCTGTGCTGCTTGTCACATTGATCACAGTATTACGAGTCTGTGCTGCCTGTCACATTGATCACAGTATTACGAGTCTGTGCTGCTTGTCACATTCATCACAGTATTACGAGTCTGTACTGCTTGTCACATTGATCACAGTATTACGAGTCTGTGCTGCTTGTCACATTGATCACAGTATTACGAGTCTGTGCTGCTTGTCATATTGATCACAGTATTACGAGTCTGTGCTGCTTGTCATATTTATCACAGTATTACGAGTTTGTGCTGTTTGTCACATTGATCACAGTATTACGAGTCTGTGCTGCTTGTCACACTGATCACAGTATTACGAGTCTGTGCTGCTTGTCACATTGATCACAGTATTACGAGTCTGTGCTGCTTGTCACATTTATCACAGTATTACGAGTCTGTGCTGCTTGTCACATTGATCACAGTATTACGAGTCTGTGCTGCTTGTCACATTGATCACAGTATTACGAGTCTGTGCTGCTTGTCACATTGATCACAGTATTACGAGTCTGTGCTGCTTGTCATATTGATCACAGTATTACGAGTCTGTGCTGCTTGTCACATTGATCACAGTATTACGAGTCTGTACTGCTTGTCACATTGATCACAGTATTACGAGTCTGTGCTGCTTGTCACATTGATCACAGTATTACGAGTCTGTGCTGCTTGTCACATTTATCACAGCATTACGAGTCTGTGCTGCTTGTCACATTGATCACAGTATTACGAGTCTGTGCTGCTTGTCACATTGATCACAGTATTACGAGTCTGTGCTGCTTGTCACATTTATCACAGTATTACGAGTTTGTGCTGCTTGTCAATTATCTTAGTTTTAAAACAAATGGTGTGCATGATATTTCTTTGATGCATGCATAGTTCTCCTAATATTTATTTTTTTTTTTTACATTGTAACATTCACTATTCACAATTCTTTATTATTATTACTTTAATCTTATATTTTAGCATTTTCGATTTAAGTACTATTTGATAAAGTGATATCAGTAATATATCACACGTTTTCTATCTACTTATATTAAAGAACATGGATGTACAACGCAAGCTGTATCCACAATTTCTAACAATTCGACTATCCCTACCGATAGTATCATAAAAGAAGAAGCCACTTCATCGACACAGAGGTCTTATTCATGGACACCGGAGTCTTATTCATCAACTTCAACTTCAACATCAACTGCAACCTATACGGACAGATATACAAAGGAAATGGGTAATGCTCTCTCATTCAGATATGATATGCATGTACTTGTATAAATGCATTCATTGAGCATTGTTGTTTTCTCTTATGGATAATTTCACTGACGACTTTTTAGTGCAAATTCCCTACTTTGTTGATACGATTGAACATCCCAAGATACGTACAAGGGTAGTGTCGCAATATTATCGTGATCTGGAATTTTATCATGCTTATAGTGTATTTCTTTATAATGTGCTCATTCCCCATCGATGTTATATCTCCTGTTTAACGTGAAATCATGTTGCTATTAAAACGCTTAACATTTAAATTGAACAACTACCAAAACATATTCTTTTTATTATCTTTAAAGGCAAATAGGATATCTGAACACAAACACCTATATACGTATTAATTATCAATACTTTATTGTTGTCCTAGGAAAGAAATTTAATTTGAACCTGTATATAGTCCTACCACCGTGTGTGGTTTTGTCATTCATGTTCTTCTGCATCATACACCTTCTGCTTGGGAAAAGGTAAGTTTCAAATGAGAAAAGAAGAAATCATAAAATAGTGTGCTATATTACATACCTTAGTATTGATATTATTTCTATTATGGGGTTGCTTGTCACGTCAGTAGTATTTTATATTTGTTTGGAGTATGGAGAATTAAATTTTTATGAGTGATGTTCTTGGATAAATAACATGATATCAGTTCACTCTTGTCTTGTTATTCCAGTAAAAACCATATGTAGCGTAATATGAGAAAAATAAAGTAGTATTTGAAAGATCACCATCAATATAACGAGATTTATCAGAATCTGTCTTCTCTGCATTTCGGAATACAAACCTGTGACTGCGATATTATAACACCCATTATATTTTTATAATAATATTATTGTGTATTCAGCTCTCGTCAGAGGAAAACTTAAATGTAATGCGCTATGAAACAAACATCAACAGCTTGCTTATTGCATTTTTTAGGAAATGTGTAAAACTGAGGGACGCAGTAGACGTCAACGTTGAAATCCACACCAGAGAGCAATGTACCCAAACGGAAGAAATTCGCGCTACTGAGCCCTCAATGAATGTTGAAGTTGGTACCCCATACAGTGAATATTCAACGATCGATGAACATGTTCGACGTATTGATACAGTTACAAATAAACCATACTTCGACCATGGAGCTGAAACAACGGAGCCTTCGCTTGCGAATAACAAAAGTGAATTATGTAAATCGGTCTACATTGAACCTGATGTGGTTCCATCGGAATCTGTACCTTTCTCCATGTGTGCATCAGATTCTAACGTCATAATACCTGAAATTATTCCTCACCCAGAAATAGACCGAATGGAAACAGCTGCTTCCCATTATTTCGAATTACAGAAACAAACGTCGGATAAAACTGATGTAAACACTGAGAGAAATGAAGTAACTTCATTGTACAACACACTGGAAAAATCTAGCGGTGACTACCTTTTAGAGAAATAGCTGGACAAATTGCAGAAAGACGGTGAATTAACTATAAGTAATGAAACGTAACTAGTGTACATATTATCCGTGGCCTGCATCCTAATTGTCTTTATAGTGTACATAAGCATATACTTCCCGTGAACAAAATTAAAGATAACAATGACAAAAATATGCAGAGTAGCAGAATATAAACATCCGTGTCGGGGGGGGGGGGGGGTGTTTAACTCTGTATTTATATGTCATTAATTCCTTTTAAATTTGTGAAATAAAAAGAAAAAATAACCAAACAAACTGAAAAAACCCATTACATTATCTATGATGTATTTATATCTTCATTTTAATTTCTATGCACTGTAAGAAAGATGACTCCAACCAATTTTTATACTGTACATACGTATGTTTGATAATGATTGTAATATAAAAATCATAACTTCCGATCATACTATTATAACACTATAAAGGTATGGATGAATAAAACAGATACAAGAAGGAAGTGGATATGATATTGCTCAAACTACAAGTAGAGAAGTTTGTCATTATATGGTGTCAGGTTCATGGTGTCACTATGCAACCGGCTACATTACTGTAATGGAAAGCATAGAGACATCTGACTCAACCGTATGGCAAAAGTCACCACATACAAAAAGCAAACAATAAAGACATAGAATGACAAATATATACTCTATCAGGTAATCTCTCTCTCTCTCTCTCTCTCTCTCTCTCTCTACCATTTCTAAGTGCAAATAATGAGGTTCAGCAAATAGCCAGAAATTCCTTTCTCTTAAACAGAGGAAAACTTAAATGTAATGTGCTCTGGACGTATCTCGGTAATAGATCATCAATGAGTGTTTGTAACATTATCACTACTCTCGTACCATATCCAAAGAATTTTTCACTTGAATAATATGCATTCTAAAATGACGATTGCTAAATATGTTACGTAAAAGTATCTTTTAGATTGTTTTCTCAATTCACCGTTTCTTGGTCTGTTCTATTCTATATATAATGGAAACAAGGAAACTGTACCTAGTCGTTCCATTGTGCAATCTATTCAGCATCTAGTACTCTGTTGTAACAATACACCAACACTTCAGAAATGTCTAAGTTGGTAATTGGAGACAGATCAGCCTTGCATTCAATTAAGCTAGAGGAAGTATGTTTATCTTGTCAAGATTATTAATATATCTGTATTTAGTACAAGCGAAAGTTTCCTTCTTTGGTTTAAGATAAGTTTGAAGGGTGAATTCTCTTCTAAAGATTTTATTGCAAGAACCCAATTTCATATACATATAATAAATATAGAACATATATACCTTTAAATTTTTTGCACCATGTGCACATTTCGACAAGTTATGTCTCTTCAGTGATGCTCGTGGCCGAATAATTTGAATTCCCAAAATATATAAAAATATGAAGAGCAGTGTTGAAGCTAAAATAACCGAAAAGTGAACCAAAGAATCTAAACTTATGCCACATACTTAAAACGGACAAAATCACACAGAATATGATTTACTAAAATAACATCACAAATAACCCAGGGATGTTTGTGCACCAAACAATGTATTATATATATTGTGGCGAATGTTGAATACCTTATATTAACTTCTCTTTTTATCAATTGTGTGTATTATCAGTTCTGGAAACAACATTGACATATCATTTAGTTTGGAGCAATTCCATAATTCACAAAATAGTGTATGCCGTGAAAGAAATTCATACAAAAAATGAGTTGACAGTGTTTGAAAATGTGTACTGTAATAACTGCTGTGTGGGTAAATATGTAAACCTGCATATGTCAGAATATGTTTGAAATATTTTTATACACATTTAGAAGTGATTTGGAAGGTCTTGAACCTGACATATTAATTTCGGTACAGGTACCATTATGAGTAACTCATTTCTTTATTTTCTTTCTAAAAATATGAGGGACTCTATGCGCTAGAGAAACACGCTCAATATGTAGCCAATTCAAAAAACCAGTTTTTATTAGGCTAGTGCTTTGTATATATTTTCTATCTTTCTTTCCGTGTTTTTATATTTATCTAAGTGTTTGTATGTGTGTGTCCTGCCGGAAGAAGCAGATTGCTTCGAAAATTTTGCAATTTTTAATTGTTTCAGTATCGTTATCGCTTGCCTGTGTTTTTACATTGACCATTTTTTCTCGAGCGATTTGCATTAACCTTCATTGTGGTTGATCCGATACTTATGAATAGTGAATGTTGTTACAATTTCCTTTTTTGTGCTTATATATATATATATATATATACACACACACACACACACACACACACACACACACACACACACACACACACACACACACACACACACACACACACACACACACACATATATATATATATATATATATATATATATATATATATATATATATATATATATATATATATATATATATATATATATATATATATATATATATATATAATATATATATATATATATATATATATATATATATATATATATATATATATATATATATATATATATATTAAACATATGACACGGATTTAAAGTGTGGATTCTCTGAAAGCGAAACGGATTGACATTTAATTTTACTGTAGGGCAGAGATCACCAAGTAGATGTACAATCAAACCTAGCAATAGGAAATGTAATACATGCATTGATCTTACAAAAATATTGATTTTACGACAGATGCATTACCGATTAGGACGGTCAATTGAGGAACAAACTGTACTCAATTGGTGTAGTAAACAGGGTTGCAGGCCCACCTTCCCACTCATTGCAAATGCAGTGCATTCAAAGATGAAATAAAAACATGCTAGGCTTAATATAATTGTTGAGTTCCGTGACTACTTTTTCCAACAAATCATCGGTATTCCCTTGAGCACTTATTCTTCACTATTACTAGAAGTTTCGTTCCTTCATTCGTACGGAACTGATTTTATACAAAATATCCTGTGTCTACATAAACTGGCAAAGTCGATTTTGACATTCAGGTATAATAATGATGAATTGCCCATAAGTATTTAAACATTGTGAAAACCTGTTCTTAAAAACTCGAAATAAATGATACAACAGAGACCGTTTCCTGCACCTCGTACCTGTATGATATAAACATTTTAGTTACTAATTAGCTCTATGATAAACGTGACGCTGTTTATATTCCTATTGTAAACTTTCCTATAATGGTTTAGTAATATAAATTTATCATATTCGTATACTGTCTGTATGTCTTAACTGATCCGATTAACTTGTCTTATGAATTGTAAATCGGAAATTAATGTTTTACGAGCTACATATATACCACTCGTGCTGTTATTAATATAATGATTTTGACGCAGATTTAAAAAGTAGTGAAATTTTATAGTTTGTAGTTAAAAACCGTGGATGCAAGAATAAAATTTGATGTGGCACAATTTTATGTTCGCCGCCCAAATATATTTCATTCAAGAGTTGGTTTAGTTTATCTAGTCATTTGCGATTACATTGTTTGTCATTTTCATTCAATCCTATTGCCATCCGTCGCCTTTTTATATATTTATTATTATAATTTCTTTTGAATAGAAGTTTTCCATCACTTTGATAAATAGTATTAATCGTCAGTAGTATAATGCTATATTGAGGCGGTCATGAAAGAAGAAAGGCATCAGTGTAATCTGTCTATAAATACGTCGGCATACCTTTGATAACTTTTTAAACACAATGTGTAAACACAAGCGCTATCCTCATAGTGTAAGTACTTTATACAAACTTAATGACGCTGGGAAGGTCATATCCATAAGAGATATCCACATGCATGTCGGTTCACATGGACTCAGCCATAAGTACATTTCTTTTAATGCAACTGTTATATACCCCAGTTCCTGTTGCATTTTACATTCATGTTAAGGACTGAGAGATATATTACGTCACACCATATTTTATCCTTTTCGATGATAATCATATTTGATATACTTTTTGCTGAATGTTGGTCATATTCTTATTACTGTTTCTATTTGGAAAGCAAAACAGGCAAGGACTATTTTTCTAATTGAGAAATCAAAACGGGTGAATATAAAACGAGGATAACATGTGTAACATATAGGTCTTTGCCTGTGTGTATGTGGTGAAATCGTTATTTATGCATTGCATCGTCTTTACGGGTGTATTAATATATCGGTTTGTACTGTATTAAAGGCTTAATGTGCATCTATGTATGCAGTGCTTATCTACCTCTTGTTATATAAATATATTTACATGAATATGAATCATTCTTCTATAATGTACAATACGAAAGGAACTGGTGTCACATGCCTATGACACTAACAACAGTGTACCCCAGTGTACATTCACGGACCCTTGAAATTCAGGAGCGAGACCTCATGTACGGGAGAAGTGAGCGTCTCCTGTTTGACGATAAGAAGCATTTGCTTCGAACACTAGATGACAATCGTGATATTCCTTTCGGAGATGCATTGGAGACCTTGCCTTCCAAACATCAGTCTCAAAAATGTAGTGCAAGTTAGCTATCATCAAAAGCCAAAGATATGAGTTAAATGTTAACATGTGTAATGACTCAATTGGCATGTAAGGCCAGTGTGGCTGTAATTGGTCACACTGCCCTTACAAGTAGACGAAACAAATGTATTTCAGTACTATATATTTACATAAATGTGAACAACCAGTGTGCAGAAAGTGCCACGGTCATATAACATAAGTAGTAAGGGTATAAAAACGCTTAAATCAAATCGTCCGCCCGGAACTTTTTATGAGCTCCATACTGCAAAGGGAATGAGTGTGACGTTAATGTAAAATACGAAGGTAACTGATGTCACATTACTATGGCGCTAAGAACAGTGTATCGCTGTGGAGATCCATGGACCCCTGCAGGTGTCTTATTCATTAAGAAATTTAAGTCTAAGTTTAAAATTGAGACCTTAAATAATATGTGTTGTAAATATAAGAATTAGTCAAAAGCCAAGTCAAGAGATTATAAGGCAGAAAAATTCACAGAAACATATTTTACTATATCTTAGAGATATGGCACATGCTATTATAGGTCTCAAGTTTTGCACTTAGACTTAAGTTTCTTTGTGAATAAGACGCCTGAAATTCAGAGTTGAGACCAATTGCCCGATAGGAGTGAGCGTCTCCTGTTTGGCTAGAAACACCAACCATGATTGCTTTTATACGCAGACGATAAGAAACATTTGCGCCTGCTTCGAACACCAGACGACAATCGTGATATTCCTTTCAGAGATGCATTGGAGACCTTGCCATCCAAACATCAGTCTCAAAAAATGTAGTACAAGTGAGCTATCATCAAAAGCCAAAGATATGAATTAAATGTTAACATTTGTAATGACTCAATTGGCTTTTCGTTCCACAAAGAGATAGAGAGAGACAGTTCACTGTTGCAATACTAACACAAGATCCGAAAGGTATGGTGTCGCTGCAAAAGGTACAGACAATCGAAGGTCAGAATCACAGTAACCGATATGAGTGGATCTAACTCAAGTTGAGAAGTGTATCTATGATGATACAAAATATATGTACTCTACTATTCCTGACTCTATCATTTGTTAACTAGAGTAATAACTGATTTAGAGTAATGTAATTTCCATGTTAATGATTCTGCTTTCAAATAGTGTAATAACAAAAGAAAAACAGTTTACAAGTTTGTTTCAGTCTTTTTTTTTTCTCTCTCTCTCTCCATTTCTATTATCTGACCTATCAGAGGACATACAAATTGTATTACAAAACTGAAATCATTTTAACTCCCTGACTCATTATACATATGTGTGCTTTGAGATTCTGATCAGATCTTATTTGATACAAGGTGTAGTTTTACTTTTTCTAATATTTATATTTATTTTGTCCACAGTCCATAATTATTTACTATGCATGATAGTGATTAACGGTTAAGCTGTACCAGCAAACATCTTATTTTATATGCTAACGTCATCAACACCTTTACAAAGTTGCAGTTATCTTTCTTGCACTTATCAATTTAAACAGTAGGAAACATCAGTAAACGTGTAAAAATTTTATGCAACATTGTGCATTGTGACAACTTATATCTCGTCAGTGATAATCAAAGCCTGAACTATTTAAATCGATAGCACTGTAGGTAAAAGAGCAAGCGAAGCTGGCCTAGAATAAGAGCAAAAACACCAAAAAACAACTACGTGTAAAGGAGGCATTCCTTGTATTAAGAGCAACTAACAAATTTTCTCCCACAATATATATGAAGTACGAGCTGTTTTATTTTACATTCAATTTAGAATTCCTTCAAGTAAATCTGTGTAAAAGAGGTATTAGTTTACCCAAGGATATTTCATTTGAATCCTAGATTTTGTATATCAGTCTATTAGTCCCCCACCTCCACCCCCACCCCGTAGGCTCCTCGTTCTCTCAGTGTGGAAAACAATATATTATTTCTATAAATCCTAGATTTTGATTCCTGAATTTGACACGTGAATTAGATATTTACCTGATTTGACAAAGTCTTCCAGGCTTCAGTAAGTGACGGGTATTTCTAACAATAAGGAGATGCTTACTGCCCCAGACACCTGATCTCACTTTCTTCATTGATTTTGTTTGACTTTCGGTTTGATGATTTTTGTTTTTGTTTATTTATTATCTTACATCGAACCAAAGGGAAATCTCATTGATTTACTTAACGAATATCCGAAAAAAAAAAAACCAACTTTTAAAAATCAGTTCATATTGTATACACCTTCCGTGTCTACCTAAAGTTCATTTTTACGATAATCCAGTTGTATTAACTAATTCTACATCGTACTCGGTATATTCCAATATTTTATTTTCAATCGATAAAATTGAAACGTAAACATTTTGACAGAGCTATATGACAATGGTCGCCAAGGGCGGACAAAGCAGAGACGAATGAACACATAATAGGACATCACAAGATTTTTCGTTGTAATACACTTGTGGTACCCATCGGAAATAGTGCGTTGTTGTTTTTGAGTGTTGGAAAACCCGACCAGGATGTAAAAGCTCTTTAGTATACGAAGAGAGTCACATGACACTGTGATAATAAATGTCAACGCGCTCGTAAAAGAGCGTACCCAGAAAATGTGCGTGATTTTTCCCTCACCCGAGGTAAATTGCAACAGCTTATATGCTGTATCAAATAAATCTGGATCTAAAATATCTAGAATAATCGGTCTTATGCATGTTTAATGATTTATTCTTGACCCAATCAAGCATTTTCAACCTTCAGCTAGCGGTTTACATGTAATTTTTAAAGCTATTCATACATTAACATCCTAGTCTGGTTACTATCACGTAGTATAAGAACCTGATTGGTGTTTCGGATGTTGTGACACAGATTTCGGATGATCAGTTGAAGTTTTGAGTATAAAAAAATTGAAAGGGACATGAACCAACCGCGTTCTGCCCGACTGATAAAGAAATCTTGTCATAGAGTCCCGACCATCTTGTAAGTCAAGAGCAACGTACGAAAAGTCTGTCTATCTCAGGTAAATGGCATAGAGCAAGATTTTTGAATCATTACCCCGAATGATAATAGTGCAAGAAGAAATATTTCTAATACTATTGATAAGTAACATTAGTAATAGTAGTGATGGTAAGAGTACTAGTAGTGGTAGTAGTAGAAGTAGGAGGAGGAGGAGTAGTCAAGGCGAATCCAGGATTTCTGAAAAATAGAGGGGGGATATGCATATTTGCCAAAGTATTCAGCCAATTTTGGTGCCAAATCTGGATTTTACTAGTAAATATACGGCGAAAAGGGGGAGGGGCAGGTCCCATCTAAATCCGCCACTGGTAGTAGTAGTAGTAGTAGTAGTAGTAGTAGCGGTAGTAGCAGCTGTTTTTGTTGTTGTTATCGTCGTCGTGGTGGTAGAAGGGCGTCTCAACTCGAAAGGCAGAGCATAGAAGATAACACTTGGTTTGAACCTCCCACGGAGACTTCTATAAGCAATATAGATTGATAAATGTGTACACTCTTGTCATGTCGGACAGAACAGGAATCCTCTAAGATATAGCATAGGAAGTTTGCTTAAGTTAAGGGGTTGTTTATTCTATTTTAACTGACTTTTGTCTTCGGTATGTCTTATGTCTCGGCTAGATAATTCCGTAGATCGTTAACTGATTTCTTTGCATCTTTTGTCTCGCTATAAGGATGATCTCGAGGATGTTTTGGGTCAAATTGTTACTTACGTTCACAATTGTCTTCCTGAATCTAAAAAGTAGAGCATGCAAATGATTCATCCTGACTTGCCAGTCCAAAAATTGCGATAGAGTGTCCTGAGTTGGGAAAGCCTTGACCTCTATCTTTTGGGTCAAGATATAATTAAGATTCATTTTTAAAAAGGCCACACGATAAATGGTACAGTCCATTCTAATGAGTACGAAAGATGGGGAAAGGGCTAACCAAAGTAAGACCTGCTTCTTCAGGATAATGCACCCGTTCACGTTCCTGGCTGTAATGAGGGCTATAACTGAATGTAGCTTCAAAATTCTAGTATCCTCCATATTCTTTAATTTAGTCTCAATGAAGGCTGAGACCCAATGTAGTTTCGAATATCTTCCTCTCTTCCTCATCCCCCATCTTCTAATAATTTAGTGACATTTGACTTCTAGCTATTCCCAAAAATAAAATCATACCTACTGGGTAAGAATATTTGAAGAAATGAAGTTGTCATAGAGGCTGCAGATAAGTACTTGGTGACCACAATTAAAAATTCGGTTTTGAAGGGATTCAGAAAAAAAAAATGCAGAAAGTGCATTGAGAGGGAGATTATATTTTTTAAAATGACATTTGTTTAAACCTAAATTACTAAAAACATGGGGCCGTGACTATTTTTACCATACATTGTATATAGGAGACATACGATGATAATAATAATAATAATAATAATAATAATAACAATAATAATAATAATAACATACCCTGGCCACAATTCGTTCTATGACTGCACAATGAATACCATAGTAGTGTTGTTACTAAGTGTTTATAAAATATCTGAAAATTGGTTTCCAAAAAGTATAGTTATTGTCATTAGACAAAGACATAGATTGAAATACTGCCAATGTTATATATGTCATCACTTGAGAAGCTAAAGGATGTGGGGCTCAATATGTCGGGGAAACTTCTCAAACTTTGAAACAACGTTTTCGGAATCATTCCTATAAAATTCGTAATAATTCACGTCGTAAATACCAGAATTTTCTTTATAACCACTTTAATAAATACCAACATAATATTAACAATGTGAAAATAACTCCAGTAGAAAATATCTCTAAATTACCAGGTGATACGAAATCAGATGTTAAAAAAACGACTTTTGGAAACCGAGCTCTACTGGATTAAACAACTACAAACCCCATACCCTCTTGGTCTCAACGACCAAATATATCGACAAGGTAATATTTCTTCTCGTCAGAATAAGATCAATATTTTTACATAAAGACATAAAACTATTAGAAAACGTAGGTCACATGGTCGTCGTCGTAATCGTAACATCAGAAAACGTAATCGTTTAAATAGGTCATTAAACGATCTTCTATTTATCGCAAAAAATAATGGCCGTCATGAACTTTTGCATGCATTATCCTCTATTCTGGTAAATAAATTAAAACCTATCCTGGAATAAGCTGATCTTCTAAGTTTACGCAATTCTGATTGATATAAACTCAATTTGATTATTTTATTTTCATATAATAAACTCTTTCCTCGTATTCCGTCTCTTCCACCCAAGCAGCAATTTCTCAAAATTAAATTTATTAATAAAGGCTTCGATCTACTTAACATTTCTAATATTTTCCGTGATCATAGAGTAAAATCTAAAATCCCCCAATATTTTGAGAATTTAGAACTTCCACTTATTTGTTACCAGTACAAAAAGCCTATAAGAGATCTAATTTTAAATTATAATAAAGTTACATCTAACCCTGATGTTTCAGACTCTATTCCCTCGTCGTGTTCTTGTGAAAATTCTAAATATGTTTATAAACCGGCAGGTCATGTTATTACTGGTGACCTAAACTGTATTTCGGACAAAAAATTGCGCACCCTTTTTGGAAAAGGACCTAAATATAGGTTACCGTCCAGGATAGATTTCAATAAATGCCGTGACGTTATAGAAGATGCTTTAACTACATATTGTAAACGTTGGTGTAAAAAAGAACAGGTAAATGTTCATGCTCTTAATGATTGGAAATTCGAGATTTTAAGAATTGTCGATATCCGTATTAAGAACTTTACGGAAAATCCTCATTTATTTCAACAGCCTAATACATTGACGACAAATTCTATTAAAAAGAAGATCGCTGACTTACATGCTAAATATGTCTTTGTTCCCGCTGATGAAGCAGGTAATAACATAATAGTTGTTTGAAAACTATATTATATTGAAGTACTTAAAAACGAATTAAACTCCACTCATACATATGTGGAAAGCCTTGCACGATCACCTCATGACCATGTCCGACTTCAAAATTAAAACTGATAAATCTGATCTACCAACCATGTATTGGCTCCCTAAACTACATAAAAGTCCATATAAATCACGTTTCATATCTAATTCTAGCCACTGCTCTACTACGGTACTATCGAAACATATTACGTCTGCTCTAACTGCTATAAAAGATCATATTATCAAATATTGTGATGTGGCATTTCATAATAGTAACATCAATTACTTTTGGTCGATTAAAAATTCTCATGAAGTTATAGACAAACTTCTTTCGCTAAATTTCAAAGCGACTCAAATTTCTACATTTGATTTTTCTACACTTTATACATCTCTGCCTCATGATTTGAATAAAAGCAAGTTGCTGTCTCTTATACAATGGTGCTTTCACAGAGAATCTAAAACGTACATATGTACTTCTAATAACTCTGGATTCTTTTCCAACAAACAATATACTTCATATAAATACTGGACTTGCAAGGAATTATGTAAAGCACTAGATTTTCTCATGAATAATATTTTTGTGCAATTTGATGGCAAGATATATCAACAAATAGTTGGGATTCCTATGGGTACTAACTGCGCGCCTCTGATAGCAGATTTATTTCTTTATTGTTATGAGAGGGATTTTATGGTTTCTATTCAAAAATCAAAACGTTTTGACCTCATTGACAAATTTAATAATACTTGCAGATATCTGGATGACATTTTGGTTATCGACAACCCTGAATTCGAACAATTTATATCAGAAATATATCCACCAAAGCTCACATTGAATAAAGCTAATACTTGAGATAAATCTACACCTTTCTTAGATTTAAACATCAAAATTATCAACAACCTAATATATACTAATATTTATGATAAACGTGAGGATTTTGGATTTCCTATTGTAAATTTCCCTTACTTGGATGGCGATGTCCCTCGACTCCCATCATATGGTATCTATATATCTCAATTAGTTCGATTTGTCAGAGGCTGCACCGATGTTTTGGACTTTCATAAACGAAATTTACAAATTACTACTAAACTTTTAACTCAGGGTTACAGATATCACAAGCTAAGAAAAACATTCGGCAAATTCTTCAGATCTTATTCAGAACTTCTATCTAAATTTGGAAATATTTCTTTTCAACAGTATGTATCCAATGGAATTTCCCATCCTAATTTTTACGGTGATCTCGTATATAAACTAAGGAAAGTAAAAGGCTCCGATAACGTTATTTTATCATGTAATAAAATAGTCAAACGTCTCCTAAATAGACAATATGATATTGAGATCATCAAAAAGACTATAGGTCTTGTATTTGGCCCCTCTACAGCCTTATGCAGACTTTTACTTGAACGTTGCACGCTGACTAACAGGGCGGTGGGGACTATATGACGGGCCTTGTCCAAACCTCTTTCAGAGGAGATATGGTCCTGAACCTCGTCCCCTCTGACTGTTAGTCGGGACTCCTACAGATCTAGGGTCTTAGCTCGCTTTCAGACTGGCAGAGCACGGTTTATCATGTTGATGTCGCATATATTTTTGTACCATTATGTTTTTACAATACCTTACGTGTTTATATTTTTATGACCTCTCAATATGCGATACCTGTTGACCCTTGTTCTTTACACGGAGGATTATTTATAAATTTTTAAATGTACGTCTTTTGATTATTCTGCTGTTACGGTGAGTGGGAAGGTGGGCCCGTAAACCGGTTAACCACACCATTTGTTTGGCTTTTGTCAAATTAAATGACCGTCCTAAGTCGGTATTGTAATTGCACTACAATCAAATATTTTTGTAATGTGTTAAATGTTCTATTATATTATTTATATTCATGTATTGTATAGCTCCATGGTGACTTCTGCCACATAACTGAGCCGGTAAGTCCTCTTTTTTCTTTTATATACATTAAGTCTGAAAAGTATTTTACTTTCTTATTACATTTCATGTTTAATGACTGAACTGTCAAATTGTGGTCACCATTTATGAAAGTAAAATGAGTTTTCTTAAAACAGGTACAAAATACATTGTCATACTCTATCTACTTCACAACACACTATCACATTACAGTTTCTGTTATTTCCGTGTTTACATCAAGAAAGAAGTACAGTGCAGCGACAATAGATAAAATCAACATGAAATGGATATTTCTATTTTCCGTCATTTTATATTGCCACACATCAAATAAAAATATTTTTTATTATAAAAACATTTTCTGTTCATCTTATTTTAATGCACTCAATGTACCGTTATGTATTTTTAGGAGGTGTGATATGCTAGTCACTGTAATGAGAGAGTATAGTATTTTATGTACACCAAGCCTAGTATAGTAAACTGTGTACAATCTTCTTTCTTTTCTTTTTTTTTTTCTCTCCAAAACTGGTTTATCAAAAGTATTTGACTGTTGATAATTCATTGAACATTTCAATCAATACCGATGGTTTCATATTAAAAGTACAATTGTAATTTTTTGTATTTGCTTCATTCTATCGGTACATATGATGAAGACAAACTTATTTATACAGATAGTATTTTCCATTTCATTCATACAAGATATATATTTGCAATGAGGTAAAACGTTACATACAAGATTCTGAAATTTGTGTTCAGTGGTAAATATAAATAGCTTATTATATAAATAGCTTATTATATAAATAGCTTATTATATAAATAGCTTATTTTTTTCAGAAAATCTATGTGATATGTATGTCCTGTAATTGAAGATGAAACTTCTCTTTTAATAAGAAAATAATACTTCCTCATTTTATTAAACCCGACGACACCACTTATCATTTTGATATACATACATACATACATACATACATACATACATACATACATACATACATACATACATACATACATACAAAAAAGGAAAATAATTGTGTTTGTACAATAGTTACAGATATTAGTCTGTGTGCGTTCGTGTGTAACAGACTGTCTTGTGCACTCATACGATAACATGTGGCTATAATAATACCATAACATATGACGTCCAACACACCTAACAAACTTCTTAAGCTCTGTCCGTATATTAAGTTTCAAAACGATCGGCAACTCCGACAAAATCATACATCAAGTGTGTAAGATCGGCGAAGTGTGAATAAAGGATAATTTTGTCAGGTTGTATGCCCAAATTGTAAATTAGGAAGTGATTGTTATGTGAAAGTACAGAAATAATGGCTACTGGTGTATCTCCTATATTATCAATACCAGGGAATCGAATCCAGGAGCTCTCGGTCGCGAGCTGAGCACCTTAGCCACTGAGTCACACCGGCTTGCTTAAATGGTAAAACATCTCAAAGTTTGAGGAGAATAGCATAAACTATAAACTATAAACAAATTAATATGTCAGTTTTCTCTTGTCTCAAAAAGATTCTTGGAAATCAACTTAGCTTGCTATCAGTACCATAGAGATCAAGTTTGCGGAAAAAGCCATTTCTCAGAAAATGGCAGTGAAATTTGCTAAGGATTGAAATTTAAAAAAATAATAATAATAGTAATAGTAATAATAATAATAATGATGATATAAATAATAATGATTACTATTATTATTATGACTGTTACTATTAATATCATTATTACTATTAATAATAATATGATAATAATAATAACTAGGCAACGAAAAGTCCCTAATTCCCGGATAATATATATCATACGACAGTCTTCATAATTTGAATGCACATTGAATACTATAGCTTTATTGTATCCTCGTGTTCATAAAACAAACGAACATCGCTTCAAAATACGTACTTTCGTACAACGTTGTTTGTTCGTTAAATACTGATTAAGTATGTAATACCTTCAAATTTATCTATAAATACATTCAGTCTGAAAAGTATCACATTTTCGTAATACTTTTCACATTTCATAACAACTTAACTGTCCTCCACATGAATGCATTCAAGGTGTGTGGGAATTTTATTTAAAAGTAACACACTGGAGTTTTTCATGGTCTGGCTACTTCACGACGCGATCTCACCCAATGGTTTCTATTACTTCCGTGTATACAGCAAGTAACGAGTTCAACAGCGAGAATGTATCAAATTAACAAGAAATGGATATTTCTATTTTCCGTGATTTTATATTGCCCCACATCAGGTAAATGAATTTATTATTGTAAAAAGCATTTTCTGCTCATCCAATCTAAATGCACTCAATGTATCTTAATGTATTTTAGGAGGTGTGCTATGCTAGTCGTGATGAAAGAGAATAGTATCAAGGAAATTGTATCATCTTTATCACCAAGCGTAGTATAGTAAACTGTTTACGATCTGTTTATTTATTCATTTATGTATTCAAAATATTGATTTATCACAAGTGATGGACTCAATGAAAGTTTAACCAATGCCGATGGTTTCGTCTTAAACGTACAATTGTAATTAGTTATATTTTGCATCATTCTATCGTCAAATATGATGAAGACAAACTTATTTATACAGATAGTATATTCCTGTTAATACATACAACATATATATTTGCATTTACGTGAAAGGTAATATATAAAGATTTTAAAATTTGTGTTCAGTAATAGATATAAACAGCTTTTCAGAAAATCTATGTAATCTGTATACCCTGTAATGATAAGATGAAAAATCTTCTTCAATAAGAAAATAATACTTCCTGATTTTATTTAACCCGACGACACCACTTAGTCCCTGATCCAGAAACACTTTTGTTCCTCCCTCCCCCCCCCCCCCCCCCAGGGGGAATTTTACAGACATGCCTCATGTTAAAGTACATTCTCTGGGAAACATTTTAAGCGATGTTTGCACTCTGGCCGTTGGGGCTTTACTGAGTTTTGGGGCAAAAACATAAGATGTATATCAAAAATCGCTGAAAATTGGAAATTTTGAATTAAACATCTTTATAAACTCGAACTACTGTAACTCGAAAACCCCGAAAACTTGTAGTCTTTTTCATGTTCCGCTAATGAAAATGTACTGTATTTCACACACGGAAACTCGACGAGAATCCATGGGTTAAGGAAATAATTGAATACTTGGTATAATAACTACAGGTATCAGTTTGTGATCATGTGTGACAGACTATCTTACAAGCTTATTCATTGGTATGTAGTCAGAATAATACCATAACATACGACACCAGATAATGCCTACTACCTTCTTTAGCTCTATCTGTTTATTACTTTTAAAAACGAAAGACAACTCCGACAACATCGTATATCAAGTGTGCGTTAGCGCATTATATCTCATAAATGCATCAGACATTGTTTATAAACTGAAAGAAACAGCTGGTGTCCAATGACAACGTAATGGTTATCCAGAATGACATACTTTCGTCGAATATCAAGCACTTAAGCGTAAAATACGACATTGATGACGTCACGCAAGGTTGGAAATGTCGAACGTTTCATTATGACGCCATAAGCATAACAATCATAAGTCTGCCAAACAACTCTTTCTGTACTGGAAAAAGGATCAAATATAGGGCGTTATGCCATCACCGATCAATGTAATCCATACAGAAATCAACAACATAGGTCTTGAAGCTTTATCTCAGGCAATAACAGTGGTTGTGCGTATATCATCCTATCAGCACCAAGATTAGAGTATGTATCAAACCTTGTATTTGTACCATGTCTTTAGTACCTCAGTGAAAGCAGTTTTAACGAGCACTTTTTATTATTATTATTATTATTATTATTATTATTATTATTATTATTAATTAGAGAGGTTTAGCAGCCTTACGTGTACATGTACTTCTACATATAACTGGCATGTATATAACTTCCTCACTACTTGCCTATTACGATTTCCTACACGTCACAGTACATGTGTAAGGGCAAGTAAGTAACTTGTAGTCTATAGTTTCACATATTATCCACAAAAAATGTTTATCGTTCGAACATATATGCTACAGCTATATAACGTTTCTTTTCATTGAAATTTTTGTCTCTTTCGTCACGAAACTACCACATGATCATGTGGGCCCTGGGATGTGAATTTATTCAACTCTGAGCCGAGTGACCCCCCCCCCCTCCCACGTCTTTCCTCGTTTTGGTTTTCTTAATGAGATATTTCAAAAAGGTCTATTTACTGCACAACGACAATAACTAATGAGCTTGCTGTTACCAAATCGGACTCGGTGATGTGAATTTATTAAACTTTGGTCCGCGTGAGCGTTTTTCTGCGGCGTTTGGGTTTTCTCAATTAGATATAAGAAATGTCTTTCTATGGTACACCGTCAATAATTAATAACCTCGCTATTACCGATTAATTATTATCTATCATTATTATCATATTAGTAGTAGTAGTAATAGTAAAAGTAGTAGTAATAGTAAAAGTAGTAGTAGTAGTAGTAGTAGTAGTAGTAATAGTAGTAGTAGTAGTAGTAGTAGTAGTAGTAGTAGTAGTAGTAGTAGTAGTGGTAGTACTCGTAGCGGTACTAGTTGTAGTAGTACTAATAGTAGTAATAGTAGTAGTGGTAGTAATAATGGTTGTTGTTGTTGGAGTATTTGTAGTAGTAGTACTACTACTAGTAGTATTAGTAGTAGTAGTATGATTGTTGATTTTTATTATAAATTTATAGCATTACGTTCTAACTTAATTAATTTTAGATTGCATTTTGATACCAATATGGTCTTCGTCAGTGGAAAATGCAGAAAGTCGTTGTAATGGATCTCTCAAAATATTCGACATTCGTTTGGATTCAGATAAAATGTTACTGGAATCGGTGTTTCCTTTCAGCGCAGGTGAAATATGGAATGGATATTATATACAGACGCCTTATGTACAGAATACTGGTATGATTAATACTTTAACAACTTTATCAAAGCTTTAAATAAATATATTGATTGATTATTGCTTTACGTCACTCCACGGTTATTTCACGTTCACGGTGACGGCATCTGTCTGATGCATTACATAGAAATTTCTATCTTTACAGTGGACGGGCGGGAATCGAACCCAGAAAATTTAGCTCAATCGTCTAGCCCTTCATCCACTAGGCCACAACGGCATTCGTGTAATATAAGAGCACATATATGGGAATGAAATTAATTACACCACACGAGCATTTCGACAACGTAGTCTATTCAGTGTTTCACATCGCCAGTAGCAGCAAATGTGAGATATATGTTTGAGGTAAATACTGAAGTGAACACTGGGCTTATACTGACCTCGAGGACTAACAATCCCACAGCATCGGCTCAGTAATAATAACGAATATAAGAGCAGATAAACATGTATTAATTTAATGCACTTTATAAGCATTGTTACAAGTGATAATAGGGCCAAAACTCTAGAAATGAAACTTTTAGACATTTGAAGAGAGGACTAATAAAGATGGGCTTACAAAACCCTCTTTTCGAATACGATTGAGTTACATGACGACTTTATTTCATATTTCATACGTTGTCATGCATTAGCTTCTTACTTTGTTTTAAATTTCAAAACGCAACTTCATCATTTTTTTAAGAATTATCTGCATTATAATTGTTTTATTGTTAGTCTTCCTCTGTTTTATCCTTAAGGGTGTTTTAAAGTGCAAGATGGGTTAGCACAGTTTCACTCTCTTGAGGTTAGGGGTTTGACTATAACAAGATGTTGGACTTTCTGCAAATTCTATGAGAACATTGAAGCTTTGATTATAGGGGTGAGTCTCTTTTTTTTAAATCATTTGCTATATAAGACATCCTCTTGTAATTCCACTTCCATCAGGTACCCATTTGCTTCATACCATCCAGGACACCCAAAAGACGATAGTTAGTAGTAGTGATAATAACTCAATATTCAATGGAAACGCTTCGCAAATGTGCATTAGATAAAGTAGTTAGCTTCATAGCTTATTTTTTGCAACGATGTATACATACAATATAAATCACCACCAATATTGTTTTATTGATTTAAAGTACTGTCAGTTCAATATCATGTAAATACTTTTGACATTTTCTTTTTTTTTTTTTTTTTTTTTTTTATTTATTTATTTTGCATGTCAAATAGCATATAGTATACAAAGATGCCTTCCGAGAGGCTGATTGAATAATACATACAAAACATTTTATGAAAGGAGGGTGGAAAGATGGAGAGAATAAGAGGTGGGGGATTGAGGTAAGAGAAGGGGGATTTGAGGGTAGGAATATCAAAAATGTTGAGTTGAGAACTATTTTCAAATGCAATCATACATATACATATACACATACACATCCATAAATACAAAACACACACATACATATACTACATGCATTGGTATACAATATACACACAACTGCATACATATACTTACACATATACATATATACATACACATTTATATACATATACATATACACTCATTCATGCATAGCGAAATACATATTTACACATGTACAACGTACACTCTCATGTATACATAAAGGTAGATTGTGTAATTAGCACAATACATTGAGTAACAATGATATGAATAAAATCTACATGTGAGCTTAAAAAAAAAAACCAAACTATCTTTCCCTTCAACTATCAAGGAATGACCAAGAGGACCATTGTGTGTTGAAGTCTTCAAGTTGGTCTATCATCATAAGTTTTTGCAATTTATACAATAATTTAAGATCATGTAATAAACCCTGTAAAGAAACACATTTATTTTGACATCTTGCACGGTAGATATAGAATCTAATAGTTACCAAAATCAAATTTAATGCAATTTCTGAGTAGTTATTTGTACCAAATATGAGATCTTGTAGAGAAGGGTTAAATATGACATCATGATTTGTACATTCCATATGAAAATCTCGTATAAGCTTTTGTATTTTTTCACAGTCTGCTAGTATATGAGATATGGTCTCTATGTTTGTATGGCAAAAGGTGCAATTAGGGGAATCCGTTTTACCCATTTTAAACAGTATTTTATTTGTGCCAAGGATATTATGATTTACTCTAAATTGGAACCATCTTAATTTAGTACTTTCAAAAATAATAAAGGGTAGACGATATGTTTTTGTCCAGTTGAAATCAATATTAGGTAAATTTAATGTCCATTTTCTTTGAGCGATTGGGACTGTGTGGTTTTGCTTCAAAATCTTATACATATCTCTAGCTCCCTTACCTGAAAGAAATAATATTTCAATATTTTGAGGAATAAAAGGTTCTGTAACTTTATGTTGTTGAAGTTGCAGCCCCTGTTTATTTAAAACCTTTTTTAACATTGATATGATGCCTAAGTAAGTTAAACAATTAAAATGTGTCTCATATTGTTTCTCGAATCTCTGATGTGATAAAAAAGACCCATCAACATCAATGAAATCATTAACAAATTTAATTCCCTTTCTATATAGAGAATAAAAGCAAATACTTTTATTATCTAAAGTAAAAGTTGGGTTATGCCAGATTGGTATCTTAAGCATTTGTTCCCATGTCATGGATGATAGATTTTCTTTTTCTTGAATTTCAAGCCATGCTGACAAAACGTCTTTCCAAAAGGGGTTATCCATATTATCAATGCGGGGTGTTAAAAAAGATTTTCCAAATTCAAATAACTTACTAGTTTCGAAAAAAGAATCTGCTAATGTCAACCATTCACAATTGTCAGCTTTAATAATACGTCTTATCCAGGTTGTTTTTAAAGCTTTTATATAACTAATGAGATCAATCATTTTTACACCACCTAATTCATAATCTTGAGTTATAATATTTCGTTTTACTTTGTCCTTTTTACTATTCCAGAAAAATTCAAATATAATAGAATTAAGTTTCTTTACAAAACCTAAATCAGGATTTGGAATTGATATGAATAGATGATTAAATTGAGAAATTAACAAGGTTTTAATCAGGGTTAGTCTACCTAATGGAGTCAAATTCCTTTTATGCCATTGATTAATTATTGCTTTAATTTTAACAATCCTTTTGTCAAAATTCAAGAATAGTATTCTGCTCAAATCAACATCATATTCAATGCCAAGAAGTTTAAACTGAGTTGTCCACACAAGTTTTAGGTCAGGACATAATATGTCTTTACTATATTTTTTACTGCCTATCCATACTATCTGCGTCTTTGAGATGTTCATTTTCAAACCAGAAATTTTATAAAACTTATGTAAAATTTCCATGGCTTCTCTCAGCGATTTTTCAGACCCATCAAGAATCAATGTTGTGTCATCAGCATATAAAGTAATTCTAATTTCAAATTGATTTACTGTAATCCCTTTTAGTATTTTATTATGTCGAATTTTAAGTGAGAGAATTTCAGCACACAATAAAAATATATAGCTGGAAATTGGGTCACCCTGACGGCAGCCTCTTTCTAGTGGGAAAAAGGGGGATAAAAAGCCTGATTGCATTACAGCAGAGATAGTATTTTTCTGGAAAACTGAAATCCATTTTATAAGAGAAGGTCCAAAGTTGAAAAACTGTAATGTTTTATGAATAAAACTCCATGATACTGAATCAAATGCCTTTTCGAAATCAATCATTAACAATATACCTGGAATATTATATTTTTCAGTATGAAATAGTACATCATAGATTAAACGAGTATTTTCCCCAATGTATCGACCTGGGATAAATCCAGTTTGATTTGTACTAATGATGTCACTTAGCACTGATTTCATTCTGGCGGCTATAGACCCTGATCCAATTTTATATACAATATTAAGTAAAGAGATAGGACGCCAGTTTTTAATAAATTGTTTAGGTTTTTCGTCCTTAGGTATACATGTTATAATACCCTGACGCTGGGTTATTGATAATTCTTCTGTATTATATCCATAGTTTAAAGCACGCACCACAAAAATGCCTATTTGTTTCCAAAATATCTTAAAAAACTCAGCAGAAAAGCCATCACTTCCAGGGCTAGTATTATTTCTCATTTTCTTTAATGTATTAGTTGCCTCATCAAATGATATGAAACCCTCTAATTTGTCCCTTTGACAATTCGATAATTTTGTAGCATTAATACCTTCCATCTCATTCGATAAATCTATATCCTCGACTATATCACAGTTTTTCTTATACAGATTTTGGTAAAAATCACTCACTTCTATTAAGATTTTATCTTGATCCGTTATTATATCTTTCCCAGTGTCTAATTTTGGAATAATTTTTGAACAAAAATGGCGTGATTCAAGATTACAAAAGTAAGTTGTTGGTTTTTCCCCTTCTTCAATCCATTTAATCCGTGATCTGATTAAACTTCCCTTCAATTTATTTAATCTTATTTCTTCAAGACTTTTCTTTTTCATTTTGATTTCCTCCTCATACAATTCTAAATTTTCTTCCATTCTTAGTATTTCATCTCGTAGTGTTGTTTCATACAAGTTTAAAGTTTTCTTTTTGTAACTAGCAAAAGATATAGATCGACCTCGGATTTCAAGCAAAAGAGTTTCTAGGAAGAGTTGATCATTTATGGTAAATTGTATTTCATCATTCGGGATATTTTCAAGGTTTTCTCTATTATATATAGGAAGTGAATATGAATTTTTAACATCTTTTATACATTTTGCAATTAACTCTTTATAATCCTTATCAAGAAGTAGGCTGTTATTTAATTTCCATAGTCCTTTTCCATGTGTGAATTCAGACAGTTTTAGCTTTAATAATATAGGAGAGTGATCGGATCTATAACTTGTCAAAATTGATGTTTCAGTTATTGAAGAAAGGAGGTTTTCCGAAACAAGGAAAAAGTCTAAACGTGATTGTTTTATTGGATTACTTTTACGCCAAGTATACATTCTTTTATCGGGATAGTATTCCCTGTAAATATCAATAAGATTATATGTCTCTATCATTTCTAAAACTTTCTCTCTATTTCTTGGATTATTTATATGTAGGTAATTACAATAATCTAAAGTTGGGTTCAGAACTAAATTATAGTCGCCAACAATGATTGTATTTGTGCAATCTGTAGCATCGATAAAAGAAGTAATGTTATTGAAAAAAGAAGGGTTGTCGGTATTAGGCCCGTAAATAACAACAATATTTATGTTCGTATTAGCAATATTTAAATTCATGGCAAGAAAGTTACCATTACAATCATGAGTAACCTCATTGATCTTGTATTCAAATGTATTATTCATCAAAATTGCAACACCTCTAGCATTAGATGCATATGAACTAAAGTAACCGTCATACCCCCATTGTTTTTTAATATCAGTTTCTATATCAGCAGTAAAATGAGAATCTTGTACACAGAGTATATCACATTTCAATTCTTTAAAGTATTTAAAAACATCTTTTCTTTTCTCAAAATTTTGTAATCCTTGACAGTTGACAGATATGATTCTCAGTTCATCCATCATAATTTAGTGACAGGTTCTAATTTGCTATATCAGTACTTAACAACTTTGTTTTGTCAAGTCGCTGTGTATATAAATCTACACAAACAACGAAATTTAAATAGCTATCACGGACACGGGACATGCATGCGGAATGTAAACATACTTTCACTTTGATGTGTTTTTCACAACTCAAAAAAAGGATACGTATTGCAAAGAAGTGCAGTAGGAAAGAGGGAATATAGAGGGGAATGAGGGATAAGTGTAAGAGAAAAACATAAGATTTTATATACATAGTCTTAAACACCAAGTTTACCGTCTTGTTTTTTGTTTTGCTACACATCTGCGTTTGTAATGCTCATACAGGATCTATTCATTGGTTAGCTATTATACGCATCGATAACGTCTATGCTTCGGTTCCGGACGCGCACAATTCAGACATTTCTGCAATTACTCTCGAAATAACCTGTTCCATGATTCGGAAACGATCATAACCGATGTGACGGCCACCAAACCATCTAGAGACGACAATTGACGTATTCAGAATATTGTTTTCCTTCAAATGGTTTAACATACGTCGCCCGGCTCCATGCTCACCATCATCGTGGTATCCCTCTAGTATCTCTCCGTTGTGATCTTTAAATCGGTACACTAGAATGTGGTGGTCTGCACTCGCCGTATCAATACTGGCACATACCTAAGCATACGCATCTTTTACGTTTTCAAAAGAACTGCAGTTCGCCCCATCAGCTCTGAATACACTTCCGTCCCTTTCGATTGCGCACGAATTCACCGTTGGGATCGCGTTAACTTCTTCTAATTCCGATGGTAACATTTCTAAGATTTTAGAGTTCGTGATTTTAGGAACTTTTTCAATGTAATGATTTCCGTTTGGTAGAGTTAGGGTGTTTTGTCTCACTCTGCATACCATGTTCTTCTCTTTCCTAAATTTGTCAGAGATGTCATACAACTTTTTCCTTTCTTCAACTATACTTAGCGGCTCTTGAGATGTTATGTTGAAAGGTAGGCGATTACTGGTTTTCTTCCTATCTCTTTGTGCTCTCAGTATGGTATCCTTGAGTTTTCCGTCGGCCAATTTCCCAGTGATTGTGACTGGGTTAGCGTTGTCCCACGGGCGCGGTTTTCCGTTTCTATGGATTCTTTCGAATGTCACATCAACACCAAGCTGCTCCCTGAGTTGTTTAGGCACTTCCGTGTATAAATCCTCTTCATGTTTGTAGGGAAAATTATGGATAAGGATGTTGTCCCGCATTGATCGACGTTTTAAGTCAGTTATTTCACTGTCCATTCTCTCCATTTTCTTGTCCATACGCGAAACTAGGGATTTTAGCAATTGTATTTCTCTCCTTAAGTTGTCATTTTCATTTCTTAACTCTACTGCCTCCGTAGCATTGTCCTCCGCTAATTGTGACACATTTTTGAGCCTGTACTCAATCCCATCTCCTTCAAATAGATCCGCTTTCAGATCCGCCACTGATTTAAACACCTCGTCGTATTTATCCAGTCGAATCGCAATGTTGCGCAATTCCTTTTGCAAACCGCTTAGTGCGTTATTAAGATCGCCTTCCACAGTTTTGACAGGTGAACTCATCTCAATAGGCTGTTTCTTATTCGTGAGCGATTTTTTTCTCGATGCCGTTGACATTTTTAGCTTTAAAATATATCACAAACACAGAAATTTTTCGAAAACAGATTAAATCATCCTGTTCAGTGAACTTTGATTAACATCCTGATTTAGCCACGTGTGTAAATTCCCAATATATAAGCAGATATATGGCAAAACAGTCGGAGCTTAGTAACGTGCCGCTTCACCCATTTGGCAGATCACGTGACCCCTCTTTTTTTGACTTTTGACATTTTCTTTATCGACCGTTGATTGTAAATCTATATCACCCTTTATAAATGCTATAATTATTTCCTTATACCGAAATAACATTAAACACAACATCAGCGGAATTTGATATTTTTGAAGAACTGTTCATATTTTCACCCTCAGCAATTCTTATTGACTTCATTTTGTGATGTCCTATTTTAAACACATTTTGGTTTATGATGTCACCTCAACACAAATCAATAAGTGTTAATACCTTGACGAAAGCACAGAAATACGTCAGTTTTATAAGGTTCTAAGGATATGTATATAGCATACAAAATCTTCAAGATAAAATTTAAAACTGAATTCAGAAAATTGAATTTAATCACAGAATTTGCGTTTGTAACAGTTAATATTTGCTCTACGTTAATAGTGCCTACATATCCATGTCATCTCTCTTTCATTATCGAAAACTGTGAGATCATGACAATTTTCAACCCGCCATAAAAACAGATTGCATGATTTTTGATGATGGTGTACTAGTATATTATATCTTATATCTCACGATAGAAGGTACTCAAATATTGAGGACATGTATATCACTGAAGAAATCCTTGAAACAAAAAATAAAATTCAAATTCAGAAAGAAATAATCTAGTAATACCATTCACGTATCTAACAATTAAGTTTGTCGTAGGTTAACTGCCCACCTAGCTACTGCATTTGACAATTTCTTTTCATTTTCTCAACGAAAACCTTGAGTTTTCAACAGTTTTCAATCTGGCCATTAACCAGATGTATTAAAAGTTTCTTGCATAAATATTGCATATCTCATACTTTCCATGCTTCATTTCTTAAATGAATAATTTCAAGGATATCAAATGTTTCTGTGCATGGAGAAACGTGACAAAAGAGGCAGTGGATGCGAAGTTATGTTCCTCAAAATGTAAAAACCGACAAGAGGAATTCTGTGGACATGGAAATAACATCTTCAACATATACAAACCTCGGAAAGGTAAATATCAATGTATAAATAATTTAACCTTGGAACGAAATGTAATTATATACCTACTTACACATAAGTAAAAATCCGGCCACATAATTTCTTAAATTACTTTATGGTTCCATATGACCTTTATCAAATTGAAAGAAAATTAAAACATCCCCAACTGAAAATCATGTCTGTCGGTTAGCCAAGCGCAACCCCCCCCCCTCCTCGCCCAAAGTATGACGTTACAGTCGTTACAAAATAAACCTGAAAATTATGTCGTGTTTTAGTTAGAATTTAGAACGATATATAAGGACCGATTATGGTTCAAATTTATATATACATTAGATTCGTTCGGTACGCTGGATCCATTGTTCTTCTTTGAGTATTCCGAATTGTCTGCTGTACCGTTCGGTACGCTGAATTAATTGTTCGTCATTGAGTATTTCGAAATGTTTATTGTCTTCGTATATTCTAGTGTCCGAAATTGTGTCTTAAACAATCATGTCGCATGTTTTATATTTGCATCATGCCTCCCAGTTTCTAATAGATCTCAGATTGTTTGTCTGTTGTTTTGTGTCACAAAGGTTTTGTCCCCTCTAAACGCGAGTAAAAGAGTTTCAGAAAAAACATTTCACTGCAATGAATACAAATGAAAATCACTATGAAACAGCAAAATAATAATGCAATAAACTTTAAATACGATCCAAAAAGATGAACGTACAATAGAAAAATCAATGTGTTACTGCATTTTCTCATTTGCAACCGCAACTCCCTCGAGTCAATACCGCCGAAGTCATTGGCACCACAGTGTATTACTAAATAGTTTGACAGATCTTCAGATATTAACAAATGAAGATTCTTATAGACATGATCACATCTCATCTCACCTCTGAATTGCCACCATAACCTGACTCCATTTCTCTGAATATCCAAATTCGTCCCCCAATTCCGATTTCTTAACCACAGGGAAGCATCTCTTATTAAGGATAATCCCACGATCCACACTAATTTGCTAATATTTGAAAAAAAAAACTTAAAAATTTACAAATTGTGAAATTCTTATATACGCCTTGAAAGCATCAGATTTCCCACTACCATACAGAGCAATTCTTTCATCTGACACTCCTGATAAAGCTGCAGTAGCAGCACTAATTCTAGATGAATGGGAAGTATAAAGTGTAGATTTAACTCCAGCCGAATGCAATTCCCCTTTTAGGACAACGAAAAATTGATAGCGAGTAAGGGTACTACCACACAAATGACGAAAAAATGTACCCGGGAAGTTAGGTTTTACTTCTAGTTAAAATCCACCTGTGACGTCACTCCATTATTTTCAAGGAATGGAGAGGTTTGAACGATGGATCCAATTGGGGTTGGGGAATGGAACCCTTTTCCCATTTTCTCCTAAATTTTATTTAAAAAAAAACATTGTGAGCCTGGGGAGAGGGTTCTAAGCCTCCAAACCCTCCTAGATCTACCACTTCCCCCACCGTGCAATCCTCTCCAGTCGTAAAACAATAAAAACTTATTGCATGAACTGCAAGCGAAAACTATAATTTATTCGGATTAGATTAAATTAATTCCAACAAAGTGTTCGAAATTTTTTACACTTTTCAAATATTTTTAAAATTAAGGTTTACTGGCACTTGAACATGGCCAGAATCTGATTTTGTACACTTTGTGATCGGGGTCGAGTAATTTTTTCTTTCAGTTGAGCCTTGAATTACCTCGCTTATCTTTCTTTTCTGTGCGTCAGTTGTTCGTTTATAATTTCTCACTGCAGCTGATCGGTGTCCTGTTACTTCAGTAACTAACTGCTCATCAACACCTGCTCTATATAAACGTGTAGCTGCTGAGGTCCGAAGTGAATGATTTGTTCTGTGACCGTGCAGCCCTCTACGTTTGCACAATGTGGACACTACAGTTGCAAGTTTGTGTCTTCCAAGGGGTTGTGCAGCATACCACAATTCTTTGGTTAATTTCGTAAAATAGCGTACATAGAAAGCATCACATTTTTCTGGATCAGGACACTTACTTATATATTTTTCATATAATTTCACAATGCACCTGCTAGGATGTTGTTTGTTCTCGTAGGCTTGTGCAGATTTCTTTGTAATTTTTTGATGTTTAAGCCCTCCTTGATTGGCCTTTGATGTATCTTCAGTATAAAAAAGAAATTTTCCGTGTTCATTTTCACATATTTATAACTGCGATCGGTCACCGCTTCTTAAATTCATGTGTTCTTCACTTCCACGCAATGCAAAATGTAAGCCAATCAGATACACCAAAGTATATAAAAGCTTCTCTGGCGTGTCATCTCCTATTATGTTTTTAGTCCATAATACCTCCTCTTCTTCTTCTGTAATAGGCAATGCCTGTTTCTTAGAACCACCGATATTTTCCTTCTATTTCATTTTTATTTCATTATCCAATGTGTTTATTATTTGCAAAAAGGCATCGTCACTCAAAAATTTATAATTTCGTCCAATTGTATCCATGTAAAGCTGAAGACTAATAACAAAACTGTGAATTGTTTCGGACGGGTACTCGGATCCATCTACCTTTTTTACTTCACATAAGAATCTAGATATAGAATGATTAAGTTCCTCTTTCGTCATGTGGTCGATATCTACTGTTAATGGACTTATATCCAGAGAATGTCTGGCCATTTCTTTTCTCGAACGTTGCCATTCCTTAAATGTATTAACAGCCCACTTTATTTTAGATATCGTTGCAGGCGCAAATCTGAAATCAATAATAATAATTATGAGTATATATAGACGGACGGGTGAAAGGATAGGCGAACGGGCAGACTGGCACGATGATTACAGTATACCTCCACTTAACAGCGAGGGATACAGTGGCGGATCTAGAAGCCTGTCTGGAAAGTTAACTTGCTTTCAGAAGAAGTGCAAAACCTACATAAATTAAAAATATTTTCTGTACGGGGGGATGATTTTCAAAGCCCCTCAAAACCCTGGATTTCCGAAGCCCCTCAAAACCCTGGATCCACCACTAGGATATAATAAATTAGAAATATATATTTTGCACAAAATCTACGTTGCACTTTTCATTTTAACACCATGACATCAAATTATGAAGTAGTTTATACATACAAAACTTACTGTTTTGATTGAAGTATTGTAACATCTTAGTCATTTTTGGTTTGTGAAAGCGACTCCTTGAGACTGGCTGTGAAATGGTTATTTCCTTAATGTTTGAAATTTCGGCCTTGACCTGCGTTTCTTTTGAATGCCCATCTTCTTTCTCCACTATCTCGGCAGTGAGAATAAGTACCTCGTCATCCCCATCATCACTGATATCTGAGCACAGGGGAGCGTATATAGGCGGCACTTTATCACATATATTTTCAAGGTCGAGAAAACAATTGGTCTCGGCCCCTTCGGGGCCTCTGCTCGATTATTATTATTTTTTCGGCATGCGCATATCACGACTCTTTTCAAGACGGAAAACACCAGCAACCATCTCTTTAACAACAAAAGATTTTGTTGGATAAAACATGTTAGAAATATTACATTTGAAAAAAAAATGCAGAAACGTAACCACTGATAGTACTTGATGCTAAACCTTGAATTGAAAGATACGCAATAGAATCCACTATATGTAAAGTTAGCCAACTTATATCTTAATTGTATAAACAACAAAAATGGTGGAACGATTTGAATTTTCTGTGCAGCTTCGTAAGCCTGTCTTGTTGATTTTGATATCGAAGAATTCAAGATCTCATTGCCCCTACTTCTAATATCAGATCGAGGAGCGAATGAGGAATGGGCGTTGATAACTCGTCTCTGCTGGGAAAATGATGATGAAATCTGGACCATTCCTGTCGAGACAAAGCGTCAGCAATAACATTTGATTTTCCCTCAACATGGACAGCCTTATAATGAATATTGTGTACCAGACATTAAAGAACTAATGGCCTTACTAAATGCATAACCCTTTCTGATTTAAAAAAACTTCTTATTCAAAACTGAAACGAGGACTTTATTGTCAGTGTTTAGTATAATTCTTCGATAACAAAGTTTTTAATCCCAAAGATGAAAAGGGGCAGCATCTCCAAAAATTAAAATGTCTTTCAACAAATCCTCATTATGCCGAATGCCAGACCATTTCAGGAAAGCCCATTGTGATTTATCAGTAAATACCTGGAGTTAATGAGCCCAGTGGCACCTTGGTAACTTGTATACATTAGTACAATTAAAGTGGACTAAAATGTAAGCCATGTCCATATGTCCTTTCGCATTTCATTATTGACACGCACCAAATTTTTCACTCATGACTTTAAAGTCTGACATAAAAATTTCACAGCCATCTGAGGGGCAGGCTTGCGGCGCCGACGATCCGGGTTCGATTCCCGGGTTGCGCCACTATGTTTAAGAGGTTGGTAACCTCCTGCTTCCATGTCGCGATATAACTGAAAAATTGTTGAAAGCGACGTAAAACACCAAATCAACCAACCAACCAACGACAGCCATCTGAGTTAGCTTTCCCTTTTCTGGGACGAGGAAATCGCCTTAATAATGCACGATATTGTCACTTTTTGACGTTTCAATTCCCATTTTAAAAAGGTAGAAAAGTTTTCAAAGACATTACATGATAACAAACAGCTACATGTAAAGGTATTGAGTTTGGCACAACAACGAGCTTAACAGCAGGTACTGGAACTGGTGGACCGGACCCACATACGGCGAAAGGTCAGATTCGCCTTGGAAAACGTGGCATCATTGCAACTCAAAATGGATAAAATTCAGTCTATAAAATAGCTTTGTGCATAACAATACTGTAGTTACAAAGCATATTGATACCGATAATAAGTTAAACAGATATATTTGTATGCATAAACTAGTACAAAGAAACAACGTGGCATTATTAACTACACTATCTAATAATAAAAACGTAGTGACAAGGAAATACAGGCCGATACAACAACCAAAATTATGAAGAGAACATTTTAAAAATGGCGTCAAATTAGACCAATTAAACGCTACGACACCAACTTGTTCAATATACCTGAATAAAACACAATACAATTTAAAGAACATGTATACAAATAAATCTATCAAAATCCATTGCGAAAGTAAACGCAAGTAAATTATAAATGTCCATACACTTAACAACTATGTTGACCATAAGTAGTTTAAAAATCGCGACACAGATATCCAAAAAATGATGTTGCATGTCCTCAATACGTTTGGTATTGACTCAAATAAATTAAATTTAGAACTTCCATATTTGGACTGCATTCCACAAATGCACAAAAATCCTTAAAAACAACGCTTTATCGCCGGTTCCTCGAAGTGTTCCACAAAATTTGTATCGATGCTACTCACAAACATATTATCAGAAATTAAATCTGGCCTTCATAGATATTGCGAAACAGTATATTCCAGAAGTGGAATTAATCAAATGTGGATCCTTAAGAATTCAAAAGAGTTGTTAGAAAATCTAAAATTAAAAAGTTTTACTAAAATTCACACTATCAAGGCTTTTGACTTTTTGACTCTTTACACAACGATCCCTCATCAAAAATTAAAAGACAGATTAACGGAAATTATTCAAAATGCATTTACTAGTAAAAACGGAAGCCGCAAATTCAAATATATAGTAATAGGCCACGATGAAACTTACTTTGTTAGGGAAAATTCTGATTCCAAAAATAAATACACTGAAACAGCTGTCATCCAGATGTTGAACTTTCTTATCGATAACATTTTTGTGGTGTTTGGAGGTAAGGTTTTTCAACAAATTGTCGGCATTCCAATGGGCACTAACTGTGCTCCGGTTCTGGCTGACATATTCCTTTACTCATACGAAGCTGAATTCATTCAGTCTTTGCTTTCAGCAAGGAAAAAAAACAATTGGCTCTTGGCTTCGATTTTACTTACAGATATATAGATGACTTGCTTTCAATTAATAATCCTTCATTCGCGGATTACCTTAGCATCATCTATCCAAGTGAACTTGAGGTCAAAGAAACCACAGAAAGTAGTAATTCTACTTCGTATTTAGATATTATGTTGTCTTTCGACATTAATGGTCAATTGAACACCTCACTCGTTGACAAACGTGACGATTTCAATTTGGCTATCACAAACTTTCCTTTCATAAGTAGCAACATTCCATCATCGCCTGCATACGGCGTATTCATATCTCAGTTAATACGTTATTCCAGAGCATGTTCAAATTACAGTGACTTTGTTCTGAGGGCTAGGCGACTTTCAGTTAAGCTGCTCAACCAGGGTTATATATGTGCTAGACTAGCAACGTCACTGAGGAAATTCTATAAATACATATGGAATTTACACGATCTGACTCTTTCTACTGGGTATATGTGACGGGTGTTGCTAGCAAGCAGGAGATGCTCACTCTCCCCGGGTAACTGATCTCACTCCATCAGAGGGGTTCACATATGCTCTTCAAGTAGACATATTTTATTTTCCATTTGTTTTTCATTTTCACTGATTTTGTATGTCCTCTGGTTTTATGATTTTTGGACTTGTGCTTTGGATTTATCCATCATCTCTACATTAACCATATTTTTGCAAAGTTCCATGTTCTAATTCTACTATACATTCATCATTACGTTACAGGCACTCATGGCTGGTGTGGCTAGCATACAGGAGAGGATCACTTTACCTGTGAACCCTGATTGACATTGATTGTCAATACGACACCGAAACCGCGTGTCGGTTATCTATTACATTAATAAGCCGGTGAGACATAGTGGATGATGTGCTTGGCTAGTGACCTAGAGGTTCTGGGTTCGATTCCCGCCGTGGACACAACGATGTTCTTTTTATCGGATGAAACACCAAGGTCCCATGTCACTGTAGGGGTGACACGTACATATTCCTCACTGCTTCGGGTGGGTGCGTTGCAAAAGTAGAAATTCCTACGCAATCAGGCAGATGCTGTCATCATATACGTGAAATTATCGTTGAGTGATATGAAACAATAATCAATCTATTTATCTATTACTTCAACACATATTAAGAACTTTGTGTTCATACCAAGACATAAAACAACAAACTAAACTCTTTCATTATTGCAGTTACAACGTCTAGTAATTCTGGATTCAATCTCTGCCTACAGAATAATGGTGAAAATCCTGTAAAAGCTCCATGTAATTTACAAAACTCAACGAAAACAATCCAGTGTCGTGAGTATAAATATCAACGAGTCAATGTATGTCCATTTATTTCTCTTAAAGGAAAACTTACAGTAAACAATGGCCAGTTTTTGTTTGAAAAAGTTAATACAAAATACAATAAGTATGTAAATGAACTCATTTTAATTTTTTAAACATTCCTCATTATTAAATTATCACCTTACAGGTGAATTAAATAGCTCGAAAATACGTGTAATCAAGAAGGCGGGAAATTGGCTGTTTTCAATGCAGACTTGTATGGGTTTAGAACAATATTATCTTGTACCAGTGGATACCTACAACTTTCAGCAGATAAATGGTACATTTTGGTGGAATGAGAGGCAATATAGCGATAACACCTTAGGTAATAAATTAGATATATTGCATTGTGATTTTAGAACGTATGATTTAGTTGCAAAGATAAAATTTCATGTCAGCATCATTTGAAATTTAAAACAAATGATACGTAGAACGAAAGTCTGTTTAACATTAACTTCCTAAGAGACTTGGTCAACTGTTATGTCTCGTTAGATCTGTAAGAAACAGGCGAGAGGGGGGGGGGGAGTTGTGGAGTTGCAATCCTAAAATAACATCCACTCACGAGGAATGTATGTTAAACTTATAGTCAGGCAAATGTCACTGAAGCAAGTTAACGTGGCACTTCAGTTGGTTTTTCGGTTTTGAAATCAATATTACGTGAAAATATGTGTTAATGCAAAAGCTTGTGCTCAGCAGTCCTGAAAGCAAGAGAAAAGCAAACTTCAGGTCAACACAACGTTAACATAATGTTATGTTAGCACTGCACCCTACTGTATACGATGGCACTCATATCTTTATCCTTTTTACTTTAATTTATCCTATTCATATTGTATCGTATCTACATACTCCCGAAAATTACATTTATTTTGAAAATGTAAAAACTGTTTGGAATTTTATCAAAATTTAAAAAAGGTGCACAAAATTAAAAAGTATATATGTTCTATATTTATCAAGAAATCTTTACGATATTTTTATATTCATTAAAATTGCCCGTTAACATTTAAAGAGAGTTTAATACTGCATACATGCAACTCATTTACATACGTATCGATATGCCATTGTGTACTTTAACACCAGCCTATGCAGTTTCATCTTGATTTGATCTCTATGAAAAGAAACTGGTGTTATTGATTTCATATTCCCGTTAAACATTATTTCTGTTGCATAAAAGATACATCATATTTTACATATTAGAAATGTATTGACTTACTGCCATTGCAGATCATAATTACCTCCAAAAGCATCCAAAGAATCTATCAGTAGTGATAAGTATTGGAAGTAGTGGTTTTAAAGATGAGACAGTTGTTAACTGGATCACGAATCCCAAACGAAATATGAGTTTCATCTGCAGTACAGGTAGATATAAAACTGTTCGATGATATATCCCGCTTTTGTCGTCTGGCTACATTAATAGAGAGGTAAAGATCCCATATGGGTAATTCACGACTCTTTGGAAAGTGAACTCGTAAAAGTATACATTTCCCAATTTCAATTTCTTTCTAATGTTTTCATGATTATTAATGTCCTTTATTTACAGATGTTAGTACAGGCAATAACCAACATGTATCTGGTGAAAATTATGGTAAGGTGTTGATTGGTATTCAGTTTCATAATTGTCAATGTCCAATGGAGTGGTTTTTGACAAAGTGTATTATATAAACCATTCCTTGATGCATATCTACCAAGAAAATTTTATTTGTATACATAAAGGATAGGTATTTGATTATGAAGGTACCTGCTGATTAAATAATCTTCATTTTGACTTTGAGAAGTGTAAATAGTCACTAATCTTGTGCATTGAATAGTCGGACAAAATCATCGAAATAATCTAAGGTATGAATTCATGTACGGATAAATAAATAGTTATAGACACATATTTAAAAAAAAGTCGATCCGTAAAGTAATCAATGACCTTAAAAGTGTTTATATGCAACAGAGGACTTTCACTAAAGACATTTTTATTGATAAATTGCTTTGTGTTGACTAGGTGGAAAAATCGGAGGAGTCGTTGGAGGAATCATTGCCTTATTAGTGGGAGCTGGGATCATTGGTGTTATCTACATTTATAGGAAAAGGTAGGGTCTAAACTTAAAATGGGCATATATACCATTGATCGTTATTATTTCGACATCTTACGGAAAATAATTTTGATTGCGCTGCATTGGCGATGAGTGGGAGTGTGGCCCCGTCAAATGGTTAACCAATCCAATTGAGTACCGTTTGTTACTCAATTGACCGTCTTAAGTCGGTATCACATCTGTCGTACAATCAATATTTTTGTAATGTCATTGCATGTATTCAATTAATTACTTGTTACCAAGTTTTGTTGTACATCTCCAGATGACGTCTGCCCTGCAGTTAAGTCAGATGTCTTTACCTTCTAAATTCAAAAATAGCAGAGGTTTGTTAGATAAGGATCTTGTGTATCAGAAGTCTAACCCTGTTAGCGCTACAACGTGTCTTTTTCATAAACAACTATGAAAACAATTATAATTGACTGAGTTACTGGTGAAATGTGGTTTACAGGCATTTGCATGTTCTGGTTTCAAAAACATCACATATCTGTTGTTTAATGTTTGTAGAACGAAACTGGGAGAAGAAGACGCCAGATACAAATCTACAAAACAACCTCCAGTGAAACATGAGAAATCAGGAGGCCTTACAAATATGTCATACAGCAGTACCGCAACTCTGGATATCTTCAATAGGAAACCAGATCGAGACACTTCTAGCGATTACACAACAATAGATGAAGAGCAAATGCATCACAATGAAGGACATAGGAAACATTCTCTGGAAAACATGAAGCACAATGACAGAAATCTGAAGGATCATACAAGAGAGAATAGTGTTATTGACTCTACAACATTTCATCATACATTAGCTACCAAGTCTGAGTCTGTGGAAATCTCAAGCTCTGGTTATGACTTAGCAAGTCCTTTATTTAGGGAGAAAACTTCTTCGGGATATCACACGATTTCTTTGGATCCTTATGAGTTAGCGAGAAGTGTAAATCAAACAAACGCCTCAGAACCCAACAAAGATAAGAATATGGAAATCGACACTGAATACAGCCATCTAGATCACGGGATGGATAAGAATAAAGACAGTAAACGTGATAGCACGTATGCGCATGCGCAACCGGAAGGAGTCGATGACGAAACTTATACGCATACTGCACAGAGTAATAAATGTGGTGGCAATGTTATACAGAACGAAGAGGACGAGTCAGTATATACACATGCTGCCCCAAGTTTAAAATCTGATTGAACCATCTTATTCAATGTAATTCAATTACCTCTGAATTGCCCATATAGCCCTTGTGCCAACATACGAATCAACGTTTTATATTCTTATGTATAGATCATGTCGTTCATTATGCATAATCAGATCCGTATGTAAACGACAATTTGAATGAGTCAGTGTCAATTAACTACATTGTATTTCCGTCGTTATTGAAATATTAACCTTCTTAATGTCATCATATATGTAATATAGTCATAGGGAACGATTGTAATATCCTAACACCCCCCTCCCCCAGGATAATACAGTTTGCGTATAGTTCACAGAATTATTAACTCAGATTTGTTAACTCGTTCAGTTAACTGATTATGTCTACATCAATCTGATATAAGAATTTACAACATTATATTTATTTGTAGACCAAAAACATGTCAGAGTTCTGATCTTTTTTTCACCAATCAAACAACATGTATGTTTTGCAAAGTAATCCTAGCAAAATGCAAATTTATCAAATATCAGATTTAAGATATTTAGTCAATGTAAAGTAATTTATATTCTTGATAATCATTAATAATTCTATAAAGAATTTACATAAATCAGAACAAACATTTGTCGTTGCTTCGTTGTTGATTTTAACACTTTCGAAACTTATAATTAATTGCATAAAGGTATTGTAAATTCAGAAATAATTTATCTTTCATTATTCTCATGAATTGAATGATCCACAATTATAATATCTACTGTAATAAATATCAGAACAGATATATGTGTATCAATTTTGACAATTTATGAGTCTTTAGTGATACTCAAGGCTTAAACTGTGGAAATCGAAGCATAGATAGTTGCAGTACAAATTCATCACTACATTGACCTTAACAGAAGAGCAAAATAACCAGTTTAAAGCCGTACATGAGGGAGATACTCCGAAGTTTTCAAAGAAAATTTTATGTATGAATTTCTGGTCAGCACAGAAACCCTGAAAGCTATCCAAACTCTCCCATTTGATGAAAACGAAATGCAACTGAACTACGAAGACATGAAAAAACTCTTGCTGATAAAAGAAAACAGAAGACATCTGACAAAGTTGTATGACACAAATCACCAAGGACATGCACACAAAAAATGACAATAGTAGAATATATACGGAACGACATTACAAATATATTCGATTGTGCTGCGGTTACGATACTGAATCAGGACGGTCAATTGAAGTAACAAATCTCTCTCGATTGGTGAGGTTAACTGGTTTACGGGTGCCCGCCCTCCTACTCACCGCAAAAGCAGCACAATCAAAGGACACACATTTAAAACAGAAGAAGTCTACACAAGTGTTGTTGGTCAAAACTCTGATCAGCAAGGGTGCATTGATATCCGTATTGGTTGTGGCGATTGGCATTATTATTGTTACATTCAGTAAAATATGTAAAGGGAAAGGGGAACAAAGAGCCCCCCTGACTCAGGTGTATGAAAAAATTGCCCACAGAGATGCAGAGCAATTACCAATAATCATATAAAGAGATATTTACAGAAAAAAAAACCAATAATGTCCCCGGCGGCAGCAAAGTCCAAAATGTTATCTTCAGTGTGAAGGTCATTGCCAATGCCAAAAGTTCATTGACCTTTGTGTATTTTGAAAGGGCGTCATAAGTTGAGGACGTAAGTGAAAGTCTCTATCCCTCCCGGTTCAAAAGTTATGGCCAAAGTCAAAGTTGACAACAGACAAACAAACAGACAGACAGGACAAAAGGAATATGCCGAAAATCTGTCGATACGGGGGCATAAACATTCGGTTGTAACACAGTTTTCCTATTACTACAGGACGTACGATCTCAGTGACAACTAGTTTCCCGGCCCACTTTTCAATTGACAGTCTAGAAAGGTATATGTATTGTATGTATGAACAGTTGTGTAGTATTTTCCTACACACCTTGTTTAAGAGTTGTGATTCTAGAAAACTACAAAATGCAATGTGAGAGGGTATTTAAAATGCAGTTACAAAAAAACTGTAGCAATATTAGTACTAGTGTCTGGATATATACAAGCAGCATGATGTGATTAATTTTTGTCGCGATTCTCGACTATCATGACATTATTATCTTTTGTACTTACCTTCCATTCTTACGATTTTGACACATATATAGCAAGCATGACTGATTAATGAAGCGACCATGACGCAAGTAATCTTTATATTTTATTTTCTCCGTAAATCAATATAATCTTTTAGTTTGGCTAAATGTTTATCTTTATCTAATAATATGTGTGATTTTCTATTTTAAAATATCGTAAAGTGTAAGAAATGGTTGACTTCGTGTCTTTCTGTCCTTTTATTTAATGGAAGACGACAATTATGATTATTTCATTTAAAGTCAAATAGCATTTGGGAATGAATTCAATTCATTTTGAGACTTTTTCCATACGACTGACATGTCTTCTTTCCCTCTTTGTTGCATTTCTTTGATTGCTCATACGATTTGAGCACATGAAAAGTTATCGGCTTTTCTCACGATAAAGCTTAAATCACGGTATCTGACTGGGCGTAAAACTCGTAAAACTGACACAGTATCATGAGCGAGTTAGATAAACACTTCTTAGGTAAATGTAAAGTGCGCCAAAGTACTAAATGAAAGGCGAATGGAATGTTTATGAAGTGATAAAAATGAAATTATTCGAATTGTGATTCAGCACGCTAAAAGAGATGACTATACTGTTTTCTAAATAATAAAATGACGTGTCATCTGCTTCATTCATATAACTTAATATATGATTTTTGTTTGATTTGATGTGTTTTCCGATGTGTTTAGCAAGGTTATTAAGAACTTAGACCTTCGATATCAGTAAGGCGACTAATTCTATTACATATGTATGAGCATTATGCCCCCTTCCCTTTTCGAAGGGGTGGGGTATATTGTTCTGTTGCCGTCTATCGTTAGGTCGGTATGTCGGTCAGTCAGTAAGCCCGTAACCTGAACACATTTCGTTCATTATCCCCGCAACGAGTGCATATATTGAAATGAAATTCGGCATAAATAAAAGTCAAGTTTTAGCTACCATCGAACAATATTTGAGAGTTAAACACCTTTAACATAGAAAATTCCCAATTAATCACAGTTTTCGATTTTTGCAATGATTATGAGTAGTAAATTACCCCTTACGATTCTCACGTGAAAAGGCCAAAGGTCACCGAGTGCATGTGGTACTTTACACAGTTGTAAGTGTAGTACCAGAAAAGCTGGGGTGTATATATGTTATATTAACATCTCTTTTTTGAAGGTATTTTCACGAATCAAAAGAATACAGATCACTGTAAGATCCAGAGGAGAGTCCAGGTGTCTATGAGAAGTACGTTATACCGGTATGGGCGATGGCTGATAGAATGCTGAGGAAACAAATGGTTAAACTGTATTGGCTTATCTAGCATTTATATTGAGAATTTTATCAGTAGAGAAAATAGGATACGTAATGTGATGTCATACTTCCTTGTCGTTTAAGATATGATTCCAATCATTCAGCCACGAGCATCACTGAAGAGACATAACTTATTGAAATGCGCATATGGTGCACTAAATTAAAAGGTATATATGTTCTATATTTAATATGATCTATCACGAGTACATACTGAAAATGTGAAACGGTGGTTTCTTTAAAACGATTGTAAAACTTGCAGAATACGGATTTAAATCACGATTCTCCTTAAGACCCAAGCAGTAATGCACATTTCCAAGGCTATTTAAAACAAATCGGTTAATCGGTTATCATACTTTTGTACTCAGGAATGTACATTTTACAAGGAGTAATACCACGCCGAGATTTAATTTTTGTCAAGATATCTTTTACAACACCATCACTTCTCGCATGCATTAATGTTGATTAGTTATTTCGTGATAGTAATTTACAAATTAAACGACCATTAACCCCAAAATGCCAATATTCGTGTGGACGTTACAACACCTATTTCATACCCTAGAGCAGGAAAGAAATGCATAACATGTATAATGTAAATTTCATTTGTTAATGCAACAGTGTATGCGTTTGATTAGGTAATGAGTCTTCAAAATTACTAGTTTACCTGGATGCGTTTAAGGTATGTAGGTATGTTCATATACACACAAAAGATTGACACGGTTAAGCTATTCACTACGCGGAATTGCTGTACGGTTTGTATTACTTCCTTGTTTCACTGCTGGTAGCGAGTACATGTGCAGGGACTCAGTCTCGGTATATATGACCAACATGAAGTGGAAGTTTCTTTTAGCTATGATTCTCAATTGCCATGCCACAAGTAAGTCTGTTTTGTCACTACGAAAGCAACCATATGCCTTATGTAAGTTTTATATCTGTCGTATACATACAATATCAGTAATATTCACTATTTATATCAATGAAATGGTATATCGGGTATCTTGTTTTATACAGGAAATGTTTAATCCATTACAATATTCTTCTCTATTTATTATGGAATTATCTTTTTGTACTAGCCAGACACATGGTACTTTTAAAAGTATTTCCTGTAGCGCCAGTGAAGACTGAAGTGACTGCCAATAAGTCCTTCTCAAGAATATCTATTTTGCCTCTAAGTTGTAGTTAAATATAGACATAAAAATATGTAAACACTGTCCCAATCAATGTGTATGCACGACAACCTGATAAACGGGCAATTGGAAAAATAGTTTATTGTAACTCTTTATAGTTAAAACAACCATTGTTCAGTAGACCGCTATGTTTTACATTTTGGTGGGAAGCTTGTTCCCGTGGTATATGGAATAATGATCTGACAACCTTTTGAATAAATATGTCTCTGACTGCTTTGATAGTTCCATTGTGAAGGTCAACATGATTTAATTGCTTTCATTTTAAACAGAAAAGATACAAATATATTTTGTAATGATGACACGAAACAAGGAAACCTCACACACAATAAGCCTAATTTGTTATGCATTTATTCTCCGATATTTTTTATAAAATATGAATTAGAAAATTGTTCAACTTTTAAACCATAACACTTCATACTTTAAATCGAATTTGACATGTGCATGTCATTGACCAATTATTGACTTTGATGTTGTGTGTTGTACATGTTACCACTTCTATTTGATGTGAACAGGCACATTGTTACTATTATATATGTTAAATGCATTCGTATATGACATTGCCTAGAATTATTCTATGGGGAGGAGAAGGGGTGGACATTCTGAAACAAAGCATATGATGGGATGATTTTAGTCCTGCCGTCCCGAAATGGAAATTAAAGAAGGACTATACAATAGGTATTTTCTTTTTCAAAATTTAATAAAACCTCTTCTTCCCGTGTAATCATTGGTATCAGGTTCAGTAGCAAACTGGGAGGTAGATTTAGTATAAACGATTCTATAAAAGTCATCAAACAACAAAGGAGTACGATTATAAAAGAACGAAAATAAAAAGATTTAAATTGTGATTTTGGGGTCGCCATTAAGCAATGTTTACAGATGACAGAATACACAAGTACAACGCATTCATTTTCAGTCACATTATAAAAAGAATGTGCTACTTGATACAAAGGATAGAAGTTTTCTTCATAACTTCCTTTTTGGTAGGTAATATAGTAAAGGAAAAAGCCAACAATTCACGAGGATACAAATATGCTTGATTGTAATACTGCTTACTTCTTTAGCAATGTATTTTGTATCAATACCATAACACTAAAGCTGGTAAACTGACCAGCAGCGCATGTTGTCACATGACTATGGCACTAACAACAATATACCACAGTGGACAGTCACGGACCCCTGAATTTCTGAGGTGAGATCGGGTGCCCGGGAGGAGCGAGCGTCTCCTTTTTGACTAGCCACACCCGCAGAGAATGCCCTTAAATACAGACGAAACAAATATAATTCAACACTGTATATTGTTTGATTCTTGTTTTATGTCACATCAAGTATATTTCACTTACATGGTGACCATATCTTCTTGATGCATTGCTCAGAAATTTTAATCCATGCAAAAGACCCATCCAAAGCAGTGGGGGAGGGGGGATTTTAACATGTCATGGATAGCCCTATATCAAGATATTTATATATACATGTATTTGATACCGTAACGCATGAATAAATACTTAACGAACAATATTTCAGATTTCGGGGAGGTTTTTATTTCTAATTTTGTCATTTATCCGACGTAACGCATGATGTCATATTTTTGTTTATCTTTCTTTACCCCTCGGTACTTCTTCGTTGTTTACTCGATATCGATTTCTGGTTGACTGTACTACGAACGTTACAACAATGTGATTGTGGCAATTTGTCTCTCAGGCATTTCTAGCGACAATACATAAATTGTGACAACATTTTATTCCAATACTTGTATATAAAATATTAAATTGTCAATATGCCATTTTTTTCTTGATAATGTCTCAGTGTAAAATATATATTATTTTTGAAATCTACTGCTTTTTTGTAGAATTCAGTGTTATTATATTGTAGATGGTAATTTCATTCTGTTGAAGACGAAGTCAATATCGGATCTAAAGAATCGATGCAATGGAAGTATAAAAGTATTTGACTTTCAATCTTCTGATAGATCGGACGTTTCTATGTTAAAATCAATATTCAAAAACAGAAGAGGACAATTTAAAATATGGAATGGATACTACATTAAGACAAATTACTTGGAAAACATTGGTACGCATCATTATATACTCTGTCAATTACTAATATATGAATGATTTTATACATGTGTTTTCACTTCTAAATGTAATTAACATATTGTTTTATGCTGAAAAATCACATATTGTTTCTAATGGAAGCAGACATAGTTTTATCCGTTTTCTTAATCGAAGTGTCATAGTTTGATTCTCATCAGTGTGCTGTCTTACAGATAAGTCTGTTAAATCAGAGTTCCATGTGACACATAGAACATCACACATTGTTTATGTGGTTTAATAATATATATAAGCATAATTTTCAGAGCATTATACCCGCACTGTTACACTTTATGTATGGTAAATCACACATCAAAGAAATAAAATTTATTTCAGGATGCTTTAAAAAGAGACAAAATTTACCAACACATTGTATCAAAGATCAAGATGATAAACCATTTTCAATAGCAAGATGTTGGACTTTCTGTCGGCTTTATGGATCTTCTGAATTTCTTATCATTGGCGTGAGTGTCGGCTATAATACTTAATCATCATAATTAACACAAGAGTTCATACTTTATATTTGAGCAGATACAGATACGTAACAGTTACTCTTCCATTCCTAGTTCCAAGTTGTGTCTTCCTTGTTCCAAATTTGGATATACAGAAGTGAGAAAAACTGCCTTTTTTGTTTCTTTTTTTGTTTTGTTTTGTTTTGTTTTTGGGGGGTTTTTTTGTCTTTTTTTGGGGGGGTTTTTTTTTTTTTGGTTTTTTTTTTTAGGGGGGGGGGGGGTTTGTTTTTTGGGGTTTTTTTATATTTTCGTTTTAGCAAACATCAATCTTCATTTCAGCCACATTATTCTTCAAAGATTATCCTCAATTATGTCTACGTCCTAACAGCCATGTTTCGCCTAAATAATACAAAACAAAGAACCACATCATAGAAAGAAAAACAGCACTAGAACCTAGTTCATTTAAAACAAATTATGGCCCTTTTATTCCGATTAACAGAGATGGTTCTAGACTCCATGTCTTGTTAAAACATTTAACCCTCAAAGTCTGAGTTATCCGACATAATGAGGCCTCACTGTCGTTTAATAGAAAGCATAAAGACATCTGACTCAGTCTTATGATTAAAGTCATAAACGTCATAAAAAAGCAAACAATAAAGACATAGAAAGACATAAAAAAATGTAATGCTGTTGAAGCACCGACTTAGGACGGTCAATTTTAAGTAACGTTATTAATTCAAACGAAATCGACATAACTATACTACTCAGGAATTGTTTAATTTATTGCATCTGGAAACTACACCTCAGTTCATATTCAAATAAACAGAACTATGTTACCACTTCCATTAAAGAAAATTGTAATGTCACCTTATAAGAGAAAAATACGTTTAGCCGCTTAGTTCAGTTAAGAATAGTAGGAAAGAGGCCCGAATTCTTTAAGAAACAAAAATTACTGTGGGAGTCGATACCGCTGCTGGTAAACTGTATAAAATAAACGGATATAGATCACTCCTCTATTTAAATAACTCAGCAAATACACCGATATCCACGTTTACTGAAGAAAAACATAGGTTTACCCGCTTTATATTTATCCTTTAAAGTATGCAAATAATACGTTAACCCTATTCACGAATTTTATTTTCGCTAGGCTCGTGATCGAGAGGTCCCGGTTTCGACTCCCGCCCTGGGCGCACCGGTGTTCTGTCTTTCGGATGAGACAGTAAAAACCGAGGTCCCGTGTCATGGTAGGCGTGGCACGTAAAAGATCCGTCACTGCTTCGGGTAGGTCCGTTGCAAAGGTCTAAATTTGTATGCAATGCATCAGGCAGATGCCGTCACCATATACGTGAAATAATCGTGGAGTGACGTAAAACAATAACCAATCAATCAATCAATCGAATTTTATTTTCCACATGTTCAAGGGACCAAATGTCGGACAAACTAAGTTTTACCAAAATTTTCATTATGACGTCAAGGAGTGGATAATTAGGCCACAGTATAATGACGCAACTTTGAGCGGCAAAACATCATATCTTAAACAATTAATGTGAGATGAAATATGAGAAAGTTCCATTCCACTTTACGAAACCCGGAATTAAAACCTAATCCTGTTAAAGAAGAACATACATTTTGGGTTTTTAACGCTTCCATCACCTTCTTCTTTTCAATATGCAATCAAGATGCGGACGATAATTTGTTTATGTGTAATGGAACACAACGTGCGTTTCTAGTTCAGCGTAGCTAATGTGATATAATGCGAGAATGTGATATAAAGAACTTGTTTTCTCAAACGGAACTGAAAATTGTGTCCAAGTGCGTATAACATATATCGAACTCTGCAGCAAAAGGTATGTTTTAGTATATAGAACTGGGTCTTAGAGGTATCTTTGTTAATCAGAATTGCATCTTGTTTTTGTTTTGCGCAAAACTTAAATGACATTGTCGAAACAAATATTTCCTTGTACAGAACTGTAGTTTAGACCACAGCTCAAATACCGTATTGAGCGTATCCGTCACTGAGGAGATATAACTTGTCGAAATGCGCATATGGTGCACAGAATTATAAGGCATGTATGTTCTATATTTATTATAACCACTAGGCCGGTGTCACTGCTGGTGGACTGATAGTCCAAGGACATCATAAGTATAGTTTTCAGTGCTTTTGTACTAACATTAGATATATATACTTCAAATTTTCAGTCATCAAATTAAGTAAATCACTCTAAAACTAAGGAGTATCTCCCTCATGCATAGCTCTTTCCTTAGATAAATTCCTTGGTTCACTTTTTGGTCATTTTAGCGGCAACACTGCTCTTCATATATTATATATTTTGAGAATTCCAATCATTCGGTCACGAGCATCACCGAAGAGACATAACTTTACTAGTAAAAACGGAAGCCGCAAATTCAAATATAGAGTTATAGGCCACGATAAAACTTACTTTGTTAGGGAAAATTCTGATTCCAAAAATAAATACACTGAAACAGCTGTCATTCAGATGTTGAACTTTCTTATCGATAACATTTTTGTGGTGTTTGGAGGAATGGTTTTTCAACAAATTGTCGGCATTCCAATGGGCATTTATTGTGCTTCTGGCTGACATATTCCTTACTCATACGAAGCTGAATTCATTCAGTCTTTTCTTTCGCAAGGAAAAAAACAATTGGCTCTTGGCTTCAATTTTACCTACAGATATATAGATGACTTACTTTCAATTGATAATCCTTCATTCGCGGATTGCTTTAGCATCATCTATTCAAGGGAACTGGAGGTCAAAGAAACCACAGAAAGTAGTTGGTAATTCTACTTCGTATTTATATATTATGTTGTCTTTCGACATTTATGGTCAATTTAACACCTCACTCTAAGACAAGCGTGACGATTTCAATTTTGCTATCACAAACTTTCCTTTCATAAGTAGCAACATTCCATCATCGCCCGCATACGGCGTATTCATATCTCAGTTAATACGTTATTCCAGAGCATGTTCAAATTACAATGACTTTGTTCTGAGGGCTAGGCGACTTTCAGTTAAGCTGCTCAACCAGGGTTATATATGTGCTAGACTAGCAACGTCACTGAGGAAGTCCTACTGTCGTTACGAGACTCTTATTACTCCATATGATATCTCGTTATCCAGGCTTTTAAATGATATTCTGGACTGAGACCGATTCCGATCATTTTACACAGATTTGACACATTCTATACTAAATGGTTACCTACTTTGACTTCTCCATATATAAATACGTATGGAATTTACACGATTTGACTCTTTCTACTGGGTATATGTGACGGGTGTTGCTAGCAAGCAGGAGATGCTCACTCTCCCCGGGCGCCTGATCTCACTCCATCACAGGGGTTCACATATGCTCTTCAGGTAGACATATTTTGTTATTTTCCATTTGTTTTTCATTTTCACTGATTTTGTATGTCCTCTGGTTTCATGATTTTTAGACTTATGGTTTGGATTAATCCATCATTTTTACATTGCCGACATGCGCATATGGTACGCAAAATTATACGGTATATATGTTCTTCATTACTTATAGCTATAGCAGAAGTAAAGGCTAGAATGGATAAAATGATTGATAAAGACAATTCAAACAATATAACCGAAGTTTGTAGAAAAATCAAATCAAAGAACATCTTAGAAGCGTAAGTGAACCCCGAAATGAATTCAACGTCGTATGAGCAAAGAAAGAAATATGTCAGCGCAGATGCCATTTTTACTAGAGAGAGCATTTAAAATAATTTCGAAATGTGTGTTTTCTGATGAGGAAAAAGCGCGCAAAGTAAAGCTTTCTATTTAAATATATGAAATGCAGATGTTCCAAAGTTGTATTAGAGTTTTGAGGATCCATATATTACTAGCGCCGCCTCTAGAGTACACGGTTTTACAACTCCTCCTTGATCACATTTAATCATTGATCACTTATGATGTAAACATTTCCCAGGATCATAAGTTGCATTTTTTTTTTCGTGACTGAATCTTATCGTAATTCTTTCAGTAGACTATAAGAGTATTCTTTCTGTCACCACTAGGCCGATGCCACTGCTGGTGGACTGATAGTCCTCAAGAACATATGTGTAGTTTTCAGTGTATTTCTACTGCCATGAATAGTATCCTTAAAATTTTCAGTCATGAAATATTGTAAATCACTCTACGACTAAGGAGTATCTCCCTCTTGCATAGCTCTGTCTTTAGATATATATTTGGCTCAGTTTCTAGGTCACTTTGGTTTTAACTCTGTTCAAATATATGTATATATCATCAGAATTCTTATCATTCCGCCATGGGCATTACTGAAAGAAAAAAAAGGAGTTACTTGGCTCAGTTATGTGGCAGAGGTCACCATGGAGCTATGCAATAAGAAGAGACGTAAGTTGTCAAAATGGGCATCTGGTGCAAAAAATTATAAGACATATATATGTCCTAATATTTATTTTCATATAATCGTAATATTACTCGAAGCTTTCGCTGCTGGCGTAACAATACAGTGCTTATGACAATTTCTTTCATTACATCATTTGAAAACAAATTCTGATGCTCAACTAGTGACTACATCTTAGTTTTTGTTGCCCATCTAATTTTCGAAGAACTATTGGTAGTAAACAGCACTTATTGAACTAGCAAAGATTTCTTGTATATGAACCTAGAATTTATTTCCGGGTTTTTTTTATAGTTTTTGTTTTTGTATGTATAGGGTTTTTGCAGGGACATTTATGGCGGGTATGGCTAGCCATCTGGGAGACGTTTATCCTCCAGGGTATCTCTTCTCACTTTTGAATATTAGGGGTCCGTAATAGTCGGCTGCGTTTCATTTGTTTTAGTGTCAATTGCCACTTGGCACTTTCTTATTTTTCTCTAGTACGGAAATGTGATAGTATTCCTAGTTCAGTATAACTCAGCCTGACTTTTCTTTAATATAGGTCCCTTTTGTAACACATAACTGATCATAGTTCAGAGTATCATACAACGCAATATGTCTGGGAATTAACTTTTCAGTACTTTATCATAATCTCGCCGCAATCGGCAAAAACAATTGAAAAGTATTTTATAACTTTTTAATATTTTCTATGTTAATGCTTATACACTGAGTTTGTGAAAAGTAAACAACGAATTGCCAAAAGATCAACAATATCTCAAAGTCCATGGAACAAAAGGACAATGGCCTTTTGAGTGTCATATTTAGACAAATGCAAACCACAATTAAATCGAGGTAAGACCAAGTGCCCCGGGGGAGTAAGCTTCCCCTGGTTGCATTCAACACCCGTCGCAAAAGTCCTGCAACAACTTTTCAAGTCGAGGAAGAAAATACATAAATGTATACAAATGAACTCATGAAGTAGAAAAAAAACAGTAAGTCAAATTATTCACGGTATGGAATGCTGTTGAACTGAAATTCTGGCGTCGGAGGTTTTACTTGTAGTTCCTTTGTAATAAATAAACGGGGAGTACATATCTCCTACACAGGCATTATTCAATTATGTTCATGTATCTCATGAAGAATTTGTCATATATAAGCTTGATGTATGGTAGATTTTATTTCACACAGTACAGTATCTGTTCAATTTAAATGTATACCGTTTTGTAAATAATGGTGGTTTTGGACTTTTTGTTGACACCTATACTTGCTATTTACCTGATCAGATTATTAACATGCGACATGTGATGCTAGCAATTAGATGCTTACTGTCCACGCCATCTGATCGTCTACTGATATTCCTTTGTTCTTTGGTTTGTTTTTATTTATTATGTATTCTAATTCATTTTCGAATTGCTGATTTTGTATATCTGTGAATTTCATAAATTTGGACTACAGCGTTTACTTTATTTGCCATCTTAATATAATGAAGACGAGCAATATTGCAATTTTGGAATAACATTTACAAATGAGTAGGTGGTTTCGGTGGGCAAACAGCTGCTTCAACAATAACCTCGTGATACATTTAAGCCTAAGTAAAGATATAGGTAATTGACATTAATATATTATTCAAATGTCTATGGTATTTGATACATGATACTGTCATAATTTGTAGGCTTCAAACTGCTGTTGTAAAAGGAAAATTGACAACGTATATAATAATTCAGCATTTATGCAAGTATCTGCTGAATTGTGTTCATCACAGTGTAAAAACAGACCAGAGGAAATTTGTGGATCTCAAACCATTTGGTATAACATATACAAAGACAAACAGAGTATGTATAGATTGGAAAGCAGTACTATGAATTAAAATCACAAAAACTGATGACAAAAACAAAAAGTTCCAAAATTAAATGTTTATATTTAAGATAATCGAAAAGAAGTATTGTAATACGCAAAAACAAATCACATAACATTCAACTCAGAAGCAATATTTCGTATGATTGTGTGATAAAATGGCATTGTTATTATTGTGAATGTCCACTGTGGTACATTGTTGTTAGCGTCATAGTCATATGACGCTAGTTACTTTCGTATTTTACATTAATGTCATTCTTAATCCCTTTGCATGGTGGAGCTCGCAAAATGTTCCCCGCGGATGGTTTGGTTTATGTTTAAGTTTCCTGGTGTTATGTGACTTTCTACACAGTGTTTGTTAACATTCATGTATATATACAACGCTGAATTATTTGCTTCGTCTGTATGTAAGGGCATTCATGACAGGTGTGTCTAGCTAAACAGAAGACGTTCACTCCTTTAGGGCACCTCGTCTCGCCTCTAAATTTTAGGGGTCCGTGAATGTCTTCTGTGGTACATTGTTGTTAGTGCCATAGTCATGTGACACCAGTTACTTTCGTAATTTACAACATTAGTATTATCATCAACACCACAAAGTAAATATATGGATTTGCATTGTTGCATAACGCAATATCGAGTTTTATTTTTATTTCAGTTCCTAAATTTTAGCAAGTTCATGTTTCATACAATAATTTGATTATATCAATACAATTTATATAACTATAAAAGAAAGGAAACATGACAGTTTAATGAGAAAAGTGGTAATGAATTATCATACCTATATGAACATATCACATTTATAAATTCATTGCATAATATATACATTTCGACAGTTTAAGTTTCTATTGATTAGCTCCATGTTGACTTCTGCCACATAACTGAGCCAGTGACTCCTCTTTTTTCTTTCACTAAAGCGCTAAACTGCGGATATCCAACATTTTAAAGAGCTAATTACAACTAGATATGTAGAAATACCAGTATCTATTAATGAACAGAGAGAATGATAAGGGAGATACCTCTTCATTTTATGTGCTTGTATCACAATCGGTTCAATTCATACCATTGAAAACTGAGTTAAAGTATTAAACATCTGTTTACTATGCAATTACAGGTATAATAACCAAAGAAGACAAGAATCAAGAATTGAAACTTTGTCTAAAAGGCAATGGAAGTGAAAATACGATGAGTATGTGTAACGAAACTGTTGGATTCGTATGTAGTAAGTTCAGTACAGTAATAAAAACCACAATTTATTGTTTCAAGTGACACTTAATTGCTTACATGCTGACATCAGAAGTGTGATGACAATAACTATGATTGATTGATTGAATATTGCTTTACGTCACCATGATTATTTCACGTGTATAGTGATGGCATCTACCTGATGCATTGCATACAAATTTAGATCTTTGCATCGGACCCATGAGGGATCTTTTACGTGCCACGCCTAACGTGGCGCAGGACATCGGTTTTCACTGTCTCACCCGAAAGACAGATCACCGTGCGCCGATGGCGGGACGGAAAATAACTATGATCATGATTAATGTTTATTAAAGAGTTACCATCCAAAGTAAAATATGATGAAAATTAATGAACTGCGGAAGTATTGGTGTGGTTTACCGGTTTACGGGACCACCTTCCCACTCACAGCAACAGCAGAATAATCAAAAGACACACATTTAAAAATAATTCAGTTCCCATCGATCGTATGCAGAAAAAGTTTAAAATATAATGCGCCATTACAAAAAATTGTTTGCTATCTTCAGTCTGAAACAGATCGGTAATTGAATTATTCCATATCAATTTTACTGTTGAATGCTCTTAAAATTGTAAACGACACATTATTTCACACGGTATTAGTTCTACATTGAAAATCGTAATTAAGTGCTTGTATGTGTTTACTATCAAAGTATTGCTAAAATTCACCCAAACGTTGCATTATGCTTCACTTCGTCATGTTGGGGATTTGATGTGGTTTATGTGTAGATTGTATTATGTATTTTGGTGTTCCGTCTCTTCGGTTATGTTTCTTCAACACTTAAATCAAAAAAAGGCATTACGCGTATCTTTTATAAAGTACAATACGAAAGTAACTATTGTAACATGACTATGGCACTAACGACAATGTACCACAGAGCACATTCACGTACCCCTGAAATTCAGAGGTGACACCATAAATAATGATTTGCTTAATATTGCGTTTTATTTCAAGATTACTGATTACCGATTTGTCACCCGAAACATTTATACGTTTGATAGTGCGCTTTTCTTTATATTTGTAATGCAATAGATACGATTGGAGGGAGGAGAACTGGAGGAGACAAAACTGAAAGAAACTGGATAAACGCCATGAAATATTGTCAGTCAAACAATTACTCGTATCTTACATCACTCGATAAATACCAAGGAATAAACCTCCCCAGTGACTTGTGGTGGAATGAGAGAAAATACAGTGATGTTATTCCAGGTAAAGTTTTTACAGATTATAATGCATACAGTATTCAACAATGCAGTGCGATAAAACTTTGGATAAAAATGTGAAAGTTGATAAATGTGTCAAATATAAGGCAAACACGATATGGATCTTTTATGGAATAAAAGAATAATGCAGTTAGAGTGATAAACAACATTTATGCGTCAATATGTTTTTTCAAACTTTTCTATTATACCTACTTCGACTTCTCCATATATAAATACATATGGAATTCACACGATTTGACTCTTTCTACTGGGTATATATGACGGGTGTTGCTACCAAGCAGGAGATGCTCACTCTCCCGGGCACCTGATCTCACTCCATCACAGGGGTTCACATATGTTCTTCAAGTAGACATATTTTGTTATTTTCCATTTGTTTTTCATTTTCACTTATTTTGTATGTCCTATGGTTTCATGATTTTTGAACTTGTGGTTTTGATTTAACCATCATTTTTACATAACCTAAACGCACTTCTGATTACATTTTTAAATACTAATACTCAAGCAAAACTCATACAGAAGTTTGTTGATAACAATGGAAACCGTTAATATAGATACATCGTCTGAGGCCGAGTTGATCCGTATTTTTGATCGATTGATTGATTATTGTCACTCCACAATTATTTCACGTATATGGTAACGGCATCTGCCTGATGCATTGCATACAAATTTAGACCTATGCAACTGACACATCCGAAGCAATGAGGGATCTTTTACGTGCCACGCCTACCGTGACACGGGACCTCTGTCGTAACTGTCACATACGAAAGACAGAACACTAGGGTGCCCAAGGCGGGAGTCGAACCCGGGACCTCTCGATCACGAGCCGTGCACCTTATCCACTAGGCTTCCGTAGTTTTGAAGGAGCACTCCGATTCAATGATCAAGGACACTGAAGACAACATAATTAAGATGCAGGAGTTTCGATTAGATAAAATGGAAGGGGTTTTTGTAGATTGTTGGCGTTCAGATGAATAGCAATTATGCATTTTATCGGATGACATGTTTCTGTACTTATTCAAAGCAGAATTCCTTCATCCGTTGCTTTCCTCAAGGAAAAGGAAAATTAGCATCACACTTTAATTTCACTTAGAGATACACTGACACACTCCTGTCCATAAGAAATCAAAACTTTCCGAATTACCTCGGCCAAATATATACCGCTGAACACTAAACCAAGGCAAGGACAGGGAGCAACACATCTACTTCATACTGAGACTTATTGGTGTCTATCGGTATGGACGTTCAGTTACACACCTCTGTTTATGACAAACATGACGATTGCAGCTTCCATAACTCAAATTTCCGAGTGGCAGCATCTCCCCAAGTAGCCTGCCTTTAGAATTTTGATTTCACAATATGCTATGCCATACCATGCTCCTCTTATGAATGTATTGTTCTGATGGTCAGGAGACTAACAAAATAATTACCTCAACTCTCACTGGGATACGAAATCAAATGTATGAAGCGTCACTAAGGAAATTCTATATGGATTCAAAGATATTTTTGGACAATATGTAGTTTCCCTTTCGGGAAATTATATATCTTCGATCGTACACAGTGTCATGTAGATTTAAAACCTGGTAAGGCGACATAGAATTACCTTTGATAATAATGATAATAATATTTCTTTCAGATACTATCTACCCACAAGCAGAGATTATAAAGATTGAAAGTGGAATCTTTAAAGATAGAAAAGTAGTAAACTGGACTGAACACTCTGTAGAAAGTGTATATTTCATTTGTCAGATAGGTAATTACATATCATTGTACATGAATTTATACCACTATACTGTGACAGAAGCTTGAAAATCATTATAAAATTATTTCCTTCATGCACAGCTCTATGTTTAGATTGGTTCTTTGGCTCTTTTTTCTTTAAATCAATATAGTAATGGATTCGCTCTTCAAACAATCGTCTCTGAAGGGGCATAAGTTATCGAACTGCGCATATCGTTCACTTAGTTTATACACGTATATATGTTAAGTAAATCACTCTAAAACTAAGGAGTATCTCCCTCATGCATAGCTCTGTCCTTAGATAGATTCTTTGGTTCACTTTTCGGTCATTTTGGCTTCAACACTGCTCTTCATATTTTTATATATTTTGAGAATTCCAATCATTCGACCACGAGCATCACTGAAGAGACATAACTTGTCGAAATGCGCATATGGTGCACAAAATTAAAAGGTATATATGTTCTATTTTCATTTACTATTACTGTATAAATTTATTGATTTAGTTATTGAATCCTTCTTTACTTCAGATTCAGTTTTTACCTTATTTTCATGTCCGGGAAGTAGATATAATCAAATTACATTACTTTCTACACACTTATTAAGAACTGTTCCATTTCTATTTACATATCAAACGTACTAGGCGCGTAAATAAGATTTTCATTTTGTTTCTTTCTAAACTTTCTACACTGTGTTTGTTCACATTCATGTACATATACAGTAATGAATTTTATTTGTTGCGTCTATATATATAAGGGCATTCATGGCGGTTGTAGCTAGCCAAACAGGGAACGCTCACTCCTCCCGGGCACCTGGTCTCACCTCTGAATTTCGGGGGTTCTTGAATGTCCCTGTGGTACAACTTTGTTAGTACCATAGTCATGTAACACCAGTTACTTTCGTATATTAAATGTTAATGTGAGATTCTATAGACATGTTTGTTCATCAGCAAATGCTAACGATTATATAATGGAAACACTTTTCCAATGCTTTTCTTGGCGCGCATAAAATTATTCTATGAATAAATATTTTATATACTTTAAGATTAGCATTTTACTTACAGGTAATAATACAAACTATGAAACAAATTTAGCAGAAGATGAAATTAAACGTGAGTCGGGCCTAATTATTTTTACAAAGATATTTGACTTTCAATGCCGCCTAAATTGATATGTTATAAATTAATATATTTAGAAAATCAAATTTGTTTTACTTATTCAAATAGACATAGAAATCATGAATACAACTAGATAGATATCGATAATATCAATTCATATTATATCATTTCATTTTACTAGATGGAATTGTTTTCGAAATTATCGGAGGAGTCATAGCAATTCTGGCTGTAGCTGGAATAGCTGGTTTTATTTGCATCTACACAAACAGGTACAATACAAAATATAGTGTTGTTCTAGATTTTTTGGTAAATTTGTAGAACTATGGCGTTTAATGAAAACTAATTTAGTCATTTTTATTCTATGATTTTTATTTTTTAATGCTAATGTAAATGTGTAATTTATGAAGAGTAGTTGCATTGCAATAAAATAATAAGATCATTATATTATTCATCTTTCAGAAAGAGAAATGAGAAGGAAGACACAAATTACAATTCTACGAAATTACCTCGAGTGAAGTATAAAACATCTCAAGGCGTCACAAATATGTCTTACTGTGGCACTGCAACTCTGGATATCTTACGTGGAAATCCAGAGCGAGACTCCTCTAACGATTACACAACAATAGATGAGGAAGAGATGCATCGTAATGGAGGAATCATGACACGTAATGAGGATAAAAGGAAAGACAATGAGGGAAATGTGAAAGTCAATGTTGAACAGAATGGTAAAACTGATTCTTCACCGATCTATCACAATTCATATAACCAGATTAAAGAAGGAATTTCTGACTGTGATTTATCGAGCCCTATTGTCCAGGATGGTACCTCCTCGACATATCACACCATTTCATTGGATCCTTACGATTTAGCGAACAATGTGGAAAACGACACCGAATATAGCCGTCTTCATCACGGGATAAATAAGAATGAAGGAAATTTACGTGATAGTACTTATGCACATGCGCAACTGGAAGGAGTTGATGATGAATCTTACGCACATGTTGGACAAGTTAATAAATTTGATATAGATGTGCTGACGAACGAATTAAAATAATCACGCTATATGCATGTATCTCGACATTTGTTATCTAAAGCGTGAAAAGGATCCATTTAAGATACACTACATATGCTAATTGCGAGCATAGCAAAATGTCTGAAAACGAGTTCCAATAATTACGTCACATAATGTGATCTGTTATATTACATGAAAAGACTAAATATTACGTGGTACCATGTATTGACCTATGTTATTTTGTTCTATTATTGATATTTTTGTCATTTTACATTGACCTATTGTTTTTTATTGTCTTCATTGTCAAGTATTTGCAATATGATTCATGACCCAGTACATTCATTTAGAAATAATATGACGTTACAAAATATTTCATTGTTGAAACTTAGTCAGGTCTTGGAAGAATCGTTGAAAACCATTCTGTAAATATGCAACCACAGAGGAAGGAGGGGCCAAGTTTTGGGTAATTCTTAAGCATTTTGTATCCATATGCTTTCACTTCTCGGACTACGACTATGTCGAAATGTTGAAATGTTAGTAAACTCTGTTCACAGATAGTGGTATGATTAAAGCATTGATGAAAGGCCTACAAAATTAAAATGAATAAATGAAAAAAAGCTATAAGTATATAATGTCCGCTTCTCGAATTTAGCCAGTGTTTAAAGATTGGTTACGTCTGTTCCGTGATTAAATATTAATGAAAGGCCCGTAAAATGGAAATAAATAATTAAGAAGACATGGTTCCATAACTTCTTTGGATTCGAATAATAAAGTGTGGTTGTTTTCAGTCTTTCATATTATGTTATCATAATTTTAATTATGTGCTTTTGGTATAATATATGTTATTGAGAAATAGTAGCAAAACATTTAAAACGTTACGCTTTATTGTTTATGAATAAATTGACATTTGACTGAAACTACATGAAGGCATCCAGTCAAGACCAAACAAGCAGATGGAATTGAAATCAGAACATAGTTAGCTCATTTGCGGAGAGTCCTTAATCCAAAATAACCTTACATGTAAAAATTCATAAGGTCAGGCAATATATGAATGTTGTTTTCATCTACAGAAGAAGTTAAATAGAAATTCTATCTACAAGAGATATATGGACCTACATGTATGTGTATTACTAACAAAGTTATTGTCTAATCAGAAATTAAAGGTCTTAATCCTGCTAATTGAAGATACATTCCAGATAGTTATCCATTTAAACTAAGACCGATGCAATTAATGGAAAGGACAAAATGTATCTGACTCAGCTGTACGACAAAGGTGATACATAACAAACAAACATAGGAGATGTCACAAAATACATTTGTGATACCGACTAACTACAGTCAATTAGATGAATAATTCTGTAGAACATATCACAGTGTGCATACAATTTTATTGACTATTTTTATATCTATATTTATAAACATTTCATTAATCAATATGTACATTTAACTATGTTTCAACATTATCTGTTGGTATAAAGATGCATGAGTGTTCGTAACTTTTGTATTGATTCATTATAATTTCAAATATGAACATGTTCTATAATGTAAATATTTCTCGATAAATAAATTGTAACCAAATTTCCATAGGTGATATTTATTCAAGGTTTTCCCTGACCCAAAAAGGATGCCAAAACGCGTTAAAAAGGAAAATGACGCCTTAAATAAAATGTGTTTCGTATTGATGGAAACCCTTTTACAAATGTAAGCAAGTTCATTAATATAATGTAGTTAGTCACACCATACATAGAGTGCGGTGCTTTGTTACAACATCACGCGCAAACGACATCAAACGTCTTTTAATAAGAAAAAAAACCTAGACCCGGTCGTAAACACTTTTTAGTTCGCGAAGCAAGGTCTCATGACACGAAAATGGCGAATGCCAACGCGTCAGTAAAAGCGTTTTCATTTCACAATATCGCATAAATTTCAGATAACTAATGTGGTTTTTCTAGTACATGTAATTGATTTGAAAAATTATGAGGAATCCGCGATTTTTAAATATACGGTTTACATGTGTCTCAGTGATTTTTGATGTATGTTAAAACCCCCTTTATCATCGGCCTAAGGACCAACTTCCAACATTCAACGTTGACGAGACACCAGGATACGAAAGCACATATCAGGAAGGACTAAAACAAATTCAGGCGAGGTAAAGACTTTCAATACTGCAGCTAGAAACGTTGATGCTTTCAATTCAAGCTTTCAAACAAAGCCTTATATCGCACACCTAAAACCTATTTATGTGACAATATAGCTGCTGACATTATCACAAATTTAATGAAATTACAAAAGTACAAAGTTTCTATTTAAATTGATAATTATTATTCCGAACCCACATTAGTGGACAAAATGGAATCAGTATTGAATGATCAAATTCAAGAATCAAGAACAGTAATGTGAACTTCTAAAATACAATATGGACTCCTATGTTTGGAAGTGTGGGAATCCAAAGACTCCTAAAGTGGAAATTTCATGGAAAACCCTGTTTGTTTGATTATTAATTGTGAAATATATGACAACATACAAAGAACCCGTTCTTCGAAAAACTTTGCAATGATTGATCAGATGTCAACATGGTATATCAACAATGCCATGAAAGGCATCCGTTAAATGGGTGAAAGCAAGACACAGGACATATGTATTCAAAAATAGAGTTCCTACTTCATTAGGAAAATTAAAACATTTGGTTTTAAATGTGCTTCATATTTACATATATATGTATCATAAATCGATATATCATAACATACAACATATTACATAATATATACAATATACGAGTCAGATTTCTTTAATACCATAACAATAGTACAACAGAAATCTTATTCTATATATAGAGGTTTGGGACACGATGTCCTTGATAACATACAATATCAGGTAGATAAACACTACGACTGTGAGGACTGGTGTTACAGGAAGCATTGAGTACTCACTCACTTAAGGTAGGTTTGTCTTAATAATAGGTAAGACACGTTCGGATGTAAGTCCAAATATCAAAACTTACTTTCGAATTCAGACGCACACATGTGTTTTACGCTATCTACTAAGTTTAGTTTTCTGTGATTTTGTACTTAGTGTCTAGATTTCAGTGTTTTTGTGCTAACATGAAATATCTACTGAAAATTTTCGATCATGAATTCTTGTAAATCATTCTTAAACTTAAAAAAGGAGTATTTCCCTCATGCATAACTCTGTCCTTAGATTGATTCTCTGTCTCGTTTTTTCGGTCATTTTGGTTTCAACACTGCTCTTCTAATATTTATATATTATGAGAATTCCAATCATTCGGCCATGAGCGTCATTGAAGAGACATAAGTTTTCGAATGTCTGCGCATCTGGTGCACAAAATTAAAAGGTATATATGTTCTATATCTCTTTCAAATTCTGACATATACATGTGTTATACGCTTTCGAGTAAGTCTAGTTTCCAGTGCTTTTGAACTGACGTGAATATACTTAAAATTTTAATGAAAATTGGTAAATCACTCTGATACTAAGGAGTATCTCCCTCATGCATTTGGCTTTTACTGTGCTCTGTGCTCTTCAAATACTTATATATTATTAGATTTCCATTCATTCGGCTATGAGCATCAATTAAGTGACATAAATTGCCTGGTGCACAAAATTTTAATGTACATGTTCTAATATTAACTACATAATATATACAATACATAATATTTAATGTGCGAGTGTCTAATTTTTTACAAGTGTTGTTCCGTTGAATAGGTTTTTAATAATTTGCATCTACATGTAGCTTACGATACATAAGTAAAATAACATAACAAACCAGAATCATACAATTACAATCCACTTTACGATGTATAGTTTGTAAACTAAATTACGTTACGGTGGGCACGTATACCGGTTGGCAACACCAATTGAGTAAAGAGTGTCACCTAAATTGATAATAAATTAACCGTCCTGTCGTTAATGCAACAGCCTCACAACGGATATTTTGTTTCTTTTGTGATGTATTTTTATCTTTTCGTGTGCTTATCCTAATATTCTCTGCATATCCATAGCGACTTTTGACATACAGCTGAGAACGAAAATTTTGGATTTTCTTTCATAATATAATCTATGTCTGCTTAATTTTTTTATAATATATCCGTTGCATAGGTCCTTATTTAATATGCATCAATGCTTTTGCCATCTAAGTACAACGTAAAATAAGATTCAAACAAACAAACGCTATTCGACAGCACTCCTTTTAGTACACAGGTGTTTTGATCTTAGGCAGTTGGTTATTTTCCAGTATATTGTGTTATAATATTTGTGTGTATGAAAGAATAAAATTATTGACATCCACCATATACCCGAACGTAAATTTAAATCATGATCAAGTGTCATTAGATTGATTCAAAACCTTTCCTCTGCAGTCGATTACTCTCTCAATTAGAAATGTGTCTTTCTGTCTGCTTACTCTGTTATTTTCTACATCTCCGTGGTGGCGTTTCTCGCGCAGACGAGTATCCTCAGAACTCTTCATTACACGAAGCTGCATCTAACTGAACAAATTCAAACAATACTTAAACACAAATACTGTTAAGTACCCGCTCCTTCTTTCCTTTTTCTTTCATTGATTAATTAATATATTTATTATTTATTTCGTGATTTTTAGTTTACTGTCTGTGTGTTTGTTTTGAGAAAAATATTCCAAGTAATAAGTACCATTTCAGGTATTTGAGCCGTCATGTTTTTGATAGTCGTACTAGTTGTCGCCTTTTCGTAAGTAATCTAGTTTATAACTACATATATATAGATTATCTTATTTGCTTTAAGTGCATTTCTTAAATGGGATCGATCCTATTGAAAACTACTGAAATAAAAGTATATATTCAGTATGGTCAACTTACTTTTAAAGTGATACCAAAATATCACGAAACTTGCTATAAGGTAGTACTAATAAAATCTATCGTCACAAATGTCAAATATTCTAGCTTGTGTTAAATTTCGATAACTCAATTCTGATCCTTTGATTTTAATCAATTACATGTTTATTTATTTATCTATTTATTTATGTTTAAAAACATTTCAGGATACCCTTATACAAAATTCTTTACCATCATCAATCATATAATTATCTCTAGAATAACGATGCTTTATAGGGGTAGAGATTTTAATTCTCCTATCTCCTTTTTCTTCAACTATCTTATATTTATTCTTAAATTTAAGTCCAATCCCGCCTTCTCAAATCCCAGAGTTTTGTGTTTATTACGGAAACTTTAATTGAGAGACTGTTTTCTTTGATTTCTATGTTTGAATTTGTTTACACTTGTTATACGTCTACAAGTTCTTAGTGTAGATATATATGGAAACAATGTTACTGGCAATGGCCAGAATGATTTATATCACAGGAGCTGTTATGGCCAGACGACCCAAGCGCATCCTATGGGTTTGACGTCCCTAATGTTTAGCTACTATGACCATCTGGACACAGACCATGACGGCTATATAACACTGCAAGAAGCTAGAGCTGTTTTCACAGACAGTGATATAGAAGGTAGCACTTAATTGATATGAGCAAGATCAAGAGAAATTATGTTAACAAATGTCGCAGTGAATCGTGAAAGCATTATGGGGCTCAGCATGAATCACTACATGTTTTATCTGAGTTCGATTTCCGGGTTGCACCACTATGTTTAAGAGGTTGGTAACCTCCCGCTTCCATGTCGTGATATAACTGGGAAAAAAATGTTGAACGCGACGTAAAACACCAATCAACCAATTCACGCATTGATATATCTATCAGTAATATATTTGTAAGATCATCCAAATTAATAATCAATTATACTTTCAGGAGATCATTATATCACAAGAAAAGAGTACGAACACGACCTCCATAATAAAGCTCTCGCCGATCTGATATTCGACTTTTTTGATTCGGACGTCAGCCATGGTGGCACTGCTATGGACGGTATTCTGGAGGAATCGCTCCTAGAGCCATACTTCAGGGATGTAGACACTAACCGTGAGTATGAATAACACTTCATATAGACAAGTTGTTTTGTTGTTTTGTGACTTTGTTGCTTCGTTGATCACACCTCGCTACATATTTCATGGATATACAGGGCCGAAGGACGCATTTCAGTGGGGTAGAGGGGTGTTGCAAAACATAAATTCAATTTCGTTTTGTAACATCATGCAAAGTGTTCCATCACAATAGTGGGGTACAACCCCCTCCCCCCCCCCCCTTCCCTTTCCGTTTCCTACGGGTCTGTGATACTATATATATATATATATATATATATATATATATGAGCATATTTCACCTTGTTTCAGATAAGTCAGTTGTAGATTAGTTGCTAGGTTGATTGGGTGGTTGGAGAGTTACTGGTTTGGTTTCATCTCTCGTCACTTTTAAGTGATCTAGCAACACGGATGCTTAAAGAGAGCAACATCTGAAATAGTGTGACATAACTCAGTAATCGAACCCAAATCATCGGCGACGACAATGCGCTTATCGACAAAGCCATTCTTGAATACGATCATGCGTACTTCGCTCAAAATTTTGACCTTCCATAATGCTATGTACAGGGTTTGGGATTTTAACACGTCCGGCTTATTTTTGATATGAGGCTGCGATTTTCTGTTTCATTCTTTGATCGTACATTCAGCATGACTCCGAGCCTGGCAAAAATCTGACGGGCGACAAACTGCAGCTATACATTCCTCGTATTTTGAACTGTTCAACCTAATGCGTATCACGTAAAATGGGACCTCGATTTTTACTGCCTCATCCTAAGAACAGAACACCGATGTGTCCACAACGGGAGTCGAACCCCAGGCCTCTCGGTTACGAGTCGTCGATCACTTCATCCAGTGACTTGACTTGACTTGAGTTTTCTTTGATCATTAAAAATCTTCCATTTTTCCTTCAGTAGTGCATTAGATGTATGAATATTTTCAAAACCCCACTTAGTAAATATAAATTTCAGATGACGGCAAAGTATCTCGTAATGAATACACCTCCTACGCTACCACAGTAAGTATAATTCACAAATATATAGATGTCTATTGTTTATTCACCATCTCATCTATCCTTCAGAACCTTAATTTTTTTATCTTACAATTACCGTAAAGCCTCACTACATTCATGTCATTCATGTATTGTTTCACCTACTTAGAAGGTGTCAATACACATGTATTAAGAAGCAAGCAAATCATATTACCCGGATCTAAGCTTTGTATGAAACATATTACTAAGAGAAAATAAATATGAAAAGCTTTTAAATGATTCCCGAATATTTTTAGTGTACACAGAGAAAATAATTCCAACTATAATTGTTTCAATGTTAACATGACTCGGTTTCTTTTGCAGCTTACAATGAGGATACTTTTTGGATAAACTAATTAAATCTTAGGTACTTGTTTCTTTACTGTTTTGTAAACCAAGGTACAACTTAAGCACGAAGTACCCCATCAAGTACACACTCACTCATTCAATAGGCTTGAATATTGACTAATATGAAAACCCAAAGATATTCTGTACCCACTTCCTACCTGTCTCCTGAAATTACATGCTTAAGGTTGCTGCCAGTAAACAATGTTTGTGACTCGGTACTATCCAAGCCATTGTAGATAAACTGGCAAGAAAAAACAAAGGAAATCAAGACCAAATGGATAGAATCAAGTGAGAGATTGAAAGACTTCACAAGCAGAGAGTTAGAGACTGCACAGAAAGATTGAACCAAGCATCCGAGACACTTAGAGACTGCAGTGTATGCCATTATATCTTGTCCATCATCTTGGTTAACAATATCTTTAAATTATAAGGGGACATTAATATCTACCTTATATCAAATGTAACAGGTAGGTAAAAACATGGAAAGACTTGGACTCAAGCCCAGAACCAAATGTCTTATATTAGAAAGTTTTACTTCTTGAGCTCTATGGGCAGATAATCTAAAATATCACAGGTACTCTATGCAAAACTTTTCCATCTATGAACACTAAACCAAACATACAAACCTATAATCAAATATAATTTTCCACAGGGGTGTTATTGTCTAATAAATTAGAAAGCAAACTGTGCTTGTGAAACACTAATGCCCCTGGCGGAACCAAAGTCCAAAATGTTATAAAGTCCATAAAACTCTTATCACAAATTTTCGGCCACTTAGACTTCATCAAATGAAATAAACTATGTTATATTCTAAACTGTGCAAAATCCATGCCACTATTACAAATCATAGGATATTGCAAGTTTAGAATTTAAGATAGTTTATTCCACTTGATAAAGACCAAGTGGCCAAACATTTGAAGAGAGTGTTTTATTTTTTTATGCAAAGAGCTAAAGTTTCTTTGCCCCTGGAGTAAATCAACTGTCAATCATAATCTATAACAAACAAGGAAAAAGATGTGGCCAGACGGGATGTTGAACCTGTAACTTTCCACCTTACATGTAAATGCTCTTGTTACTGACTTATTCACTGTGTGGACCCCGACTATGACATGAGCATAACTTGGTATATAATTAAAACAAAGATAACTTTATTTATTTATTCATTTACTTGTATATTCATACTATATCACAAATGAACAGTGCATGAAATAACAAATTCTTAATGGACGGATAATTTGAATTTCAAAACAAAAGAAGTTAATAATGTATAGGTGTGTCTTAAATATATTTGCATTTCTGCTGAACAACAAAATCATTTTTCTAACATAATTAAATTTTTTCCAGTATATAAATTTTACCCCAAATATCTCAATTTCTTTCAGTAACAGTTTTTATTCTTATATGCATAATATAACGATGTATATTATTATGAATAAGTTTTGAAAGTATGGAGATCATGCACTTAGAAAATAAATTACAAGTCTCTAACATAGCATGTCTACAGAACGAGTCTCTCTTCTTGATCCCCAAATCCACCAGGATCCCCCTCGTAGTCTTGATTTTTCAGTTGGTTATCCAACTGGTTATTCTGAGCCAAAGCTCTAAAATGCTGAAATATTAAAAAAGATAAATCATGTACAAAGTATTGTTTAAATCAATTCATCAATTTATTGTTGCTTTACCTCACTCCATGATTATTTCACCTACATGGCGATAGCATCTGCCTGATGCATTGTATGGCAATTTATACATTTACAAAGGACCCATCGAAGCAATGAGGGATCTTTTATGTGCCATGCCTATTGTGACATGGGACCTCGGTTTTACTGTCTCATTTGAAAGATAGGACACTAGTGTGCCAAAGGCAGGGGTCTAACCCATAATCATTTGGTGAAAAGTCAAGCACTTTTTCCATTGAGCTATTCTGGCTTTGTTTAACTTTAAAAGATATTATTCTGTAATACATAAACACATAAAATATCAAAGCCTTATCACTTATTGTTAACAACTTAATGTTTTTGATAACTATGTCCAACACAAAAGACTACAGGAAAAGAAATCTGGTACCAACATCCATGTCAATTCAAATAAAATACACACATGTACACAGGAAATCTTAGAGTCTTCTTTAGAATGGCTCAATGCTTATAGCCAATGTTAAAAGTTAGCCAAAAAAATGTACATTAACAAACAAACGCCACAAAATATATTACCCACCAATTACATTGTAATTAATTCTAATGACGTAATAATTTCAAGTTAATGTGTTATTGATTACACTTACTTGTGAATTTTTAAACTCTGAATACAAAGTGAATAAGACGTGTAGAGCCTGGACTTTTTCATTGTGATGCTGGGATCCTTTATGTATAGGAATATCTAGTATAGCTGGAGTGTACAAAACACAAGTAAAATTAATAAAATGATGAATTAAAATCTAAAGACATAGGCTAAAACTGTGATTGAATTTTCAGTTTCCAGGACACATGGAAGGTATTTTATTTCCAATTTTTACATACTACGATATTGCAGACTTAACAACATTCAGAATCTAAAAAACGGAATCTTTCATTGTACAAATACAAATAATCGAGATCAAAAATAATATTAATATATGCACTGAAATGGTCAAAAAAGTTCTGTAAGTTCTGACTTAAAAAAAAAAAAAGGAATATAACTAAAAATGTACAGGCAGAAGTACAGGGTTAAAAACTGAAAGATTATGATAAAGGAGGGTTGGCAAGTCTGATACTGAAGGAAAATCAAAGGCTAGAAAATGCTTCGTGCTGTTAAACAGCTAAATAAAACATAAATGACAATGTAACAGTGCCTGATTATACAATCATATAATTATGTTTTACCCTTTTTAGTGTGAAATAAATGAATCCAAATGGAAAAGGAATATATGCAATACCCATAAAAAATGTATGAGGAAAAAAAAAAATGGGTCACATGAAATTGACATTTTGTTAAAGACAATCTTCCCATCGAAGCATGGATTTCTTACATTGATAAACAAGATTTTCATTTTATTGTCTATTAAAAAACAAATTACTTAATATTACTCACATGCTATAAGTTCCACATACTGCCCTAAATCACAGTCTAATTCTGCAGTGGGTAACCCAACCTATACCAAAAGAAAATCAGTTAATTCTAAAATCTAAATAAAGCCATTTAAACTGTGAAATCAACATCGGAACAGGTGTACCATATAAATGACTCAATCTTCCCACATATTAAAGAACAGAGGGCTAAGAGAATGTTCATCCCTTACATCATTAATTCAAAAGTAAATTCATTATGCAAAAAAATATTGACAAAACAGGAAAATATAGCACTTGTAATATGTTCAGGTAACAAAGGTGATGAAAGGCTTCAAGACCTTCTGATTTGTTTGGATCTCTTTTACAATGGTCAACATTTCACAAACTCTGCAGCTATACAGTTATCCCATGTGATGCCACAGTATTAGCATTAGCAGCCCTGTTGGAGTGCAATTCTTGGACTTTTTTCATTACTACCATGTAAACTTTATTTTTTTCTTTTTAGAAATTTACTAATTATCAAGGCAGATTTTGTGACTTCAGCCTTATTTATTCAGTAAATATAATCAATCAGTTGACAATTTTCCATAAAACATTTAGATTTACAATGCGATTATTTTACAAAATTAAGTTAAATCAAGCAGTTTTGTATGAGGTAGTCATGGGTAAGTTCAAGATTGTAATCCAATGAGGGAGATAACTCCAGCTAATTTGAGTAAAACAAGGTTTGGGAACACTCTATGCTGTTATAACATGACATGTATATGGTTAAGATTTTGACCTGCCACAAGCAATATACTAATATCTACTATAATGCCAAATCTCAGTTTTCTTGTCTCATTGCTGAGACAGGTTACCAATGAGCTGTCGATATGATTCAAACTCATGACCTCTTGACCCCCTATTTAGACATGCCACCAACTTGGCTACACTACTGATCCGAAACCTAATATGATTGGTTGGTTGGTTGATTGGTGTTTTACGTCGCTTTCGACAATATTACAGTTATATCGCGACATGGAAGGAGAAGGTAACCAACCTCTTAAACATAGTGGTGCAACCTGGGAATCGAACCCAGATCATCGGCACCGCAAGCCAAGCGCTTAACCACTACACTACGCCTGCCTCTTCCCTATATGACATACAGACACAACAAAAATTAAAAGAATATCAAACAATACTACACAAACCTCTTTTAATAATTCTTCAAACTCTGGTGGCCATTCCTGCATTAATATGTCTATATCTGGCATGTTCCTGCAAAATCATTTTATTTCATAGTTAATCTGACTTATAGACATACTTATATCTTAATCTGTGTTTAATAATTATTTGACACCAAAATCTAAATCTTTTCAAATGATGTACACCATGTACAAGGTCTCAATCACTTACAATTCAAAAGTCAAAACTAAGATTAAAACTGTTGACATTTAGGCATAATATTTAGTAAGCTAGAATGTATAAAAAGTACTGACAGGCACTGTGAATATTCTGCCTCTTTTAATGACAGCGACATAAAACTTAGTCCAATTTATTTACTGAATAATATAAGAAAGTAACTAACTTGGAGTAATGAACATTTGGTGGGGGTTTGACTCTGTGTAGTTCTTTGATATTTTCTACCCAGCTATCAATTTGTTTGGGATTTTTCTCAGCAGCGTCCAAGCTCTTGACCGCCACCTTTTTGTCTGTGCTCTGTTTAGAGATGGCTCGCAGTTGGAGGTCTAGTACAGTTGGATCTGACTGCTTTGCACAAGGTTCGTCCAGAACTGTGAGACCGAGAGTATCCGGTTTGGAGTCAGGACGAGTGATCTAGAGTAATCAAAGAGAAATTCCGTATAAAAAATACTTGTTTGCATCAAAAGTACAAGTCCAGCGTTAGGGTCAGAAATCTCATCTAAACAATGACAGGATGTTATTCAGTATCAAACTTTTACCTTTAATTCTGGTGGTTTTTACTTAAGAGAGAATTTAAAATTTTAACCATTTCTAAAAAGAATTTGAGAAAATTCTGAATTTCTATGAAAGAATTCTAAATTTATGAGAAAATCTCTCAATTTCACGGCCCAAAATTATCCCTGCTATAATCATATTATTTATTACTTTCACGAGATATGCGTATTGAGAATAACAATATTAAATATTTAATATCCATATAAATCGAGATATAGTGAGTGACAAAAAATTGGAAATATATTTGAATTAAAGCGATTTTAATTAAACTTGCTTTTCAGTCACAATGAATGTGGCTGACCATTAAAACTTGTCAATTTGATTCTGACATAACTTTCAGTTACATAACTCATTGAATGGTCACCAAATGCAAACTGGATGGCACAAACTGAAAATTTTACTTTGTAAAAAAATGCATTTCAAACATTGCTAATTTGTAACGTTATGATTAAGCTAAAAAAAATGCTTGTAATAGGTATGGTTGAAAAGAATTTTTCGATCCCTAAAAGGCCACTCATGACTCGATGACTGGAAATCAAGCATGTTATTAGGAACATCACGAACTCCAGAAAGTAACTTAAATACAAGAGCTGAAAGCCATGAGTTCAAAGCATATGACTTATTGACGTATGTTGGTTTTCAATTATAGTGACTGTTACCTTGATAAAAGCATGACTTATTGTTTATAGATGGTAACATGCAGTATGTTGGTTTTATAGACGGTAACCTGTGGTATGTTTTGTAGATGGTAACATGTGGTATGTTGGTTTTATAGATGGTAACATGTGGTATGTTTTATAGATGGTAACATGCGGTATGTTTAGTAGATGTTAATATACAGTATGTTAGTTTTCTAGATGGTAACTTGCGGTATGTCTAGTAGATGGTAACATGCGGGATGTTGGTATTTCAATCATAGCGTTACCTTGATAAAGGCATCAATATCGCCTACAGCAGGAATGAAGTCTGGAATGAAGGGTTTCAACTTGTGGTCCAGTTCTATGGACTGAGGGGTATACCTACATCACAAAATTTACAACAACAAATAAAATAATATATACCTACATCAGAAAATGTATGACAACAAATAGAATATATACCACATATATACTAAACATTAAAAAACCTTTTCTACATCTACCTTGACCAATATTAACATTCTATCACAATATATCATTTCTCTGAAATATTTCATTTCATGCATAAGTACTCTATATTTACAAATTTTCAGCCATCTAGCTTTTATAAAGGTTCTGCTGCTACCAATCTCTAAATTTAAAAAGTTGTCCGTATACTCAATTCAATACAAAAAACGATGATCCCAGAAAACACTCAATACCATATCCAAGTTTATATTATACAATTATGGAATATGGAAATGATAATTCTGGTCACCAACTTTATTGCAAGGAATACATGGTGTAAACTGTTGGATTTTTTAAATTAAAGAGAACAGACTTTCATTGTTACCTGGTGATATACTGGAAGAGCTCTTTGATCTCTGGAGTCACTGGGAGGTTCTCATAATCTGCAGGATCATAGGCTCTGAAAATCATATATATACGACATATGATATGATACTATGATAATCATATATATACGACATATGATATGATACTATGATAATTATATATATACGACATATGATATGATACTATGATAATTATATATATATGACATATGATAGGATACTATGATAATTATCAAATGTAAGCAATCTGGAGGTCAGACACAATAGACCCTTTCATGTTAACTGCAAGGCTGATGTCAGACACAATTATTCTGAAGTATCTCAATACACATGGAAATAAATGAATTCTCTTTAATTGTATCTTAATGTTAAAAGATTTAATAATTAAAGAATATATATAATATATGGTCATAATGATTATTGTTTTTATTCAAATAATGATTACTGCATCATATTGATTATAAATAATAAGTGGTAATTTTAAAATTTATAAACTACAGATGGGTGCAGTCCTAACATAACATTCACGTTAACGCGAAAAGCAGTCACGAGGACTGCTTTAGCACACGTGCTAGGACTGCTCGACCGGACGTGCGTTCCTCCCGCGTTAACGCGATTTATTCCCGCGTGCGCTCAGTCCAGTCGCGCGTTCACATGATTACATTTGTAATTCTCTTCACAGTGGTACGGATGGAGAAAATAAAAGGAATCGAATTAAATTACCTCAAATGTCGCCATATATACGTGCTTTAAATGTGATGTTAAAATGAAACCCCGCATTAAGGGTTTCATATGTAATATAATATTGGAAATCATCGCGTAGACATGCACTCAGGTATTTATGAAAAACTTCGTCAGTTTATACTATAAAGACTCTAGGAAAATTACATTCTAACTCTATTTTACTTGTTTATTTTTAATTAAATAAATTATGTATTTATTTCTTATTTGTTTATTTATTTATAATTTTCTTATGTATTTTTTCTTATTTATGTATTTACAATTGTATTTTTTTTAATTTAGCTATTTTTCATGATATATGGATACCATGATTATCATCGTTATTATTCTTTTCATTAATCTAATTATTATTATTATTATTATTATTATTATTATTATTATTATTACCCTAAAATAAGAATAAATTTCATTATATTCAATGTTCGGAAAAAGTATTCAATATTTTTTTTAATTCACCCCTTTACTCGTAAACGTCTTATTTAATTCTAAATATTTATCTACATGCATACAGTAATATGTTTTCATATTCAAATATACAATGTATATATCGATTCTCCTTTAAATCCTTTTCTATATAAGCAAGCGAACGTGGCTGTCAGGCACGTTCACTCGGCAGCCAAGCGCGCGAACGCGGCAGTCCAGCGCGTTAACGCAGTCTCAACATTTAGTTCACGAGGAAATCTGCGTTAACGCACACGCGTGTGCTCAGCAGTCCTGAGCGCACGAGGAAAGCAAACTTCACGTTAACGCGACGTTAACATAATGTTATGTTAGGACTGCACCTCACTGTATAACAACTTATTTATGAATATGTTGCCACATGAAAAATACCAAATTTCAACAAATTGAATGTTAACCATTTAGAGGATAAAAATAATCAAACTTGTAAAACTTTTATCATAATTTCAAGTTAACAATTAACATACATAAAAAATAAAAAAAAACTTTCAACATTAATTTGTAAATAAACTCACATAGCTAAATTATATCTGTGTTTAAAAAATAAGCGTAACATGAAAAGATATAAGATTCTTTATTATGTGCATGTATCTGTTCTAAAATTATTTATTACAAATGAAATATACATGTAGTACTGGTATATATTTGATCAAAGATAAAAGCATGATCAACACTAAATTATTTTCACATTTATTATGAAACTTTTATAAGGTATAATTATATTAAACACATATTTGTCGGATATAAATGACAAAGATCTTGTAAAGTCTGCCAGTTAGAATGTAAAACAATCAAAACCAGTGTTTATTTAATAGGCAATAACTTACGACCATAAAGAACCTTCTTTTACAAACTACTCGTTAGTTCTGCCTGTAATTCTAAACCTTAATGACATATCTTACCCTTCCACTGGCACATGGTCATCATCATCATCTTCATCATCATCATCGTCATCTGTTTCTGATCCTGTCTCGTCATCCTCATCGTCATCTTCCTCTGAGTTGACAGGCTGCTGCTGCTTCTGTACAGCTTGATTTGGCTGTTGCGGCTTATCGCCCATTGCTTGCTGCATCTGATGCATCCTCATCTCCGTCTCCTGATAAACAAGAACAATAAACAAGGATGACCTTCCCCTGATCTCACAATTATTATGATTTTTAAGGTAGACACACTCTAATTTACTTATTGATAGCCTTCACATACCAAGTAAATCACATTACATCTATGTAACAAAAATGAACGATGGTTCGATTGCGGAATTTCCTATTCGAAATTTCAAAAAGTGCATTTTTCAAGAAAAGTGCAATAATGTAAATATTTTTGAAAATGTCTTTTTGAGACAGTCATTTTGGAATTTATTTCTCAATGAATAAAATCGGACATGAATGTAGAAAGTAATTAACAATAAGAACTTTGATGACCAAAAACTTGTAATATTGTATGATCTAATTCCTTAGCTTTTAATTTGAATATTGTAGTCGTGTCTGTTATCAATGACTCAGAAAGTGAAAATGTAAATAAATGCCAAAAGATATTGAAAAAAAGCTGAAATTTTCAAGTTTGTTGGCATATCAAAGGCATGTCTAATGTTGCCGAATATGCGCATAGCATTAGCATATCACTGTATGCCGCACACACTGTCATTTTTAGATGAAATAAAAAGTTAAGATGTGTCCAAGAGGAATATCATCGCTAGAGTAATATAACAATCTCTTTGTTTGCTGCGTTATGTCCCACCAAAATTATTTCACTTTTGTGGTGTGCAGAAATTTAAATCTACGCAACATACCCATTTGAAGCATTAAGGAATATTTTACATGACAATGCCTTAAGAACCATAGGTCCTCGGTTTTTACTTCTCCAGAAGACAATAACATTGTCATAGTAAATGATCTGATACAAGTCATATAATGTCAAAGATGGAGACTACTGTAATTAATGGGTAGAAAGAGAAAAATTGTGGCTACCTGATTCTGTATGTTGTCCTCGAATTCATCATCAGAGTTGTCGCTCATTCCGGACTTTGGTGGTGATGACCCCTGGCTACGACCTCGCTGTTCGGAAGGTTCAGCTGCAATCAACCATGACAGGATTAGCATAAGAAACATGTCTTAAACATGTCAATCAAAATGAACATGTATTAAAGTCACTGAACAATTACGTAAACTTCTAAATTTAATAATTTAAATTGAAATGAAAATAGTAAAATTGATTTTCGTTTACAACACATCAAGGTACTAGAACATGTAAGTGAGGTTTCCTTTACAAGCTTGAGTCTTCCCCGACATGGAATCTTGATTTTTCTGTTCAGTGCAACAATTAAGACACTGACAAAACTGTCAAGATTCAAACCCAAGATCTTCAGATCTTGAGATGAACACTTTCACTACTGTGTTACATGGGCTAAAGATGACATGATTGTAATTAGTTAACAATTTTTCTTTTCACATATGCAACGTAATGTGCCATTTATACGTACTTACAGTATAAATACTCTAAATTTATCCTGGTACTGATTCTTTATGGATGTAGTTAACTTAACAAATTTCTAATAATCTGGTATCACATCACATGCATTTAGCCGACCTATATAAAATGACTTATATTAAGAATTTAAATCAGATCTACATGTATGCTAATAGACCTATGATGTAATACTGGTATGTTTATAAAGCTCATAGTTCTCGTTTTAGTACTTGATTAATCCTACGTTACTTTTCATAAAGTTAGTTAAGAATGTGATGTTAATTTGCTATTCCCTAACGCTCTGTCTGCAGACTACATCATTACCGCCTTGTTACTCATGAGATTTTGTTTTAAAATGTATTAAAAATTCAGAGTCTCTACAAGTTACGATAAAGTAATGCCAGTGATGTGAAAGTTATGATGGAGTAATGCCAGTGATCTGAAAATTAAGGTTTTGTACTAACAAATAATTTTGAAAATATCAAAATAGCTATCATTTTCTGACATTGAAACTTCTGGATAAAGGAAACTTTTGAAATAAGACTAAAATTCTAAGATTCAAATACCCGACCAGCCTTGATTTCTTTTTTTTAAATTAAATTTCAAAAATTATACAGCCGACCAGAAATACCCCGTGTCTTGTCTGTTTCCGCTACAGATTTATGAGATTTTGTTTATATTTGTTGAATTTGTAATTTTGTGTTATTGTTATACTGACAGGAAGTCAAATAAAGTATGACAGCTTAACAGTGTTATTATTTAGAGTTTGCCAGGTCAATTTAGTCATATTCAATATCCAATTCTAATCTAGCAAAATAAAAACTAAAATAGTCTCCACCCTCCATATTTTTTGAAAAGTTGAGGAGAATCTAGTAATTTTTTTTATTATGGCCTAATTCATCTAATAAAAAATATATAAAAGTACCAATTACATATATATTACAATATATTCATCAAAGAATATTATTCCTTCATATTTCAATACCGATATTAAACAATATAATTTGCATACCTCTCTCTACCACCAAAAGCAACATCTAAAGAAAAATCTTGAAAAGCTTCATTATCACCCAAACCAGTAACTTAATGTTAAGCGATGTATATTTATCTTCGCTAGCCAAGTGTCTGATTCACAAGCTCTTTTTAAGCAAGCACATTTTAAAGTTAAAATGTCTGTAATACATGTCATAAAAGAAATAAACATCCAATAAATACACCCATATCTACTGAATGGTCTTTATAAGGGAATTTTAAAGGAAAGACATCTGACTTAGCTGTAGGGCAGAAATACTGATGAGAATAAAATAAGGCAATAAACAGAGACTCTTCTCTTTGACATTGATGATTTGTAAAGATAATTTGGTTTAATAAGACTATTTGCCTCTAACTGAATATTATCATCCAGATTTTTAGTTTCTGAAATATAATCTAAAGAGATGAAATAGATATAATTGTATGAGAATTTTTCTATAGATATAATCCCATGAGAATTTCTTTACAGATATAATCCCATGAAAATTTCTCTATAGATATAATCCCATGAGAATTTCTCTACAGATATATTCCCATGAGAATTTCTCTCTATGTAATCCCATGAGAATTTCTCTACAGATATAATCCCATAAGAATTTCTCTACAGATATAATCCCATGAGAATCTCTCTATAGATATAGTCCCATGAGAATTTTTCTCTACAGATATAATCCCACAAGAATTTCTCTATATATATAATCCCATGAGAATTTCTCTAAACATATAATCCCATGAGAATATCTCTTTATATCATCCCATGAGAATTTCTCTATAGATGTAATCCAACAAGAATTTCTAAACAGATATATTTCCATGAGAATTTTTCTACAGATATAATCCAATGAGAATTTTTCTATATTTGATAAAATCCAACAAGAACTTCTCTATAGATATAATCCCATGAAATTTTATGTATAGACATAATTGCATGAGAATTTCTCTCAGAAAAAAACTAGGACATTGGTGGACTGTTGGTTACAGGTTATGTGATAAAATGAATCTAAGGGAAAAAGAAATCTATACCACAGTGACTATTGTCATGAGACAAAGTCACTCCTGGAGGATATCTAAACCGAAGGTCACATGATGAAATTACTCATAAACCGAGATGGACATGTAACTAATTGTCAGGGATTGACCCTTCCACTGTTTGTAAAAGAATGAGAAATTCTGAGAATTTCTTAATGTATGTAATAGTAACATCATATCATTAAATTTTTGCAAGTATTGGCAAATTTGATTGGCTAAGCTAATTCTGGTATACCTTCATATACAAAATTTTTCTATGATGTCATGCCATAATGCTTTTCACTGCTTTTTCCTTGAGGGAGAAACAAAAGTACCCAAATGAAACTCACTTTTGATACCTAATGACATTTTTTATGGTATACCTCCATCCAACGAAAATCTATTAGAGTCAATTCTGAAATTCAAATACATCGATTGTTCAATTTTTTTATGACCTAATGCACAACGAAATCACAATTATATGGTATGCCTAATAGAAGGGTCAATCTCCCTGAAGAAAGAGAATCACACTACGGCCCGTCAGTATTCGCACCTACTTCACCTTGGTTACAATCTCAGCACCTTAGCCATCAAACCACTTCTAAATATAGATTTAATATACATAGATATGTAGATATATATACAGATATACATCTAGAATTTCAGCAATAATATGAAGTTATTGTTATGTTAATTTGGTTTGATCCAGGCACCGAAAGATCTTATTACCGTCCTCAAAAGGGGAACCAGGTGGCGCTAAGAAAAACAAAAATATCCACTTAATATAACTCCATCTTTAGTTACAATTCCTTGGAAGTATGTCATTTTTCATAAGAAATTTTGATAATTATGTAAAAGACTTACAAGTACTTTTCATTCATATACTGAACAACAAAATAATCATGAGGCTTGGATGTCAATATCAGAGTTAAAACATATAAATGACCCTGGTCTTTGAATACTCTAAGTGATCCATAATTATTGACATTTTTTTACGTTATTCAGCTATCATTTATACAAAATGACAAATAAATTACATGATAGTTGCACAGTACGAGCTATTAATATTGACATAAAATACTGGAAAATATTAACATGTCATATTGAATTTTTTTCTGGATTGAAGACCAGAATTTTTTATGGGAGGTAGAACAGGGGTCCTTTCTTACTTTAATCGTTCTTTGATTTTTTTTTTCTGCAAATGCTAATTTATCTAAATTGCTTTTGTGACACACGCAATACTTTTTTCGTTGAAGAACTTTCAAGGTCAAAAGCTATTATGTCAAAAAGGAAAAAGCAACAAACCACGAAATATATACAAAATTGGCAGCAGTTTGACCTCAACAAATAATTCAAATTACACAGCATTTCAATAGATTAAGAAACTCTGAGGACTCCACACATAGCTACTATACCTGCTGCTATGCTAGGTAAATCTGGTAAATGATTGATATACATTGTATAAATCATATGTACATTATCATAATTATGAAAACCTTTGTCGTCGATAGCTTAAGCCCTGCTCTTTTGACAGTCAACCTATCGTAATCACATTGTAAATGTTATGTAATTGTGAATGTATGAAGTAAAGTTGTAACTTATACATGTAAAAAAATGTTCACATGTCCAGGAACAATATATGTAGAAGTCTGACACTTTACATTTCAAGTATCTTAAGCTAGAGACATAGACTACTTTCAGTTTATGTCTCTGCTTAAGCAATGATTGTGATATTAATATTACGTTGTTTTTCCTTCCTATATTTTTTTTTCTTTCTTTTTTCTTTTCTTTTTTAAAACTGAAAAAATCTATCACTGAAGTGTCAAGAACTCCTATAGTGTTCTAGTCACAGTTAACTATAAGTACACTAGATTACTCTGTGTTTTAAACATCGGAGGGAGGAAAAGTGAATACACAACTTCAGATAGCCTGATGAAAATGTGAAAATAAGAGGAGACAATACACGAAAAAACCTGCTAGCTTGAAAAGAATGACTTAGTGAAAGGGTCACAACTTGCATACTAGAATTCATTTCAAAAGAGTTTCTCTTCACTTAATTCCATAACATTTGTTATGTGGACTTACTGAAGTAAAGTTGCATTTAAGTATAAGACTGATTCTAAGTTTTACAAAAACAGATATAATATTATTGAATAAACATTCACAACACTATTTTTCTTTACAACTGCATTTGTTGCTTTAAAGATAAAAAACTGATCATACTTTTTATTTATCTATTAATTCATTATTATTACTTATCTTTTTGTATATTTTCTTTTTCTTTAATTTTCATTTATATCATTGATTACTTTTTTAATTTATGTATTTATTTATTTATTTTTTAGTTTGTTTGTTAAAGGAAGATAATTCTTACATGTATTTGAAATCTAAACTAGAATGCAAGAGGTAAATAATGTGCTGATGGTAGAATAAACATTGGGTAAAAAAATGGCACTGCTCTCAATCAGAATATACAGTCACCATACACATCAATAAAAAGAAAGGAAGACACATGACAAAATGACCAAATAATATTACCGGCTGGCTTCTTGACGGCTAAAATATATCGTATATATTGAGGTTAATAAAATGTTTTAACAAAAAGAAAATATGGTGTTCCAACGAAAACATATCACCTGCATAAACAGTCAAAATAGAGGTGGACACACAGATATACAGATGGAATAAGAGGCAATGGACAATGTGGTCCCTAAATGTCACTTATTGTTCCAAGTAACACAAAAATGTTTTATTCATCAATATCTCATAGTAACATCACACTCCTTATTTTCCAAAAAAAAAAAAATAAAAAAATAACAAGATGTCTGACACTCAACTTGCAACAGTTTCATGTACCCACCTAATTAGTGATGATTTATGATAAATCCAATGGAGCTTATTTAGCTGGAGTTATGTCCATTTGTCTATACTGTTGTTCATATTTATGGTAAATTCAAAGGAGCATGTCTAACTAGAGTTATGCCCCTTTATCTATACAGTTCTTAAACAGTAAATTTCATAAGGAAATATATTCCTTTCAGCGCAGACAATTTAGTAATGGATATCTGTGTATTAATTTGTATGTTAAGCTTAAATTCTAGTATTTGTAGCTATGCTGAACAACTTGCACAAACTAAAGGCATGCTAATGTACAATATTACAAACTTAAGTCTTTAAATTTATGAAAAAAAAAGAATAAAGAGATTTAGATCTTATATTTAGTCTACATGTAAAGCTAAACAGAACCAAGAAAATAATGCTACTATACATATATGAAATAAATTTAAGGCATGCTCTAGCGAAGTACTTCCCCTTGTCACAATGCATGGTGACAACTGATAATTTAAACATATAAATTAAAACACAGATGAAAGTGATTATACTAATTAAGGTGTTGACAGCATGCCTATACAGGGTATTATCCTATTACTGCTGGGTACAAGTACATACTGGAAGTCTATAAACCAACATGCTATTCTATTAATGAGACTATAGGAGAACTGAGTAAGGTGATTTATCTCCCCTTGATAAGAACTCTCTAAACTTCTGCATATAATGGTGGGGTGTATAAAGATGGCTTATTCATTCACTGACTAGTCATATGTCATCATGGTCAATTGACCACACAAATAAGAAAAGTAAACAACAACAGGTGTTGATCTAGAAATTTTGTCAAGATGGAGTCCACCCCCAATGAAAATTCTGAGAGGGGGTCCAAAAATATTTTTGCGTGTTAAAGGACTTATTTTACATCAGAAAATAACAAGAAAAGTAATTTTCGACAAATGTCGGGGGTGGTCTGGATCCCTGGTCCATCCCTCTGAATCCAAGCATGAACAGTATTTGCAAAATTTTCATACCAATCCTTGAAGTTCTCCACTTACGCAAAATAACCTACATACCGGTAAGCAAGGGCAGATAAATCACCTTATTAAAATGTCCCAAGTTTTACAAATCAAAATAAGAAAAAATTAAAGGCATGCCTATACACAATCTTATTAAAATCAGACTTGTTATTTCACTGCTCTATGGTACACTCCAACAACCATATCTAACAACATCTTGTATGAGTTCATGTCATGTCAGACTTTTTCATGTCAGACTTTTCATTGATGTCACTTATCTACTACAACGTGCAGTCAAGGTATTCTATAATTTTTCCATCCACCAGAGTGGGCCATATCCAGGTGTAATTTCAAGAATTACACAATACACAATGTAATTAACAAAGGTGTGCATAAGCACAGGTACATTTCCACCTGGGACCCCACTGCGATTTTGAGTGTTTTTCCCACTGTGTTTTGTGCAGTTTTCCAAAACATTTGGACTGTACTGTAGTAGATCTTGTAGGCTTTACACTGATTGGTAGATTAAAGTAGGTCATACTAACATCTTTACCTCCAAAATGTCGATGTTTACTTTCAAAATAATGTAGGCTCTACACTGATTGGTCAATTGAGGAATCATTCCATGTGACATTATGAGGGCTTGTTATTGGAGTGAAACATAGAGTCGAGAAATTACAAATCGAGTTTCAATTAGACTGATCTATGCCGAATATTTCCCATGAATGCCTTTGTGAGTGTGTGATGGAAGTTTATACATCTACATGCTATAAGTGACATGAGTGATAAAGTGATGACATTACCTGGAGGCCTCTTCTGCCGAGAGTAGCCTGAATGCAAAATCATGATCATGAATATTTGTGCATGAATTTAATGCATGAATTGGGGACAGATGAAGACGAAATATCAAATTATTCGATGTTTGAGTACAGCAGTTTTGCTTTTCATAATTACATATCATTTCATGTCTGATAAGGGATTCAGACCAAAACCAGATATACCAAACAGGCAGGGATTTCAGTAATAGCCGGCACCCGGAAAACACCATCGTTTCAAATTATAGAAATTAGCGGTTCAAAATTTCCTCTGATCTCAAATTTACCACTCACATTAATTAGTGTTGCTAAAAATGAATCTATATGCCCAAAATTTCAAAATCGCCTTCTCAAATAATTTGTATTGAAAACCCTGACAATGTTGCCAAACTTGGATGACTATATTTTAGAAAATGGTATTTAATTGATTGATTGATTGATTTTTGTTTTATGTCACACCACAAATATTTCACGTATATGGTGACGCCATCTGCCTGATGCGGGGCATACAAATTTTGACCTTCGCAACGGACCCACCCGAAGCAGTGAGGGATCTTTAACGTGCCATGCATACCACGACACGGGGCCTCGGTTTTTACTGTCTCATCCGAAAGACAGGACACCGGCATGACTAGAGTGGGACTCGAACCCCAGCCTCCCGATCAGGAGTCCGACGCGATACCACTAGGCCATGCCGGCTTTAGAAAATGGTAAACATCGACTTCAATGTAGTCATTTTGTAAAAAAAAAATTAACATGAAAATTTATTGTTTCATGAAATTCTTTTCGTAAAAGGTTGTGATGAAGGAGAAATGGTTCAGAACATATTATGAATACTTAAATTAGCAAATCATGCAAACTGTCCATTTTTCAAACAGAAAAGCTATGAATGCATATTGAGAAGCATGTTTGAATATACTGAAAAGCAAGGATAAAGAATGTGAAAATAGAGAAAAGAGTGAAAGCATGTTTTAAAGAGTCACATGCTTACTTGCTCTAAAAATAGCTTCACAATCTGTATTTCTGTACTATATTATATGTACAGTATACACAGTTATAATTTCTTAGCACTGTTAAAGCATATTTTTCTTTCCATTTTGATGAATGATGCCTTTATATAGTAGAGGTATTGTCTTTGTTACGATTAAACAACTCCTTACGCGGCAGATTCCTTAAGTGTATCCCCCCTCTCTTAGTATGTCTACAACTTTCCAAGACATTGATGAATGCTCATTTTATACACACACTGGAAAAAATCCAAGGCTTGCTCTAACTGCCTTGACCATTACCATTACATGTACAAGGAAATCAAGTTACCAACATTTCACACTTGAATTTTTCTGTATATATATTTTCATTCTTAGTCAAATGGAAAAAAAAAAATCAGAAATCCAAGAATCCATGAAACATGTTATATTAAAACAAGGAACATAATTCTGTTTTTCTAATAACGTACCTGGGTGTACTCTCGGAGTAGGGGAGTATGTACTGGCAACTTCTTCTGCGTCAGGAATTTCTAATGCTTCGTCGTATGGTTGATTTTGAACGTTTAATAAGCCAGCCTGAGCACAAGACAAGTAATAAGTTTATTGTCATTAGAATTTTTGATGTAGGGAGGACTTAAGATTGTTATTAACAATGTATCAACATATTTATGTATTTAATTTTCATAACCCAAAATGCTTCAGTAATCAGCACCTGTTCTAATATTTTGGATCTTCAGAAATAATCTAAGCCAGTGTAGCCTAGAGGATGAGGTACCTGGCTTGTGACTTAGAGGTCTCTGGTTCGACTCCCACCCTGGGCACACTGCTGTTCTGTCTTTTGGATGAGACAGTGAAGACCAAGGTCTTGTGTCACAGTACATGTAGCACGTAAAAGATCCTTCACCGTTTCAGGTGGGTCCGTTGCAAAGGTAGAAATTCCTATGCAATGCATCAGGCAGATGCCTCACCATATACGTGAAATAACTGTGGAGTGGCGTAAAACAATATTCAATCAATCAATCAATCAGCAATAATTTCATCAGTATTCATTGTATTTTTTTCACTTTATACCATGCATCTCATAATATGGTCTCCACCTGATGCATGGCATCATAGTCCTTTAATCACAGACAAATTTGTCATTAGACTAAGTAAAATTATATTGATTAGTCTTGTTGCATTGATTATATATAATGAAGTGCCCTTTTAAGTTTGCAGTCAAAATTTCAAAATAGATTTTTTCAGTACTTTTCTAAATATGTGTGACAGATGGGTATCAGCCCAGATATCTCAATAGTGACAGCGTCTGCTTTTATAGAGGAAAGTTATGAGTTCGAATCCAGGGCCAGGCCACATCTTTTTCTCCTGCCTATTACATCTGGTGCTGTGGCCAGCCCTCATGAGTTGCATAATTATTTGTGAGGGTTGCGATCTTTGGGTTGTTGTGCATTTTGGTTTCCAGGGTTGGGGTGCTCTGACAGGGGAGGAGTATGAACGAAGGGCATCAGCCTGGATTGCTCAATGGGGAGAGCGTCTGTCTTGATAGCAGAAAATTCTAGGTTTGATACCCAAGCCTGGCCACATCTTTCTCTGCCTGTTTCATATGCTTAATCTGGCTACTGATAACAGAGATTGTTATACATCTGAGCGATTAATTGACACTCAAATGAATTTGTTCCCTGAACCTATTGTCATTATCTTTTGATTCATTCCTTCAGCAAAGAATTTAAATGGTAATGTTTTGTTTATTACGGTCCACATAAATATTTACGAAATTCTGTAAATATTCCGCCCTTATTGGCCTTAATTTGAGTAATCTCCTCTCAAAATTTCAAATGGGGGGTAGTCCTCAACATGAATTCAAATTCAGTACTTTTTTACAAACAGGATTATACATAATTTTCTTAATACAGCCCTGGTCTTCTAAACTTATCTAAGGCCCGTTTATTAAACAGATGTCTTCGACCAAGAAGAAGTTGCGTTTTCAATCTAACGTTGCATTGTTGACATTGGATACAAGCTGAAATGTGTTTAATTTTCGGAGATACAATCTCAAACAGGACACATAAACACCTCATGTGATAGGGAACCCTTATGATAAGAATCACAGAACACATCTACAGATATATGCGATATATGCCTACGTTTTCACCGTCAGAGTCAGATGCAGATTCCATTAGGCCATTCAGGGACAGGAATTTCGAAAAATACCCACAATGCAAATTTCAATATTCCACATCGATATCGATCCCGATGCATTTTTTTTTTTTTTTTTTTTTGGTTTTTTTTTTTTTTTTTGTAGATTAACAGCCACGAATAGAGTGGGACATTTCTTTTTATTTTTAATTTTTGGGGTTTCTTCTTCTTCGACTTGTTCACATCATGTATGTCACTGACCATAGACGACTGTATGCCCTAAAAATTCACGTTAACTCGATCACCAAGAGAGATTTTGCAAATCCTCCGTATGTGATTTCATACACTGGCAAAGTACATCTTTGAAAACAACGAGCAGAATATTGACATAGGCTACATATGTTTCACTTTTCATAAAACCAAGTTTAACAGTTCCTGATAAAACCAAAGACGTGTTGTATGTCGCTGATAAGACCAGAGACATCGTGATCTTGTATGTCGCTTATAAAACCAGAGACATGTGTTGTATGTTGCTCAGTGATAAAACTAGGTAAAACTGAATTGAATTGAACCAGGACACCTCCTTCACAGACATCTTCACGAAATGAATACACATTATGTCGCATTATTATAACAATGCCTTGGTGATTTCAATATATATGACAGTGGTGTAGCGTCCATAAGACAAGTCTAAGGCATTTGCCAAGTAATGCATAATTTCCTTTATTTTAATTATTTAATCTACGACTTCGAAAATTCTACCTACAAATATATTCAGGCTACGCTACGACACTGTATGACTACATGCATTTTTATTTGTGCAGTATGAATAATAATAAACAGAGACAGAGATACTTTCAAGTAAAGTATCTATATATGTCTTTGTAATAAATAATACAAACATTTAGTCCTTGTAAATATATTCCCACAATCACATTATAAATGTCTGCACAACAAGAATAGTTTGGTTTGGATACAAAATTTTTGAAATCATCGAACTCCCACTAACTCGATCTCCCCTTTTGTGCCTTTTTGCACAGATTCATATGACTTTGTTTAATTTCATCAGTTGTACACGTGGGTTTGCCCGGTTATAACTTAATGTATAAATTATATGTACTGCAACTTGGTTTAATAAAATTAATGATATGTGCAAATTACAAGATTAAAAAATTCTTATAATTCTACATTTTTGTGCTAGATCAAAGAAAAAAAAAGGAGGGGGGGGGGGCTTTGTTGTTGTTGCTTTTCTCATTACAATGAAGTGATTTTCATGTGGCATCGTCTAGAGAGATATACATGTATGTTACCTAAGGAATACTATTGAGAACATATACACACACTCACACATGCACACACACACACACACCTACACACACACACACACACACACACACACTCTCTCTCTCTCTCTCTCTCTCTCTCTCTCTCTCTCTCTAACACACAGTCAGTTTATTCCTGATTAGCACTTGAACTTGATTCAACAACGGAGACGTCTTTTACCATTGTTTAAATGTAAAAGATATGTCTTCTCATTAAAGATTGCGTCATTTCACTTAGACAAGCAGTACAACAGTATTTTCTTGGATATAACTTATAATTACCACTATTTTTGAGACATCACTTATTTCATGATAGTAAAGCCAACGTAGATATTTAGGCTATAGCGTACTAGGCGACATACTGGGACTGGGAATTGTGGATTAATTTCCTATATAAGAGTATATACAGATCTGCTGCCGGAATGAAACACCGGCATACTTTTGAGGCTATCAAATATATATATATATATATATATATATATAAAGCACAAAGACACTACAGTTAACAAGGCACCCTATATTTCACTTATATTCGTTCCCCGTCTGGGACTCGAACCCACGACCTATGGTACCGAATCACCTAGCTGTCATGCATCCGACCCTCTAACCGACTGAGCTACCCGAGCTCCACAAAAATGGAGCTTAAATAGCAAATCATTAGCTAATCGCATGCATGACAACACGGCCGCGGAAAGTGAAGGAATTTACCCGACGTAAACGCAGGCGGATCCCCTGAGAGGATACATCACTGAAAGAGAAATAAACATATAAAGTACAAATAGAATCAGTGAAACACCTGGGAGTACTATGGACCTTGGATCTCCGAAGAAATACCTGTAGAAAATAAAGACAAATTAGACAAACATATAAAGCACAAAGACACTACAGTTAACAAGGCACCCTATATTTCACTTATATTCGTTCCCCGTCTGGGACTCGAACCCACGACCTATGGTACCGAATCACCTAGCTGTCATGCATCCGACCCTCTAACCGACTGAGCTACCCGAGCTCCACAAAAATGGAGCTTTAATAGCCAATCATTAGCTAATCGCATGCATGACAACACGGCCGCGGAAAGTGAAGGAATTTACCCGACGTAAACGCAGGCGGATCCCCTGAGAGGATACATCACTGAAAGAGAAATAAACATATAAAGCACAAATAGAATCAGTGAAACACCTGGGAGTACTATGGAGCTTGGATCTCCGAAGAAATACCTGTAGAAAATAAAGACAAATTAGACAAACATATAAAGCACAAAGACACTACAGTTAACAAGGCACCCTATATTTCACTTATATTCGTTCCCCGTCTGGGACTCGAACCCACGACCTATGGTACCGAATCACCTAGCTGTCATGCATCCGACCCTCTAACCGACTGAGCTACCCGAGCTCCACAAAAATGGAGCTTTAATAGCCAATCATTAGCTAATCGCATGCATGACAACACGGCCGCGGAAAGTGAAGGAATTTACCCGACGTAAACGCAGGCGGATCCCCTGAGAGGATACATCACTGAAAGAGAAATAAACATATAAAGTACAAATAGAATCAGTGAAACACCTGGGAGTACTATGGACCTTGGATCTCCGAAGAAATACCTGTAGAAAATAAAGACAAATTAGACAAACATATAAAGCACAAAGACACTACAGTTAACAAGGCACCCTATATTTCACTTATATTCGTTCCCCGTCTGGGACTCGAACCCACGACCTATGGTACCGAATCACCTAGCTGTCATGCATCCGACCCTCTAACCGACAGAGCTACCCGAGCTCCACAAAAATGGAGCTTTAATAGCCAATCATTAGCTAATCGCATGCATGACAACATGGCCGCGGAAAGTGAAGGAATTTACCCGACGTAAACGCAGGCGGATCCCCTGAGAGGATACATCACTGAAAGAGAAATAAACATATAAAGCACAAATAGAATCAGTGAAACACCTGGGAGTACTATGGACCTTGGATCTCCGAAGAAATACCTGTAGAAAATAAAGACAAATTAGACAAACATATAAAGCACAAAGACACTACAGTTAACAAGGCACCCTATATTTCACTTATATTCGTTCCCCGTCTGGGACTCGAACCCACGACCTATGGTACCGAATCACCTAGCTGTCATGCATCCGACCCTCTAACCGAGTGAGCTACCCGAGCTCCACAAAAATGGAGCTTTAATAGCCAATCATTAGCTAATCGCATGCATGACAACACCTGGGAGTTTCAGTGATGTATCCTCTCAGGGGATCCGCCTGCGTTTACGTCGGGTAAATTCCTTCACTTTCCGCGGCCGTGTTGTCATGCATGCGATTAGCTAATGATTGGCTATTAAAGCTCCATTTTTGTGGAGCTCGGGTAGCTCAGTCGGTTAGAGGGTCGGATGCATGACAGCTAGGTGATTCGGTACCATAGGTGGTGGGTTCGAGTCCCAGACGGGGAACGAATATAAGTGAAATATAGGGTGCCTTGTTAACTGTAGTGTCTTTGTGCTTTATATGTTTGTCTAATTTGTCTTTATTTTCTACAGGTATTTCTTCGGAGATCCAAGGTCCATAGTACTCCCAGGTGTTTCACTGATTCTATTTGTGCTTTATATGTTTATTTCTCTTTCAGTGATGTATCGTCTCAGGGGATCCGCCTGCGTTTACGTCGGGTAAATTCCTTCACTTTCCGCGGCCGTGTTGTCATGCATGCGATTAGCTAATGATTGGCTATTAAAGCTCCATTTTTGTGGAGCTCGGGTAGCTCAGTCGGTTAGAGGGTCGGATGCATGACAGCTAGGTGATTCGGTACCATAGGTGGTGGGTTCGAGTCCCAGACGGGAAACGAATATAAGTGAAATATAGGGTGCCTTGTTAACTGTAGTGTCTTTGTGCTTTATATGTTTGTCTAATTTGTCTTTATTTTCTACAGGTATTTCTTTCGGAGATCCAAGGTCCATAGTACTCCCAGGTGTTTCACTGATTCTATTTGTGCTTTATATGTTTATTTCTCTTTCAGTGATGTATCTTCTCAGGGGATCCGCCTGCGTTTACGTCGGGTAAATTCCTTCACTTTCCGCGGCCGTGTTGTCATGCATGCGATTAGCTAATGATTGGCTATTAAAGCTCCATTTTTGTGGAGCTCGGGTAGCTCAGTCGGTTAGAGGGTCGGATGCATGACAGCTAGGTGATTCGGTACCATAGGTGGTGGGTTCGAGTCCCAGACGGGGAACGAATATAAGTGAAATATAGGGTGCCTTGTTAACTGTAGTGTCTTTGTGCTTTATATGTTTGTCTAATTTGTCTTTATTTTCTACAGGTATTTCTTCGGAGATCCAAGCTCCATAGTACTCCCAGGTGTTTCACTGATTCTATTTGTGCTTTATATGTTTATTTCTCTTTCAGTGATGTATCCTCTCAGGGGATCCGCCTGCGTTTACGTCGGGTAAATTCCTTCACTTTCCGCGGCCGTGTTGTCATGCATGCGATTAGCTAATGATTGGCTATTAAAGCTCCATTTTTGTGGAGCTCGGGTAGCTCAGTCGGTTAGAGGGTCGGATGCATGACAGCTAGGTGATTCGGTACCATAGGTTGTGGGTTCGAGTCCCAGACGGGAAACGAATATAAGTGAAATATAGGGTGCCTTGTTAACTGTAGTGTCTTTGTGCTTTATATGTTTGTCTAATTTGTCTTTATTTTCTACAGGTATTTCTTCGGAGATCCAAGGTCCATAGTACTCCCAGGTGTTTCACTGATTCTATTTGTGCTTTATATATATATATGGGTATTGTTCTACTTAAAGTATATATAAATGGGTATTATGATTTCTTTAAAAAGACTAGCTATACCAATAGGCGAACGTACGTGTATATCAAAGTTTATACATTGAAACATGCGCATCATTGTAAAGGCGTGATAATTTAATGTTACTTTTACAGGAGACTGAAAGGCACATCTTGCAGTTTTGGGCTAGAAATATTGAAAATACTCAGTCTGGGGTGAAATTTAGGGATCACTGTCAAGATAAAAAAGAGCAGTGGATCTGCATTCAGGAGTCCGCCACTGAATGAATTATTCCAGAGTAACAAATACAACGCCTCTAAAGCTCTGTGTATGTGCTCCTGGAAGATTCAACCTGCATACTACTTTAGGTTTTATGAACCCAGATGTGTGTATCTGAAGGCTACAGGCATACCTGTCATCAAATGATTGTCATTTGAATTGAAGTTGATTTTTCTACAAACATTTCAGCGTGGGTTTCATTTGTGACGGATGCCGCTATCGGTCCGGTGAGAGCGCCCGTCTTCATAGCGGAATGTCATGGGTTCGATTCCCGATTCCGGCCACAAACAGGGTAATTTCTCTGTTGGGTTTCGAGGTTTGGCGTCTGATTAAAACCAAATCTTTATTCGGCATGTCTATTTATCCCATTGCGGATAGAATAATAAAGCTATGGTTTTAATCAGATTGGAGGTTTGGAAACCTCGGGCAGGGGAGGGCAAGTTTGAGGGAACCAGTATCGGTACGGATAGCTTAATGGTGAGAGCGTCCGTCTTGATAGTGGGGCAGTGAGGGATCAATGGACCCATCCAAAGCAGTGAGGGATCAATGGACCCGACCAAAGCAGTGAGGGATCAACATACCCATCCAAGGCCGTGAGGGATCAATGGACCCACCCAAGGCAGTGAGGAATCAATGGACCCACCCAAGGCAGTGAGGGATCAATGGACCCACACATGACAGTGAGGGATCAATGGACCCACCCAAGGCAATGAAGAATCAACATACCCACCCAAGGCAGTGAGGGATCAATGGACCCACACAAGGCAGTGAGGGATCAATGGACCCACCCAAGGCAGTAAGGGATCAACATACCCACCCTAGGCAGTGAGGGATCAATGGACCAACCCAAGGCGGTGAGGGATCAATGGACCCACCCAAGGCGGTGAGAAATCAACATAACCACCCAAGGCAGTGAGGGATCAACATACCCACCCTAGGCAGTGAGGGATCAATGGACCCACCCAAAGCAGTGAGGGGTCAACATACCCACCCAAATCAGTGAGGGATCAACCTACCCACCCAAAGCAGTGAGGGATCAAGGTACCCACCTAAGGCAGTGAGGGATCAACATACCCACCCAAGGCAGTGAGGGATCAATGGATCTACCCAAGGCAGTGAGGGATCAATGGACCCACACAAGGCAGTGAGGGATCAATGGACCCACCCAAGGCAGTAAGGGATCAACATACCCACCCTAGGCAGTGAGGGATCAAGACCCATCCAAGGCAGTGAGGGATCAATGGACCCACCCAAGGCAGTGAGGGATCAACAGACCCATCCAAGGCAGTGAGGGATCAATGGACCCACACAAGGCAGTGAGGGATCAATGGACCTACTCGAAGCATGAGGAATCAACATTATTCAAATAAAAATTCAAAATACTGGTACATATGACATGTACATTAATAAAGACAAGACATTATTTTGAATTTACGAATTCTGGAAGCAATAAATTACATAAAGGCTCTTCCAATAATATGAGTTGTCTGCCCTTGATAAGAATTGTTTCATTTCTTGCATATCGTACTAAAGTACATTAAAGTCAATGTTACTTGACTGACTATATGTAAGTATGGTCAAATGAGCATACAAATAAGAAATTTAAACTGAATTGCACAACTTTTATAACATTCTTGTTTTACTTCTGTGTACTTACTTATGGAACAAGGGCAGTTAACTCATGTTATTGAACTGCCTTATACATGCACATATAACAAAAGTGATTGAAGTGTACATTGTTTATTTTACAATTTAATGAGTATAAAATCAGTCATAGTATGCAGGGAACTGCCTCCATTTCCAGCTAGACATCTTTCCATTCTCTTTCGGGTTTGGTTTCAGCGTTGTAAATAATCCTGTAAAACATGTGCAGAATACGATTATCTTCACAATACATGTAGTTTTAGAAAAAAATGAATAAGTTAACCATACAATATGCATATGACTTAAGCTTTATGTAAGGAGGGAAAACATGGTCACAATTCTATTTTAACATTATAATTCTCATTTTACTTTTTGATTTTTTTTTTATACTCTGTTCATCTTATTCAAGTATTTTCTTTTGTAATTCTGATTCCTATTCATTGATCTTGGAATTTTCTATTTTTAGCTATTCAAAACTGGATTTTTGTATCTAATTTTGTATATTTAATTATTTACATTTTAAGTCAGCTTTTTTATTTTTATTTTTTCTTTCACTGTTTTCTGTTTTGAAATCTTACCTATTTATTTTCAATTGTTTTTTATCATTTAAGTTTAATCTTGTGACTAGTTCATCCCTACCAAATTTGGTCAAAATAAATAGAGTTCACTAAAGAGGAAATTAAAAATGTAATAGATGCTGGACAGACAATGGCAGCTCCACCTCTACTTTCGATGATGCATGGTGCACTATCACATGATTAAATTTTGTTTATCAAGTTTAAGAGTAAGTCAGAGCTTTAAAAGAATTTCATCTTTACAACAGGTTGGATTTCGATCAGTATGAACAAATGAAGTGGGAAGATATGGATCAAAATTAGCAATAATTGCTGCACTCGGTTAAGATGAGTATCAAGTCCAGAAACACTCACACCAACAGAATGCACAGAAATAATCTAACTTGTTATAATACAACAATACATATCTTCAGAAAGTGACATGTAGCAGACTTGATTCTTATACTTGTGACGTCAAAATCAAATGTCTAACTTGTCTGAACTTAAATAATACCAATACAATTACATTTCATGCTAATAGATATAGTCTGACATGAGAAGACAACAGATAGCCGACTTGAATAAAGGTATCCCTGGAATAGATAATTCTTTTCATATCTATGTTATTGGCCAATGCATGCCTGATATATAAAGTTTTGCTACCTAGATTTGTGCCAATTTATTTTGACATTGCAATCCAAGCATTGACACATACTGAAAATCCCTGCTAACCAAACAAATTTATATGCTTCCAAAAAGCCAGGAATCTCGTGCAAATGCGACTTGGTACAACACTAACAGTGAGGAAACGGAAGCATTTTTTGGAGCGATGATAATTTTAGGTGTCCTATCAGCTCCTGCACAGGATATGTATTGGATGAAAGACCGGATGTTTCATCTCTCCAATCTTGAAACCAAGTTTAGCAAGACCCGTTTTGAGAATTTACAAAGATATCCACACATTGCCAATACATCAAACAACCCCCCAAGAAATCAGCCAGGGCACAGTAAGTTGGTCCATGTGGGACCCCTGTTAGTAAAAATTAAGGATACAATCAGGGACCAATACAATTGCCATAAAGAGGTGCCTATACATTAGGGCATGGTTGGATTTTCTGGAAGACTGGGGTTCAAACAGTATGTCCCCTTGAAGCGGACCAAGCGAGGAATTAAAATCTGGGTCAGAGCTGATCCATATAATGGTTACCTGAATGATTTCCAGGTGTATAAAGGCAAAGCTGCAGGAGCTCCTGAGAAGGACTTGGGAGCCAGAGTAGTCCTAGACCTCATGGGACCATTATTTGGCCTGGGACATCATGTCTATTGTGACAGTTTTTTCACCTCCCCGGATCTTTTCCTACGCCTTTGAAGAGAGGATACCTACGCTTGTGGGACAGTAAGAATGAATCGTAAGGGATTACCCCAAGGCTAAGACAAGATCAAACTTAAAGAGCAGGGTCAATCTGTAGTTAAACAAAAAGGGGATCTCAGTGTGATGGTATAGAGAGACAAGAACAATATAATTCTCTTGTTTACTAATTGTTGCAGTGATCCAGAGAAGGTCATCAGAAAACAGAAAGATGGTACAATGAAGGAGGTCCCATGTCCCCAGGTGGTAAAGCTATACAACATGTATATGAATGGCGTTGATCACGCAGACCAACTAAGATCAACATATAGTACTGCCAGGAAATCACTGAAGTGGTGGAGATATCTTCTGTTTTTTCTCTTTGACATTTCTATTGTCAATGCCTTTATCCTGATGCGCGAGTCAAAAAATCATCAATTGAGGACTAAAAACAACAATACAAGACAAAGGACTCAATTAGAATTTCGCATGAAACTAGCTCAATTGATGTTGGATGGATTTGAGGGGAAACGAAAGAGAAGCTCTGAAGTACATGAACCACCAAGGCGAAATACCAATCACTGGCCTACTGTCATGCAGAAGAAAAAAACCTGCAAAATGTGCACTATAAACAAGAAAAGAAGTGAACCAATAACAGGATGTGAACAATGTAACATTATTTTGTGCACAGTATGCTTCAAACTCTGGCATAGATTGAAATTTCCTGATTTATTCTAGGAAATTATGCTGAAAAATGTGTAGAAAAACACAAACATTTTGCTTTCATGACAATCTAAATAATGAAAAATTATGTTTTTGAATAAATTTTTATATGTGTGGATAGGAAATTTTATTTTCTATTTTCTGTGAAAATTTCATTGGAAAATACAAAGGATTAAGTAATTAATGAAGGTAAATGTAAAGCTACAGTGAGGTGCAGTCCTAACATAACATTATGTTAACGTCGCGTTAACGTGAAGTTTGCTTTCCTTGTTCGCTCAGGACTGCTGAGCACACGCGTTTGCGTTAACGCAGATTTCCTCGTGAACTAAATTTTGAGACTGCGTTAACGCGCTGGACTGCTGCGTTCACGCGCTTGGCTGCCGCGTGAACGTGCCTGACAGGCACGTTTGCTTGCTTACAACTTATACAGAGAAGGATTTAAAGGAGAATCGATATATACATTGTATATTTAAATATAAAAACATATTACTGTGCGCATGTAGATAAATATTTAGAATTAAATAAAATGATTACGAGTAAAGGGGTGAATTTAAAAAATATTGAATACAATTTCCGAACATTGAATATAATGAAATTTATTCTTATTTTAGGGTAATAATAATAATAATAATAATAATTAAACTGATGAAAAGGATAATAACGATGATAATCATGGTATTCATATATTATGAAAAATAGCTAAATAAAAAGAAAAACCAATTGTAAATACATAAATAAAAAAATACGTAAGTAAATTATAAATAAATAAACAAATAAGAAATAAATACATAATTTTATTAATTAAAAATAAACAAATAAAATAGAATTAGAATGTAATTTTCCTAGAGTCTTTATAGTATAAACTGACGAAGTTTTTCATAAATACCTGAGTGCATGTCTACGCGGTGATTTCCATTATTATATTACATATGGAACCCTTAATGCGGGGTGTCATTTTAATATCACATTTAATGCACGTATATATGGCGACATTTGCGATAATCTAATTAGATTCCTTTTATTTCCTCCATCCGTACCACTGTAAAGAGAATTACAAATGTAATCATGTGAACGCGCGACTGGACTGAGCGCACGCGTGAATAAATCGCGTTAACGCGAATTTCCTCCCGCGTTAACGCAAGGAGCGCACACGCGTCCGGTCGAGCAGTCCTAGCACGTGTGCTAAAGCAGTCCTCGTGACTGCTTTTCGCGTAAATGTGAATGTTATGTTAGGACTGCACCCATCTGTAGCATGCTGTAAACAAAAAATTGCTGCTGAAGATAAATTGAAGCTGTGGCACATGTGCTGATAAGAGCTACTGCAGTGCTGGGGCTTAATGTAAATAATGTGTATGGGGCTGAATGAGTTAACTGGAAAGACAGATTGACAGACAGGGTTATTCCTATATACCCCATAACCTTCGTTTGTGGGGGGTATGAAAATGTAACAAAAATGACAACTTATGTTAATTAAGTGGGCAACTGAAAAATTAAATTGGAAAAAAAGCTACAACTGCATTTTGGGAATGGGACTAAATGTAAGCCCGAAACAGGCAGACCTAGAGCCTTATGAACATCTGTCTTCTGTTGAACCATCTTGAACCCACCTGCTCTATGGGCTTGGTGAATTAATTTTTTCAGTTTACTTTGAGATCTAATGCACACGCCAGTTAAATTCCTTGGTAAAATTTGTCCCCTTTCCGTCATAAACTGGCGAAGTATAAGAACATCCTGTAAAAGAAATGGGATACACAGTACACTTATATTGTTATCAATAAAGGTGTTACAGAATAAAAAAGGAAAATTTATTTGTCCTTTTTCTGGGGATTAGTACATACAGATAAATGAAAAGTATCAACTTTTCACCAATAGAATAATCTTAATATGTATATTATAGTGATTTACTTATTATGTACCCTAATGTACCTAATAGTCTCCAGGGTTTTTAAGCTTCTGAAGCAGGGACTGGGACAATTCAAATTAGGAATTTTGTGATGTTTTTCCTAAAATCAGGAAAATTTCTTCTATTATTACTTGTAACATTTTATCTCTTTTTTAAAGTTTAACCTGGCTACAGTTTCGATATTGTAGCTTTAGTTCTTCTACTTCTTCCAATATGAAGTTACTAAAAAGTTTAGTGCTATACTCCAAGTTCATATGGCAGTTGTTGAAGACTTTGTTGTCGATTTTCCTCTGATTTTGAAGCTGTTTGTTCAAAGACAGAAATATCATTTTCATAAGTTTTATTTTCAGACAAATAAAAGATTTTTAACATTTTTAAAGTTTAAAATGAAGGTATGAAACCACTAGTGATCAATATATTGGTGTTATCTATCATACAAACATTTGGCTCCATCAGCTTTAGGAAGAAGACTGAAACCAAACATCTGCATGACATACAGATGGACCAGACGCGTGTGCGCTCCTTGCGTAAATGCGAGAGGAAATTTGCATAAAGGCGATTTATTCCCACGTGCGCTTGGTCTAGTCGCGCATTCACATGCCTACATTTGTATTTCTCTATGCAGTGGTACGGATGGAGGAAGTAAAAGGGATCAAATTAAATTACCGCAAATGTCGCCATATATACATGTATTAAATGTAATGTTAAAATGTCACCCCATATTAAGGGTTTTATATGTAATATGATAATGGAAGTTACATGCACTAAAGTATTTATGAAAAACTTTGCTAGTTATACTATAAAGAATCTAGGATAATTACATTCTAATTCTATTTTATTTATTTATTTTTAATCCATTAAATTATGTATATTCTTATTTGTTTATTTATTTATAATTAATCTATGTATTTATTCTTATTTATGTATTTATTGTTATTTTTTTTTAATTTAACTTTTTTTCATAATATATGAATACCATGATTATCATCATTATTATTTCTATTAATTTTATTATTATTATTATTACATGTATTATTATTATCATTATTATTATTATTATCCTCAAATAAGAATAAATTTCATTATATTCAAAGTTCGGAAATTGCATTCAATATTTTTTAAGCGAAACATGTAAGCGATTTATTTAATTCTAAATATTTGTCTACATGCACACAATAATATGTGTTTATATTTAAATATACAATGTATATATCGATTCTCCATCAAATTCCTCTCTATGTACATGTTTATGTAAGTTTTAAGTTGTAAGCAAGCGAACATGGCTGTCAAGCACGTTCACGCGGCAGCCAAGTGCGTTCAGGCGGCAGCCAAGCACGTTAACGCAGTCTCGAAAGTAAGTTCACAAGGAAATCTACGTTAACGCAAACATGTGTGCTCAGCAGTCCTGAGCTAACGAGGAAAGCAAACTTCACATTAAAGACGTTAACATTAAGTGGTGGCACAAGACTATGGCACCAACAACAATGTACCAAAGTTGACATTCACGGACCCCTGTGATCTAATTTTAGATTGAGTGTGTAGATATGGACATACACTTATTGTCGATTTGTAATATCCTATGAATTCAATTTTCAGTAATAATTCATGTAAATTCTTTGAGTTAAGATAGGGAATAATCAATTGGGAACTTCTCAGTCTGAAATTGGGAAAAGTAGCACAATTTGGTGTTGGAAATGGGGTCAAATTTCGGCCCTCTAGAGACCCTAAAAAAAACCTATTGCCAAACAGAATACATAAAGTATTGGTGTAGATGGGGGGATACTAATGTTGAGGGGGTAATGGAAAATTTTGTGAGTTACAATACACTGTATATGAAATTCTATTTCATTAACTTTGAAATGAATCATATATATTACACTGCCTAGAGCTGTACAGGTATCATGTGTTTACTCAATACCAAAGGCTAAAATCTGAAAGCTCTTTTTGCCTCATCTTATTCTGTCTGTAGTATTTTCAGTTTTTATCACATGTTGTGATAATTCTTATCTAGAAGTTAATGAAACATTATCATTAATCAGTATCATGATAATCACAGTAACAATTTGGTAGAAAATACAACACAAAAACTCCATGACAGACACTCTGAATTACATTATAGTGTTTCCTGACTTACTGTGTATTTTATATCAAGGTTTAGTCGACATAGTGTGCAGGCGTGACATCGCTCTGGTGGTACTTGGAGCAGGTTTTTGGCTCTATCTGATTCTACGGTTTTCCCTTCCACCTTCGAAAGAAAGAAACATGAATTTCCAGTCTGAACAATAATGACATCACATATATGGTGACAGTATCTGCTTGATGCATTGCACAGAAATATATACCTCTGCAACGGACTCACTCCAAGCAATGAGGGATCTTTAATGTACCACGCCTACCGTGACACAGGACCTCGGCTTATACTGTCTAATTTGAAGAGAAGGATTGTGGTATGTCCATGATGGGAGTCGAACTTATAACTTTTTGATCATGAGCCAAGCATCTCATCCACTGAACCACACTATCTCTCCTAAGTTATCAATAGTTTACAGACAGAATGTAACAGACTGTGCTTTCAGTATTGAGTCTTTTCGTTACACAGAGTTATTTCCCATTTGAGACGGTATCTGACGTAAAACAATTATGACTTCATCAATTTCTTATGAAAATGTCATTTTTGGACTATCATTTCCCTGAGTTTTAGATTAATTTCCATAGAACTTGATGACATCATAAGTGTTTGACGTCAGATACCGTCCCAAATGGGAAATAACTCTGTATAACGCAAACACCGAATACAATGCACGTCAATTGTATTTGGCAGGACTAAACTCATCTGAGAGCTGAGATTTCTGGACTAAGCAAGGTTTATTTACTGTTTGTTTATTTTACATTAAAAACTATTCAATTTCAAAAAGTAAATGTATAGCCTTGAACATGTATCTATGAGCTCAGTTTTGTCCTATCAGATAAACAGTGTTACATTATGCCACGGTAAAGTAATGGGTCCATGGTGGGTTTTGAATCAACTAGGTACATCTTAGTCAACAACCAAAGATAATCTTAAATGTGTTACACCAGTGTAGAAGAACTCTGATGGTACAATAGAACTTTCTCACTGTATGTATCCGTTTTGGGTTTTACATTTGTGAGAGATTTCAGGTGTATGATAGGTTATGACTTTGATTTCATCCTACATGTAGGCCATAATGCAACTTTTAAGTCATTTTTTACAAATACTATAATTATAAATATTTTGAAATCCACGTATGAATTCAATGAAGAAACATGTATAGATGATATATATTTAATTATTTTCTCATTTAAGATGATAATTACAGTAAAACAAAAGATTAAAAGATATCATTTTACATAGAAATTGAAGATAAATCCCGAGGAGTGTATCTTATAACAAGTAAACAGTCTAGATCATCTAAGTGTTTGTGAAACAGTCTCTTTACAATACTGACAAATGTAGAATTAGTATAATAATTAGAAACTAATATGCATCACATCTCATTTTCTACATTATGCAGTAACCAACTCTGCAAACAATGGTAATAATTATTCAAATACCATTGATTGATTGATTGATTGATTGATTATTGTTTTATGTCACTACACGATTATTTCACGTGTATGGTGACCGCATCTGCCTGATGCATTGCACACAAATTTAGACCTTAGTAACAGACCCACCTGAAGCAGTGAGGGATCTTTTATGTGACACGCCTACCATGACACAGGACCTCGGCTTTAACAGTCTCATCCGAAAGACAGAACACCGGTGTCCAGGGCGGGAGTCAAACCCGGGACCTCTGGATCACGAGCTGAGCACCTTATCCACTAGGCCACACCAACTTTTCAAATACCATTGAAAGTATTAAAAATTTCAATTCCATATGAATAAAGGTTTAAATAGGTGTTTTTCTTTATACTGCTTATTAGCAATATATCATGGTGACGTTTAAAAAAAGCTGACCAAAAAAGAGACAAACTTTCTTCTTAACTCACCACTATAGTCTTTCCGTCATCTTCTAACGTCTTGACAACTACAATAATAAAATGAAATAATTCAACTGCAGTTTCATATCACATTATAATATGAATGTACTGAATCACTTATCCCAACAGGACAAAATCACAAATATTCCCCTCTGAGAATATAAAATATATGCTAATATATGTCCACAGCAAAAGACCAGAAAATTTCTTAATTTTCCAACTAGGTCTGATCCATTTTCAATTAAGGATATGACAATGTGATTGTTATCACATTGTAATAGGTCAGAGAAGTCGGACATGTGGTACTGATGTCACAGGCACAACAACTAATAGTCCCCTCAACGTCACTTTCTACCTGAAAAATTGGATTGGTGTATAGCAACTACAGGCATCTCTAAACTTTCTGATTTAACTGTCCTGGTAAACACATTTTTTAAGTTACGATTTTTATTTATCATTCAGATCTTTGTTTGATTTCACCCCACTCTGAGAATAGCAGCTGCCATTTCGGAGTACATCAGTGCAGTACAGTCTAGGTATTTTGTAATTTTTCCTCGCACCATAGTGGGCCACATGTATGAGTAAATTCAAGAATTACATGTATCTAAATACACTGCATATCTATAAAAGTGTAAATGTGTATAGGTGAAATTCTACCTGGATTTGGGTGGATTTCAGGTGTTTTTCCCTCAGTGTTTTCAGCAATTTATCCATAACACCAGGGATGCGTTCAGAATCGTAGCTGCTAGGCTAGCAGCTACGTAAAAAAGGTTGACAGTTACGAGTCCTCATTGATAATTTAAAAAAAGTTATCTGCTTTGGTTGATTTTCCTAACTTTAAACACTGTTCATATCACATATCTATCCATGATCGTTCCTGAATTAATTTTTAGCTTGGGTTGGGTTACCAAGGTGTTTTCAAGCAAAAAACCAATTTGAAAATGCAAAAAAATTTTAATGTCCACCATTTCGAATTTGAAAGCTGGCATAAGAATTTAAGGCTAAGTTTTTCAGTTTTGCAATGTAGCGGCTAGGCGAGCAGAGCTAGCTGCTACGTAGCCACTACGATTCTGAAAGCACCCCTGAACTGCACAGTATATTCTATATTTCAGCAGCCCTAAGCTCCTATCCACTGATGATAATGTCTATGTTCTTCATGAACATATTGTTCACTGAGCCATAAAGAGTTGCATTTTTAAACTTGGAAATTCAACAAACCGTCTTTTAAATCCTGTTAGATTTATTTTCTATATCATTTTAGATTCTTTATAAAATTTACATAGAGTCAAGATGTAAGACATTTTTAAGTTCATGCTTTCTTGATAAAAGCCATCGGCCGGAATGTACAAACCGTGCAACAACGAACAGGATTTATTGCATTCCCGTTGGAATATTTTAAGAAATAATCTTGTTTTAAAACTGCTTGTTTGTTTGATTATTGTTTTACGTCACTCCACGATTATTTCACGTATATGGTGACGGCATCTGCCTGATGCATTGCATACAAATTTAGACCTTTGCAACGGACCCACCCGAAGCAGTGAGGGATCTTTTATGTGCCACGCCTACCGGGACACGGGACCTCGGTTTTTACTGTCTCATCCGAAAGACAGAACACCGGTGTGCCCCGGGCGGGAGTCGAACCCGCGACCTCTCGATCACGAGCCGAGCACCTTATCCACTAGGCCACACCGGCTTTGTTTTAAAACTGAGATTATCCCTCATATTAACGCAAACTGAATCGATGGGACTATGGGTTCACACTTCAATGGGCCATTTTTAATACGTGTACAAGGCTCAAAATTGGCAAAAATTTTGGGTTGTCAAATTGGCAAATTTAAAGAAAATTCGGATGAACTGTATTATATTCACTGAAATTTTAGTTTGCCCAAAAAGATTTAAGTTGTTTTTGACAACTGGTCGACTGCTAATTTCGAACCCTGCATGAGTTAATGGGCCATTTTTAGTAACAATGAGCCAGATTTCATTATGAAAAGGCCATTAAAAAAATCAAAGTTGTATGATGTGTCAATGATAACAATCTTGCAGTTATCATGTCTGCAAATGGACAACCTCACTTTTATTTTCATTAATACCAGGATCTTTCGATGCCTTGTCCAGCTGTTTTTCCAGATCATCTGATTGGGAACTACACTTCACTAGAACAACCACTAAACTGATGTTGGTTGGTTGGTTGATTGGTGTTTTATGTCACTTTCAACAAATTTCAGTTTCATAGAAGCAGGAAATTACCAACTGCTTAACCACTACACAACACCTGCCCCTAAAACTGATCGGAAGCTAAGCGTTTACTGATTCGGGTTGGCTTGGAGATCTTTTTCATGTTTTCTTTTTGCGGTCAGACTACTTTAAGCCCACGGAAGATTTTAAGCCCACCGTAAGTCCACTGTAAGCCCACTGTCTTCCTAGGGGATATTATGTATATTTGTTGATATATATCGATAGGTTGACTTAAAATATGTGTCTATACAAATTTTTGTAAAAATTCAACTCCTAATAACTATGAAAAGTCAATTTATATTGTCTAACATCTATGAATGGTTGGATCGCCATTTTAAAGAATGATAAATCTAGACTGATATGGCAAAACTGAGGTGATGTCCGAGAAAAAATACTGCATTTTATTTCATTAGGGACATATATATCTAAACAAATTAAACGTCCTTGATTTGACTTACAAAGAAAAATCTAATAAAAAGATAGAAATTAACACGGAAGTAATGTATGTGTTATTTTCATCTTTTTCAGTGAAAGTTCCGGTGAAAGTGGATGGCACGTGTTTAATTAAATCATTTCAGGCTATAATAGATATGGAATGAAATATTTAGTATTTACCAAAAATTAATGTATGAAAAATAAAAACCCAAAACAAGTTAAACCTTCCACAGGGATACCGTTGTATAATATATAAGACACTCTTTTCAGTTTTTGATTGATTTTAATCAGTTGAAACAGAGAAAAAGACTACTTTCAAAATCTGATGTAATCTATGTCTTTGACTGAAATAACTGATGTTAATTTTTCAGCTACTCTGCCTAAGTAAAATCCTTAATAACGTTATGAATTATAAGAGTAAACTACAGTTAGCAATTGACATCGATTGATTAACAGATTCTTTTAATGACAGACTCGCCCTGTCCGCACTTGAATTCTGAGAAATGTGACACGTACATTGTGCTAGAGAAATATATATAACACATATATTATATGTCTGTACTAAACTGAGGTCAATTTCGAAATACCAGGGATGTATATATATCTATATATAGATATTAAAAATATATACGTCCCTGATTATAGACATGAAGACATGTGAAACCAAGTCAATCCCTGGCGCACGCTGTGACGTTGGATAAAGATGATGGTAATTAATCAACAACCGGCGTCGGCCAAGAACATAAAACATCATCAATTCGAATTATCTTGATCTTTAATGCATGAATAAAAAGAATTTCTTGTTGATTTGTAATTTAACGTGTGTGTATAGATACATTTCATTAACAGCTTTGATTATGTCACACGTTCTATATCACGAATATTAAAACTGATTGCTAAATAAACACCCCATACGTCATCGGCATTAAATGATTAACAGTCAATTACCAGGTGTTGTTAAAGAAGTGATCCATGCCCTGCGGGTGAATTCTACATAAACGTTTCATTTGTCATATACACTGTATACGAGTTTACGTCCAGTTCGGGATTAACAATGAATTCAGAAACGCATTTTGAATGTATTGTCAATCACCTGCATTTGTTCTCGATACAGAGATATAAGTGTACCTAATCATTTGATGGATCGTTTCTAGATATATCCGAATTTACGTCCAGTTCGGGGTCAAAATGAATTTAGCTTTTGAATATACTGTCAGTCATCTGCATTTATTCTCGATACAGAGATATTACGTATCTGACAATAAAAAGCAAGCGCTGGAAATCGGTAGACGTATTTTTTGGGGTGGGGTGGGAGTGGAACACTGTTAAGACTGTATCACTGCAAGTTATGTACCTTTATCAAAGCGGATAGTACAAAGACACTTATGTTAATATCGGAAAATGAAATAGCAGTGCTATGGTCGCTGGTACAAAACCGAATGTGCAATAGAGCACTTTGAGATGGTGGTTTAAACTTTAATGTGCCATTTGGGAACGGAATAGGACTATGTAACTGAGTGTTAGACCTTCCTGATGCCTGATGTTTGTATGACATCATAAGATCTGAATGAGAATATTGAATTTTTCCTATGAAGGTGAAAATAATCTCCAAAAACTTATCCCCAACAAATATGGCACATATTGGGTTATGTGAACGATCCGGCTTCGAAAACCCCGAAGGTCAAATGTGAGGTTCACAACATGTATTTGTCAGTTTGGCATCAACTTACGATGTAACTTTGTAATGCAAGACACGAGAGCAAGAATAAACCTGGCCTGGGCACCGTGGGCCCTGACGACTGACTAGGCCCAGGCCACAGACATGTCATATGGTGTCTCAGATCTCAGACGCTGTCTGTGTAGAGCTTTTGGTACTTTTTGTATATTACCGTTACTACACTGTATCATACAAAAGTACCAAAAGCTAAAGATAATTTAAATACTGAATCCTCATTACTTTCTTTAAGTTGCCTAGGTGACGACGTTGAAAATGCAGCGGAGTGACTTTGAATTATATGGTTGACGTTCTGTAATCTTAAATTATTTGCAACAAATCTTAGGCAACTTCTCAACGACATTGTATGTAGTCTAAATCATTTAGATGTTTAAGTCTCCCGTTAGGTCTGCACTGAAAGAAAACGTCTACGTGAACTTCTTTTAGGTGTCTAAACTATAAAGTGAAACGGTTTTAAAATCCGGATTTGAGCTGCATCAGAAAGTCCTGGCGAAAAAAATCTGTTCATTCTTTTTGAGGTTACGTGCATCTACCATGTATGGTGATAAGTATTGGGATGAAATGTCACGAGATTATTTTTACATTGAAGATCATTCTTTTGTTTACATTAGTGCTAGATTTACTCTGAAAATAATGTGTTTGACCCTTCCATTGTTCGTAAAAGAACCTGACATTCAGTGACGTTATAAACCAATATGACATTTGTCGGAGGTTTGTCGTACCTGAGGTGACGTCATCCAATGACCAAAGAAATCCTTGCGTCACCACAATTTAAAATTACGTTGAGCGGAATTGATGGTGAATTTATAGGCACCGTCAATTTATTTATTTTTTATTTTATATTTAATCAACCTTTTTTAGGGGTGACTTCTTTCTCCGAATTTATCGGAAAGCAAGTAATCTAATTATTTTATAATGATTATAATAAAAATAACCAACCCTGGTTGATTTTCCTACCTGTTAGTGCTTAATTGAGATAGACAGGTTAACTGGCGGTAAATTTATAAATGTGTAAATTAACAAAATGATTTGTCAACATAAATTATTCATAGAGGGTATTTAGATTTGTTATGTAGTTCCTTTACAGTGTTATGTTTATCTTTTCAGATAACCGTGGTCATTGTTTAATTGAGCAAGGACTTATAAGTCCTGAACAAAGCATACAGATACACAGAATTCTTATCTATGACTACGGCTATCATTCGAAGTTTGACATAACGTTTCTGATATCTTTTTCCCCTAAACTGTCCCTATACACATGCGCCGACTCCTTTCATTACCAGTGAGGAACTTATCTAGTCATTGCTGACCGATATTCAAATTGTCTCATCGTTGGAAAAGCCATTGACGTATAAAAAGAGGGGCCGGATTCATTGCTTAATTGTCTCAGACGAGTATTCGTCACTTTTGGGATTCCCGAAGAATTGGCATCCGATGTTGGACCCGAGTTTACCTCGGTCTTCAGCAACCCAACAATTTCTGTGTCGTACACCACCGGCTGTCATCTGTCGCTTTCCCCCATAGCAACGGCCAAGCGGAATTGGCATTAGAACCGTAAAGCGCCTATAATTATTGCCGACAATACCGGTTGGAATGGCGATCTCAATACCGACGCCTTTCAATGTGCACCGGAAAGGACACGAAACAATCATTGTAATGTTCATATTTGGACATCCCATAGCTGTGATTTTATGCAGGTCAGTTGATCTTGCCAAGAAAATGTAAGCCCCACAATCGAGGTCATGTCTGCAAGAGAAGAGGTATTACGTAACCGCCGCATGATAGATACGAAACGCTGGACGCAAAGTGCACGGGGTTTTTAAACACTTACGATTGGCGACCATGTGCGAATACAAAATGAAATGCAACCACATTCGTTGAAGTGATAGAAGACCGGTGTTCTGATTGATGTGCAATGCAAGGGGCTTTATGCCAGACATGCTACTTTTTACCGGGATTTTCATTATGACGTTAAAGCTAGCATACTGACGTCAGAATGAAATGACGTAAATTTTACGGCAAATTATAGTATGTCTGGCATGAAATGAAATATATGATCAATAGGAAAAATGTCTTTTATAGCAATATATTGTTAAAGTGGATAGATCAGGAACAGCCACAGTGGGAAACAAAACAGCTTTCAAGAGATCAGTTCCATTTCACTATTATGCCCCCATCGCAAATGAATTGGATGATATCGCACCCTACTGAAAACCACTCATTCCGGACACGCCTACCATCTTGATTAAACAGCTCTACCCCATCATGCAGTCCCGTAGCAACATGTTGGCCTGAAATGAAAATTAAAAGAACCACTCCCGGGGGCATCAACCACCTTTTTGAAACCAACACAAAACCTGGTGCCTAACACCCCGAGCAGCTTACCTGCAATCTGGATAGGTACGTGACCAATTGTCTCCCAGTGGCAACTACCGTTTAAGCACTTCAGCTGAAAGAGGTTTCCCACCAAGGTTACATGATTTGGAGGGTGCTGGGCCAACCTCGCCACTGATGTTACCTGATCCTGCTGCATCTCGTCGCTCCAAACGCTCTACACCTGCACCGGTGTGGCAAAAAATTAAGATTATGAACTGCTATCACACTGTTTGAACTTTTCCAGCTTATTTCGAACTTTACTTTCTCTTGACATTAAACAAATATCAACCTTTTTATATGAACATTTTCTAGTCACCACACTTCAAAGTCATTTTATTCATATGCCAAAAGACTTGAAAGGAGGGGAAAAAGAGGGTATTACGATATAGTATGTTATTCCTTACGATCATTATTGGTCATGATTGGTCATCAGTGGCCATTATATAACTGAATACGGCAGTCAAATAGACAGAAATCTATATTTGGTCTGCCTTATTACAGACCAGTTTTCGTATTGATATGAGAAGGATTTCATGCATTAGTTTCAACATTCTAAATGTTTAGACGTTATATAAATGACATTTTCAATGACAGCTCTATGTGGCTTACTCTGTTCATATATACCTTACCAAATAATTACCATGAGTTTGTAAGGAATATTCATGACATTGAGGGGGCAGGCTTGGTGTAGTGGTTAAGCGCTTGGCTTGCGTCGCCGACGATCCGGGTTCGATTCCCGGGTAGTGCCACTATATTTAAGAGGTTGGTAACCTCCTGCTTCCATGTCGCGATATAACTGAAATATTGTTGAAAGCGACGTAAAACACCAATCAACCAACCAACCAATCATGACATTGAATTGCATTCTTTATATTAACCTACAATTATCAAATTTCAAGAATTGTCGATATCCGCACAAAAATTTCAAGTGCTTTTAAAATGGACACATCAACAGCTCAAGGCTAACACTGGTTCTTATTATATAACTGTTCTTATTATAACACTGGTTCTTATTATATTCTGCTATTATCATTTTTTGTGTACAGGTCCTTGGTGATTCGTGTCATACAGCTTTGTCAGATGTCTTCTGTTTTCTCTTTTGCCTTCAGGTGCCCTCAGGAACCCCATATTTTGCCAACTGCGACACATACAAAGTTTAATGCAAAAGTAAGGAGACAAATAAACGTTTCTTGTAAGCTGGTAATAAAATTCTGGGCTTTACCAGATCTTGTATGATCTGTAGGCGAAAGTCAAAAGTCGTGTTACCTGTGTGCGTAGTGTGTGGAAATGGCATCTGCTTTACGGGATTTAATTCTCTAAACATTGTATCCAACGAATTGACAAAAATATCAGCGCGTTACTTTGAGATTATATCACTAAACGTCAGCTAAATTGACAGAATGATAAAGGTACATAATAATCAGAATTTATATAAAAATATACATGATTATAGATCAGTAAGTGTATCTCAGTGTAATTGCTTTCCATCTCTCCCTCCTACTGAATTTTGTTGAATACATGAATATAAAAGAAACACGGAAAAGCTCAAGTGTAATTTTCTTCGTGTTGTCTCCGGAAAGCAATCCTTGGAGTTAATAATGTTTATTGGTTATATTCTTTCAAGGAGACCTGCTACAGATCAACCACAATGCGTCAATTTCATTGTGAAGGGTATGGGGAACTCATTAGTTTTTATACATTAATGGAATACGTATTGTGTAAGAGCAGCATTATTTATTAGAATTTTTTTTTATGGAAAACTGAATAAAATGCAAGTGTCACTTTGGATATGTTAAGGGCACCTCCCCCTCTGTGACTGAGAAAAGCTCTCGTCTAATTAAGCATGATTACCAGCTATGTAAATGACATTTTTGTCGAGTTTGTACAAAATGTCAATGAAAGCGCTACGAACGAAGGAACTTGGTGAACTGACGTTCATTCGTAACATCACAAAGTCGGAAGTAGAACACTGGCGTTTTCTACGCTCTAGCGACGAGAAAGTGCTTGGTTTAATTTGATATTTGATTTCGTTGATGTAGCTGAAACTTTGCAAGCAGCGCAAACAATTACACGTTCATAAAGCAAATGCTATCATCTGATGCTTACTTGATTGATATTTTGTGTCTAGTGAAATATCAATATAGTAACGACGTAAGGGGTAAACGTAACTGATGTATAGAGAAAGATTATGGACGGAATTTATATCTAGAATATTGGCGATTACTTGTATCGCGTTAATGGAAAATGATTGCAGTAAATTGGCCTTAGCTGGAAAATTTGTCAAAATTATGAAATATAAGTGTATTGTGGTTCGTTTGCTTTGTGGTTAACGTGTACAATAAGAAACCGGAGAATTTGGAATTGATTCATAGGTGATCTAGTATCCTCCACCACTAAACATTAAACAATGTCTGCCTTCTTATAGGTAAAATATTACTGGTGTGATTTAATGCTTCGACACTTAAAACTGACATAAATCAAATAGGTAAATTAATTCTGTTGTGTTGGTATCCTCCACCAATAAACACCAACTAACACCATGTAGACGAAGTAATCAAGGAGTGGTGTTATCCTCCACCAAAAGACATTGACTGCCGCCATTAAGGTAAATTAATCCTGGTGTGGTATGCTCTTCCTCCACTAAACACTGACTACCACCATATAGGTGAAATGATCTTGGCGTGGTGTTATCCTCCATCACTGAACATTGATTTCCATGAAGTAGGTGAAATAATTCTGGTGTGGTACCTTAATATTGACTGTCATAATAAATGTGAAATGATTCTGATGTGGCATAAAGAATCGTTCGCACGACTCACTGGTCGCTAGTTCGGCAAAGCACAATAATTCACGCTATCGACTACATCGGATAATGTATATAAAAGCAATATCGAAGAAGTACCAAACCGTTAATCATTCTCAAAGTCCAAGGACAGATACAAAATCGTGTAAGTTTCAAAAAGGAACTGCTGTGAACACCGAAATACTGAAAAATTCCGAGGTGAGACCAGATGCCCGGGGAGAGTAACCGTCTCCTGTCTGCATGCATCTCCCGTCTCAGCAGTTCTCAAGAAACATGTCAAAATCAAGAGTTTTGGTTTCCTAATTGTACATACGAAAGTACAAAACTGGTATACAAAGTCATATTTGGTGTTCACTGAACAGGTCATTTAGTCGCATTCCAGAATCTTATCAATCATTCTAGAAAGAGGCACATCATATTTTCGTATAAGATCCACATGACGACCGTAGAACTTCCTCAAAGTATTACAAAAAGACAGATCCAGTGTTTCCGAAAATGATAGGTATTCGCCTTTTGGATGTATACGTATGTCAAGGTAATGAGTTTGATTTTGATTTGAAAAGTTCCCACATCGCATTTTGTGTTAGTACAGTGATCTACCTACTCTTTCATGAACCTAAATTCCTCTCTGGATCCGCGCTTGCATGTAGGCACATATATATCATGTTCGATTTATCAGTTTTAATAGAAATGACCCTCTCTCAATTTCATATTAATTACAGTAAACCTCGGTAATTTGATTTTCATTTCAGTCAGTGTTTCATGGCGGACACGATAACAGTCTCGCCATTTTCTGTGTAATTATTGATGCGTTTAATCTAAAAATAATATTTAAATGGAATTAACAAGCAATATCAATCAAACTAATTGATCATTAATATAGGTCAGTGATTTACACAACCGAATTTCTATTAAATCATTCATTTACACGAAAACCACTGAATTGCAGTTTATATACATCGGGGTTCTAAATTCGCCAGTTTTGCTGTACGCGAAAATAAAACTACCATGACGTTCGATTTCGAGTACCAGGATGTATTTGGCTCAAGGCAAAAGTTACGCGTTCGTTACATTACTCGTAGTTCATCGATATCTAGTTTTTTGGATGAGACAGTAAAATCAAGATTCTACGTCATTGGTAAATTATGATATAAAAAAAAAAGGGGGGGGGTGTATATCCCATATTGTGACAAAACAATGAAAACTTGGTAGGTTAATTGTTACATTAGATCATAACCAACAAATTTATTTATGAACCCATTTATAACTATTCAGAATGACTGGATTTTTCAAGATGGCCCCAATTTGTATAATACCTCGATAAATCATGCAGTAATTTTGTTTAAGTAATTCTCAACGGTAAATTAACCTAGGATTGGTATAAACTAAGATTATGCAATAAGCAATTTGCACGAAAATTAATAATTATTGGTCTTCTTGCCAATCATATCCAGTCTATAAATTGTCATTGTCCCTTTATCCTTCTTGAATGAATTATGTATAATGCATTTTGCAGTTGCGTATGGTATGGAAGAAATTTACATAACATTGAATTGAATTATCATTGAACTTAAATATTTATCATAAAATGATCGATTGACTACTGCTTTCAAATCTGATCGGTACCTTTACGTTTAGCCTTGAAATTGATAAATCGAAATGTAGTTATTATAATGAAATGTTATCAAAGAACCATGTCCGTTGATTTCGATGACAGGCATTGGATACTTCTTCAGTATGACATTGACGTTTACACATGGCCTTGAAATTTGAAAATGAGTCACTGCAAGTGTCTGTTGTCATTAATAATATTAAAATTCATACAGAGTCTGGCCGTGCTGAATGCCCCCCTCATCTTCTACATTACCATCACATAAGACCTTAAATTATCATTATAGGTACTGTGTTTTAGACCTATTCTGGACGCACTCATTTATGTAACAATCATATAATACAGTCCACACAGATTGAAAATAATGAGGTTCATTGAATCATACTTTCCAGTTTGATCTGTATGCTGAATCTTTTATTGCAAAAATCAGCTGTTATCTGTTAACTCGACAAAACTTTATTCATATTTTGTTGTTGAGCCCATAGAATGCTACCCTCAAATAGTTACAGAAAAGATAATTTCTGTTGCTGTCTGTCCAAACCATTTAATGAACCGGCTTCTGATTTATTATTATCACTGGGACGATACGAACAGTCCTCCACTGCTGGTGGAAGACTGTTAGTTCACAAGGGTGTCCTCATCCCGGATTTCAGTACCTCTGAACTTACTAAAAATATGTACCACAAGTATGGCTTATCTCTCTCCTGCATAGCTCTGTACTTAGATGGGCTATTTGGCTACGAATGTTGGGACAGTTTGATATTAAGTTTATCAAATCAAATTTCAACACTTTTGTTTTCAAGAGTTTGTGCCGCAAGTTTCACTAAAGACACACAATTTGTGTAAATGCACCAAATGTTATACAGTCAAACCTGTCTATCAAGGTCAGCTAAGGGATGAGTCAAAAGTGGCCTTTATAGACAGATGGCCCTTATACAGAGTTCTTTTATTTAGGAAAACATAGACTTTGGTAATTTAAAATGTGACCTTTATAGACAGGTGACCTCTTAATAGAGGTGGTGGCTAAGACAGGTTTTACTGTATATGTATTTATTTTCTTACATATATTAAAATTCTCCAGACCAAAACCTATGACTTTGGACAGAATACGAAATGTTCAGCTACTCCATCAATTATGAGAAAGGTGTATATACATGTATAATAGATTAATTTTCGTGGATTCATGTCTTAAGTTGTAACCGATGAGTTTGATGAAGCCTTGTAACTATTAAAATGTAGAATGTCTAAATGGTGTATATTTAAATTGCATTAATACTCGTAATTAACGAATCAAAATTGTATCTGAAGTTTCAGTCCTCAAAATGCAATTCAGTTTTGCATGTAAAGTCTGTCTGAACAGGTCCATGTTATAGATATTTCATCTACGACATCAATGTTGTTTCCTTTCATTTGTTGTTAATTGTATAAAGACCATCTATCTACATACGAATAAGCAACTGCAATTTTATGCTATTTTCAATGATTGAGTGATTGATTGACAGATTGATTATTGTTTTACGTCACTCCAGGATTATTTCATGTATATGGTGACGGCATTGGCCCTATACCTTACCTAAAAATCTACACCCATGCAATGGAGCCAACTAGAGCAGTGAGGGATCTTTTTAAGTGCCAGGTCTACCATGATACGGGAATTCGGTTTTTACTGTCTCATTCGAAAGACAGGACACCAGTGTGCTTATGGCGGGAGTAGAACCCGGGACTTGTCGGACATGAGTAGCACTGAGCAACACTGGTTACACCGATGTTATGGACGTAAATACCCCCATAAATTAATGTTTTCTCTTTCCTTTGGTCTACACTTTTAGTTACTGTCAAAAACTAATAATTGGTTTTGTTTCTTCGTAAAAAAAATCTAGTCAGAATTTCTTTTTCAAAACTCCCTGAAATTCATTTTAAGTTCTTCCGGCCCTTTATGACACAAAGACGTTTGGCTTCATACATGTAGATTTCATAAGATTTCATGTATAAGAAGCAAGATCTGAGAACTGTAAACACCAGTAACTTAGCTGCACGGGATTTTAATCATTTTGCCTGTTTTTGATATTAACTCATTATATTTTTTCCTCCTCATTTCTAAATGCTACTAATTGAACAGCGATTATCAGCGATACGATAAGAAGTGGAATCAGTGCCATCTACTTTACACAAATTACCGTTAACGAGATCATCATTTTAATCTTTGCACCAGCGATCAAAATTACACACCACTAGCTAAGATGGATGGATAGAAATCTATATGTCCTTGTGTGTGCTCCTTTCCATTGCATCATCTCGTTTCTCCTGAGGTCAATGCTCGAGTTGTCTTTATTATTATAAACATTATAAAACTAATATTAAAAAGATACTTAACAAATTCAAATTGATTTAAAAAGTACTCTCAACATTTGTTATCTTTGATAATTTCTATCACAGTAATTTAGGTCAACCGATAAAAAGAATGGCACAATAAAATATGCATAGTATACAGACTAAGGAGAAATATTGAAAACGGGATAAAACAACGCGATACATCATATAATTGATAAAAGTTTGAGAAACCAGTAATTTGAATATTTTATAGAAAGAAAGTGTAAACCATTTTGGATTGTCAGAATGGGTCTACATCATATAATTGATAAAAGTAATTGAGAAATCAGAAATTTGAATATTTTATAGAAATAGTAAAACATTTTGAATTGTTATAGTGGGTCTAAAGCTATTATTGTTTAGGATGGCTGCAAAATTTCATGCTTTTACCAAGATATGTGCATGTTTTATCACAATGTGACCGGACTATATACAGATAGTTGTAACCGTTGAGGTTGAGGCCTCAGACAGAAAGGAAAACATACCTTGACGTTTAACAAACATACAAGCGCATAGTAATTCATGAATGAGTACTGTATTTGGACATTTTTGTTTCGCGTAAACAATTTTTAGCGTAGAATGTTGTTTGTAACATATAAGCGAAGTCAGTGATGAGCGCTATCGTTGTTTTCGTTAACGGAGTCATTACGCTCGCTTGGTTGTGTCTCTTTCCTGCAAGGCTCTGTTATACTTGAGTACACGTGTCCTAACGTAGCCATGAATATATAGGACGATATTAACTCCACAAAAAAAAAAAAAAAATAAAAAAAATAAAAAAAATAAACATCGCTAAAGTAATAAATATAGAGCATATATACCTATTAATTTAGTGCTCCATATGCGCATTTCGACAACTTATGTCTCTTCAGTGATGCTCGTGGCCAAAACTAATAATATGATCAAGTCATACAAACATAAGACAATACTCAATCTATGAGCGTTTCAAGTAGAGGGGTAGATAGGATATCCAGACCCACCATATGAGATTTTACAAAATTGAGTTGTTTTTGGGACATGTGAATTCAACAGTACCACGTAATTACATCCTTTTATAAAAACTTAGATCTGATAGACCCCTCTCAACAAACTGTCTAGATTAGCGCTGGCAGTCATATAATACTTATGAAGTTTTCCTAAAAACTATGTCTCGCTAATTAAAAAATTAATTCATTGCTAGATCATTACGAAAATTTACAAAAATTAAAGTATAAATAATTCATAGCATGTTTTCATAACTTCGTTCTGCTATGTATATTTTTTATTAATTGCACATCACACAAGTACACTATTATTTTCCTGAATATAAACTGTTTTACTTAAAACGATTTTATATCATAATTCCTGAAAACATTCGCAAATCCATCTGCATGTCTAGTTCATATAAAAACCAAAAGTAATTATCAGGTAAGATGAACAGTGTAATATTTGCATTTTTTTCCCTAATCAGACACGACATGACATTTTATACTATATATCATTTCCCTTTAATGATAATGTTGAAGGGTATTGGCTCTTATCACGTCAGTAAAACATTTTTGTTCATTAGGGAATTTTTTCCATTTATGTAATGTGTTTAAGGATGAGGAAAACACAATATCCCGAACACGGACTTCCAGCAGATATAACGAATTTCATGATATAAGTGGTTGTTTAACGCAGGTGGCTGCTTAATTCAGGCGACAATAAGATTTGGCTTCATAAGCGGTTGTTGCATGTGACAAGTGTGGTTATATACATATAAGATAAGTGGTCGCTTAACACAGCTGTAGTGACAGGTTTGCCTGCACGAAACAGGTGCCTTTTCAGTACAGGTGGTCGTTATGGCAAGTGTCACTGTATATGTAAGGTGGTTAACTGTTAATACAGGTGACATTATAAAAAAAAATTGATTATACAGTTGATCATAAAGGTATTTGTTATAGAAGAGTTCACCATGCAGAGAGTCAATATAGATTTGATTATTCAAGTGGTTGTTGTAAAAGATTTCATTGTTCAGGTGGTCGTTATAGATATGATAGATTGATTGATTGGTTATTGTTTTACGTATATGGTGACGGCATCTGCCTGATGCATTGCATAGAAATTTAGACCTTTGCAACGGACTCACTCAAAGCAGTGAGGGATATTTTACGTGTCACGCCTACCATGACACGAAACCTCGGTTTTTACTGTCTCATCCGAAAGACAGAACACTGGTGTGCCCAGGGCGAGAGTCGAACCCGGGACCTCTTGATCACAAGCTGAGCACTTCATCCACTAGGCCACACCGTCTTCGTTATAGATTTTATTATTCAGGTGGTTGTTATAGAAGATTTTATTATTCAGGTGGTCGTTATAAAGATTTGATTATATACATGGTCGTCATAGAAGATTTGATCACACAGGTGGTCGCTATAGAATATATTACTATGCAGGCGGTCGTTAAAGAGGATTTGAATATATAAGAGGTCGTTATAGAAGATTTGATTATGCAGGTGGCCGTAATAGAAGATTTGATTATAGAAGCACTTTTACAGAAGATTTGATTATGTAGATGGTCATTATATCATGTTTAGTCGTAAAAAACAGTTGTAGAGACGTACGTTACGGCAGATTTAACACTATTCAGTGCCAGGCAATATACACGTTTCATTTGTATACAGATCCAACTAAGTAGATAAAATCGGAACACCTCACTACTTTCGCCGGCAGACTTTCCCTCTTGTACTGTGACAAGAGGTCGATATCTAGTTTCATATGTGAGGATCTGCAGTGTTATTCAGCTCATTGCTTTATCCCACTCCACCTTCGTGCTCCCAGCAGATACCATCGGTCATATGTCTGACTTCCAATTTATTAATTAAACGTAAATAGATGATAACAGCGAGGTGAAATTTATATGATCTTCTTCTAATTTGAACATTAATAGTTTATGGATTTAATTAATATGTTTATATATATTTTTTAAATTTGAAACGTTAAATTTATCTATTGTACATCATATTTTATTCAAAATTTTCAAAACTTCAGAACTTGAACTACAGGAATGGTTAATATAAAATATTTGTAAAAGTTTGATAGACAATAAAATAGATTTGAGAAGTTATTGTATACATGTGTTGCTTGTGGGTATAAATGATATAACTAATAGTCAAATCTTTTCAGTGACGTAGTATGCCGGTAACCGGTAAGCTCAACTACAAATTAAATTTTAACTACTGGACATAGGACTGTCATTTTGAAAAACTTGTCAAATACGTTTACATAAAATAATTTTTTTTTAATCCTATGAAATAAAGTCTTACAGGTGTTGAATAGGTTGAATTCTCACACTACCCTTCCCCCAAAGAATATGAAATAAAATACTAAATAACTAAATAAAGAAAATGAATAAATAAAAAATAAATAATAAAAATAATAAAAAACACCGAAAAATAAATGCAAATTACCAATAATAATTCGCTCGATGTATGATAAATTTTAAGTAATTAAGAGTTCTCATCTTAGATTTAAATTAATATTTTAGTTATTAGTTTTGCTGTTTAAAGAAAATGGATTGAAAGTTGAAATCGTAATGTTTGATACGTATGTCTAAAATTTTCTTCATTAGTTTCTCGTAATATCGAAAGAAAAATAATACATTATTTCATCAAAGTTTGTTAACATATGAATACATATGTACCAGTTATGGAAATGACTTTACAAATAGTCGGGTCGGGGAGCTGGTCTCCATTTTCTCTCAAACTTTATCAAAATAACATTTTCTCTTTTTTTGCGAATACTTTGTACGGCCTCATTCATATTATATTAGTTTGTATTTAGGAATGGATAAGATCCAGGGTTTTTAAATGGATTTTATATAAGCTCTTCCCAAGGTTTCAGAAGACAATAAACAAATTTGATATCCATGAAAGATCACAACCTCGCCGTAGATATGCTTTAATGAAACGGCAGTCTTACACGTCGCATCTAAACAATGAGTTTCCGGAAAGTCCCTGCCTCTTTACAATAAATTATAGTAATTTCGACATCGCCGGTAATCACGAAAATTGGATTGAAAAATATCAACAAATCTTTAAAATGTTTGTCTCTAACAATGCGTCAGCATGAAGACAGGTGAAAAGTTCTTCAAGTATTGGGATTGTATCAATGCGTTGTAGCGGAAACTGAGAGAGAACGATTGATATTTAAATCGGATGCAGTCTTGAAAGGTGGTATTTTGCTATTGCTCTTTTTACTGTTTAGACAGATTATCGTAATAGCATTTGAAGCATATGGTATATAGTGAATCCGCTGATGATGTTATTGTGTAATTGTGAGAAATTGAAAAGATGGAAGATTATTTGAGTTTTGAAAAGACATTCCCTGTGCTCATTTGTACTGTGTTGACATAGTGATCACTAGAAAGGTGGAGAAAATGTATGTCCAGCGAGTGACCGGCATCATTTTCATTACATGGCTGACATACACAATCGCCATTTCAGGTAAAAAAAAATATATTTTGTTATATTTTCTTTTGTTTTATATTGTTTTTATACAGCTGTCGAAAGACAGGACGTCTTATATTATGGCGATGTCCGTCCGTCTGCCTGTCCGTCAGTCCGTCCGCTATAGAACGCGATGACTTTCGTAAACGTCAGCTGTTTTTCATGAAACTCATACAGAATGCTTAAATAGTGTAGAGGAAGTCGCCTTTGGATTTTAAGCAAATTCCGTTTTGCCGTTCAGGAGTTATGGAACTTGGATTTTTTGCTGTGATAAGATGCTATGGAACACAATAACTCTAGTAAACGTCCGTTGATTTTAGTAAAACTCACAAACAATGCTTAAATAGGGTAGCGGAAGCCGCTTTTCGATTTTAAGCGAATTCGTTACGGAGTTATGGAGATTGGAATTTGTTTTTACTATGATAAAATGCGATGGAGATGCTATGTCACACGATAACTTGAATAAACGTCAGTTGTTTTTCATGAAACTTATACAGAATGCTGAGTGTGTAGGAAAAGCCACCTTTCAGTTTGGAGCAAATTTCGTTTAGTCGATAAAGAATAATGGAACTTAAACCCCTCTTTCTGGAATTCAGTATTTCATAAAAGTATTACCAAAAACACCCAAGTTTGGCGGTATAAAATTCATACCTTCCCATTGATCCCGTCCAAAGTAAGCGAAGGACGTATTAAGATACGCTAGGCGTTGCTCTTATTATTTGTTTTCAACATAAATGTGAAAAGGTAAGTTATGTGCCATTCCGAGCCCGAATCGCAATGTGCCATTCCGAGCCCGAATCGCATCTCTGGAGCATGTTTTACTATATTAAATGTCAACGTATAGAGACATTAATGTAGATTTTACGATTAAATATTGAGTCTTTTGTTAAATAGAGTTATTTCCTATTTGGAATTGTATCTGACGTAAAACATTTATAACGTTGTCAATTTCTTATGAAAACGGCATTCGTGGACCATTATATTTCCATAGAATTTGATGACGTCATTATTGTTTTACGTCAGATACCGTCCCAAATGGGAAGTACCCTGTGTAACGAAAGGAGAGCGATTATATGTGTATATGTCTGATTCCAGGCACTAACTCAAAACCTTTATGTCTAAATGTGTTTTACTGCTTGTGCCAGTCATATTGCAGTAGGTCTTAATCCTATAAACTAGGTTCTATGATGGCTATATATAGGAGTCTATTTTTGAGTATTCGTTATGTCGTACTTCCATATTTGTTCTTTATATTGAGCTGAAATACTGAAATTTCATGTGACGGTATACGTTGATATTGAAAACTACTATTTTTGTATAGACTATCTGCATTACGTATCAATTTAAGCTCAGGGAATCGGATAATTAAAGGTAAAGGAAAAGACATATCTAACTTAGTAGTAGGACAGAAGTCACCGAGGAAATGTACAATTTTACTTGAACGTTGCACGCTGACTAACAGGACGGTGGGGACTATATGACGGCCTTGTCCAAACCTCTTTCAGAGGAGACATGGTCCTGAACCTCGTCCCCTCTGTTAGTCGGGACTCCTACAGATCTAGGGTCTTTCCTCGCTTTCAGACTGGCAGAGCACGATTTACCATGTTGATGTCGCAATAATGTTTATATCATTATGTGATTTACAATACCTTACGTGTTTATATTCTTATGACCTCTCAATATGCAATACCTGTTGACCATTTTTCTTTACATGGAGGATTATTTATTTATTTTTAAATGACGTCCTTTGATTGTTCTGCTGTTACGATGAGTGGGAAGGTGGGCCCGTAAACCGGTTAACCACACCATTTGTTTGGCTTTTGTCTAATTAAATGACCGTCCTAAGTCGGTACCGTAATTGCACCACAATCAAATATTTTTGTAATGTGCTAGTATATTATTGATATTCATGTATTGTATAGCTCCATGGTGAATTCTGCCACATAACTAAGCCAGTTTCTCTTCTTTTTTCTTTGGTAACAAATAATACAATGCATGCAATGACATTACAAATATATTGATTGTAGGACAGAAAAAATCTTGTTTGAAGGAATTGGGTAATATACAAACAGAACACAGAAGACGTCCGTATGACACAAATCATTAATCATGTACATAAAACATGATAATAGTAAAAAAATAACAACACAACGACTCCATAACAATGATATTCCATTGTTATGTAGTTACTTCCAACTCACCCTTAAAACACACACATCTATAAAAACATAAATAATCCACCATACATATAACAAGGATCTACAGGTTTCTCAAGACGAGAAGTCAAAAATATTACCACACGAAGGAAAAGTTTTGCTATTACGGATCATATTCAATGGATGTTGATGTATATACATGTACAAACATATTTGGGTGTTGTTTTTTTTGGGGGGGGGGGGGGGGGGGGGGGGGTTTTAATTTCTAATCTTATTTATTTATTTATATATTTAACTATTTATTTATTTATTTAATTTATTTTATTTTATTTTATTTAGAGCAGCTAGTGTCGCTTTTCTTGAGGCTCAAGGCCAACACTACGGGAATCTATTGCATAGATAACTGAAGAGCAATCTGACCACACATTGACCATATAACCAATTGTACATGTTTGAAGATTTAAACGCCAAACGAAGCCGATGGTTTTCAGTGGATGAGGCAGTCGGCTCTTAACGAAGAGGCCCCTTGTTCGACTGTCACTCTGGACGCACTTCTGTCCTGTCCTGGGGCAATACAAACCTATGCCTTAATAACGCGTGGCAGGAAAAAGATCCCTCATTGCTTCGGGAGAGTCCGTTGCAAAGGTATAAATTTCTGTGCGATGCATCAAGCAGATGCCTTCATCATATACGTAAAAAAATATCTGAGTGACATAAAAGCAATGTTCAAGTAATTACGCGAAACCTACACGTTTGTTTCTTTGCAAAACGTGATCATGTTCGTCACAAACAAATAGGTGTTTATGATCAAAGTAACAAGTGTTCCCATTACAGACTCGCTTCCGAACTATAGTGTAATGAGGTATGGAAGACAGATAACGGGGTATAAAGGCAGAATATTATAGATAGATAGAGGGTATTGGGTATGGATAAGATTTGATAAGATACATGTTTTATGGATGATATTGGTGTAATTTCATATTCAATTATTTAATCATATTCTCTCTATCTCTCTCTCTCTCTCTCTACGATTACCCTGTTTAAAGGCATACATCGTTTTTCAGAGTACAATAGTTACCAATTTGAATTACGCAAAGATATGACCAACACTATATCAACACAACACGTCCTGTACACGACGACTACAGTAAATTTAATCGAGTGTGCACGGATATGTGCAGAAAATACACATTGCCTGTCTATGTTTTACAATAAAATCAACGAGAAGTGCAGCGGTCATGACGTCATATATAGCAGTATGTCTTCTTCTGGAATTACTCTCCAGGCCAATAGCAAATACTGGGTGGTAGTCAGTGAGTATTTGATCATTAAAAAGCATGTAAGACATTACTCCTTTGAAAATAAAAACTTCTACTCTAGGGATGTCATGATTTTCTTCAATTCTTTAATATACTTCACTTATTTATAATCGCTTACTCATTTTATAGTAATTCTTGATTGAACTACGTATTGTCTTGGAAATTTTCAAAATTATGGTTTTCAAATCAGGTTACACTGAATTCTTGAAAAGTGATCGGAAAATTTGTTTCAGTGAATGTATGAATGATTAAACTGCTTTTGTTTTTTTTTAATTCTTCATTTGCTATTTCTTTTTAATGAAACAACTGTATTATCACAAACCCATGTACAAATAGTATATTTAAAACAAAAAAGAAGAAAGGGAAGGCATAGTTGAAAGTAAGATTAAAGGAAAGAGTGAAAGTCAAGAGAGTTGACTTAAGCATACTTGAATCAAATATAATGACAAATCACAAAGCATATGCATATATATGTCATTAGAATATATACACATATTCACGAAACCTATTTTTGTAAATTGTGTAATGTCAATACGCTTCATTGCTTATATCAACAAATATGTAAATTGATAAATTTTGTTTATTATGAGATTTGAAAAATATCCTAAAATTTTCTGTGATTCTTTCAAAACTGTTTCAAATGACCACAAATAGAGAAAGATTGACGAGTGGCCACTAAAGGCAGGTGACGCCCCTGAATACAGGTGCGTTTGTAATAGGCAATTATTAGTAGGAGACAGAGAAAAGCGGTCGATAGTGAGAGGTTATTGCTTAATACAGGTGGTCTTTGAAGTTTGTTTGACATATATAATATAATATAATATAATATAATATAATATAATATAATATAATATAATATAATATAATATAATATAATACTGTTTCATTCATTCGACAGAGCCGTTTTCTAAACTTGGATGTGAACCCTTGAATTCTACTCCAGGATATTGTTTAAAACTAAGGTCTGAAATATTGATGTGGGCACATCAATCCCTGGCATGCTTTGAGGATCACATGACAATGGCGTCCTTGTCGTCTACGGACAAATACGACTTCTCTGTTTGGTATCTCAATAAAATCGGTAAGTGGTTCCATAAGCTACCTCTACATGTCTTTGTATATCCAGCCAGAGGCAAAACGGATGGATAACGACCAATTGTATAATTCAAAAATGGATGTCATTATTAAACTTATTCAGTACAAAACGAAAACAAGGAATACGCATGACAACAGCAGTCAAAGTAATAAAATACAAGTGGCCGGGATGGGGGGAGAGGCCCCTTTTTCTGCAAAAGTATGAAGTATGAGTTACATTTCAGATTTGGAATACAAATTTGATTAATACTTGGCTTTCATAAGTGCCATCCCCCATTTTTTTTTTCTTTAGTTTTTATTTTGTTTTTCAGAAATCCTTGAGTTCTTTTATCCTGTACTTTTATAGTTTTATACTTGAAAATTATCCCATAGGTACGGGGACAAAGTTCTAAACTATCTAAGAATGCCATCCCAACTGAGGTAGATGGATTGAGATGCAGGGGATGAGAGAGGTGCATGGGTTGTATTATGACCTTTCACTATTTTCTCATTTCCTTCCTCTCCATTTTACGACGACGATTTGCAACTGCGTTTTCCACTCTCTTGCCTAAGAACATACCTTCAATCCCATTCTATATTATCCTATCATCTCACTTCAAGTATGTATCCATGTTTGTAAGAAAGACAAGAGCAGCTTAGCTCAATCAGTTAAAAGCGTGGCTAATGACCGAAAGGTCCTGGAATCGAGTCGGATCGGTGGCTTGTCGGTGTTCTATCTTTCGGATTAAAAAGTAAAAGCCAAGGCAAGGTGTCATGGTAGACGAAGCACGTGAAAGATCTCTCACTGCTTCGGACGGATCCGTTGCCAACGTCTTAATTTCTGTATATTGCATCAGACAGAATGCTGTCACCATCTTAGTGACATAAAACAAGAGTAATTTTGTGACGTTGTATTCTTGTTTTAAGTTATACATTAAAGGCTTTTGCATTTACTGTAGTGACGGTATCTGTCCAATACTATGCACATAAGATTAGACCTATGCAAGTGACCCACTGGAAGCCGTTTGGGATTTTTACGTGCTATGTCTATCGTGACACGGAAGTTCGGTGTTTTCTGTCTCATCCGAAGGACAGGACACCGGTGGGAATTTTACCCGGGACCTCTCAGTTACTAGTTAGGCACCTTGAGTTACAAATGAATGCTGACGCTTAACACAAGAATAAATCAAACAAAACAAAATCTGTTATAACGACGGAAGAAAGCACAGGATGTGTAAAGTTTCCGGGATAGGTCGAGAAATGTTAAAATATTCCAACGGCATTAGGGAATAGAGAGTGATTCAGTTTATCCTGATTAAAAGTCACGGGTATCTTTAATTTACATATGTTATCGGTCACATTGAAAGTTCAGCACATAACGTCGCCTTAGAACCAAACTGTACCAATCTGTAGTTAGAAGAGTCCGGTTCTCAGGCGACGCTTTCTTTATGTTACAGTATGTAGTGGTTATATAGTGACGTCATCTCCCGGGTGCATGCTAAAAGAAGCGAGTGAATAATTATTAATGGAGCCATATCCGTGGCTTATCCTGGATATCCGATAAGGGGGGCACATTTTGGGTGTTAGATCTTGAGTTTAGTTGTAGATATAGGCGAAAAGGTCCCGCCCACCACTAAATCCGCCACTGCACATGGTACGCATGATCATCAACTACATGCACATCTAATTGTTAGCGTTCCAGATTTGAAGCTTACTCCATTCCTCATCTTGCCATTCATACTCATTCTGAAAATTGTACTCATTGGTTAAAAATGCACACAAAAAAGAAATTGGGTCATCGAATGCCTTATAAAACAGAAAAGTTTTTTCGCACCAAAGACACGATTGAGATGTAATTTCAGATTAAATCTACGGACATTACATTGTTTGTTCATTGATTTGCAATGTTTTTCAGAGCGATGAAAGACGAACTTCAGTCATGCCCGATATTTCATTATGTAACAGGAAAATTAAAATCGCATTACCTTAATCACAATCGAATTCTTTGTCACACAAATCAATTTTTGAAAGTATGAAACTGGAGGTATTTTAGGTTCGGAATATTGGAAGTAATTTATTTATCTTTGCATCTTTTCAACTCTTTATTCCCAGGTTATAATGTGAAACACACCGTTTCCGATTCGATTTTTATGCGTTTCTGAAAGTGGCGTCACAGGCATCTATTGTTTAATGTAAAGGTAATGAGGCGATGTGCTTATAATGAGACATAGGAGATGATATTAATTTCTAAATTGTTTCTTCTTAAGATACTACTGGAAGAAAAATTTCAAATAGAAAGTGTCAAGCTCTTATTTTAAAGTTGCGTGTACATTAAAGAGATAAACGACTGGATCCATGACTGCGACAGATCTACAGATATCAGTACAAGGGATGGTGGTTCCCAGTGGTATATTGTCGGTGTGCCTTTCGGAGTTACTAAGACACTTTTTCTATCTCCATTCTGATTCACTGTAAACACAACCTTTTTTCTCACTTTACAGTTGGAAACTGCTTCCTTTTCCGTCTGTTCCTATGAAGAATGATAACAGCGTTATACGGGAATGTCTCTAGCTATTACAACAACAGCATAGAAACGAAATAAAAACTAACGATGAATCCGATAAAAGCAGGAATAATGATAATAAGGAAAATGATTATACGTGTTGCCGGTTATTTGATTACTCGTACATATGTAGCATTATAGCAATCATTGTCGATAGCCGATTTATAACATGTTAGAATATGATTTTGAAGATGATTTTTGTAATTATATACCACTATCTGTATATCATTGCCAAATCTGGAAAACAGAGTCAGACTGTAGTTCAGACTGAGGTGTTCGGCTCGTGGCAGGGGGGTTCGATTCCCACCATGAACACACTGATGCTCTGTCTTTAGGATGCGATGTTCTCATGTCACGGTAGGTGTGGCACGTAACGACCCCTAACTGCATCGGATGGGTATGTTACACAACATTGATTTTCACTTAACCACGATAATTTGGAGATCAAATATGAGAAAAATAAATGTCAAAATATCCTTTTGATTCTTAGCATTTATAAATCTATGGTTTACTGCGTAACATATCTTGAAAAAAAAAAATATGCGGCACAATACTTATATCCATGGGGCTACCGCACTTTCAAGAAAGGAATCAAATTCTACATTGTAACTTACAAGTCTAATTGTTATACAAGTGATCTTTTCCTTTTATGAATGTAAAAGAAGTGCACTAAATTCTAACATTTTATTTTGCAACATGAACTATAACAAAACATATTATCCGATCAATACCAAAGCTGAATACGAATTCAATATATTAAAACGTAAAAATGCAATAGCGTTGTAAGTTTCTTCAAACTTGATATATAACATCGATTACTTTACATAAGCTTTCAGAATGTGAAATATCGGAAAAATTTCATTTCATTGAAATAACAATAAATTGATATCTTATGGTGTTTGAATGTTAGAAAATCATACCTCAACAGAAAAAAATAATAATAATAAATCTAAAACCTTGTACATACCACATTTCTTGTATAGATACTATAAACTTAGAAAAGCTTTTGGAAAGTTTACAGATCATATTTGAAACATATATTTAAATTCGGAAATATTAGTTTTCAGCCAATTGTGTCTAGCGGAATTTCACATCCCAATTTCTACGGTTATTTGGCTTACAAATTAGGGAGGCTCAGATATATTGATAACATCATTTTGTCGGGGTCAAAAATTGTACAAGAAACTCTATATTACTATTAGTGTTTATATATTTTTATGACCTCTCAGCTTGAGATACTCGTTGAACTTTTTTTTTATCTATATGGAGGATTATTTATAATATTTATGAAGTGTATCTTTTGATTGTACTGTATTTGCGATGAGTGGGAAGGTGGGCCCGTAAACCTGTTAACCACACCAACTGAATACCAGTACTCAATTGATCATCCTAAGTCGGAATCGCATCTGTTATACAATCAATATTTTTGTAATATCATTTCATGTATTCCATTACTTGTTACCAAGTTTCATTCTACATCATCCTTGGTGACTTCTGCCCTACAGCTAAGACAGATGTCGTTCCCTTTCCCTTGTAAAATACCAGTAATAGACATTCATATATTGTAAGTAAAAAGCTTTGTTTTTTAATTCAGTTATCTTCTTTAAAAGATAGTTGCATAATTGCAAGTATGAAAGAAATTCTATTTCGTGCTGGTAGAAAATATAAAAAAGTATTTTGGCTCGTAAATTACAAAAAATAAAACACGTGATTTTAGGTCTTAACTTCATGGAAGATAAAATAAATTTATTAATCGATAAATATGAATATGAACTCCAAGCAACTCGAAAGGAACTCGAGATAAAGATAAAACAGAGAGCGCATTTTCTGCTTCATATCTCCATATACTCTTAACAATTAGTGAGGATGGTTCATTAGTAATCTCTCTCTATGACAAATGTGACGATTTCAATTTCATTATTACCAACTTCCCTTTTCTGAGTAGCAACATACCTTCCTCTCCCGCATATGGCGTCCTCATTTCACAATTTATACGTTATGCCAAGGCATGCTCTAAATACGAATAGTTCGTCTTGAGAGCGAGGCTTCTTGCCACTAAACTCCTCTCACAGGGATATATTGAGGAACGTTTGAAATTGTCACTGAGGAAGTTTTATGGTCGATATAGGGATCTACTGCAATTTTATATTCCTCTTTCAAGAATGCTAACCGATATTTTGGGACCTGAACATACAAAATAATCATCTTAACTTTTTGACTATACTTACTTTGACATAATACGTATATATATACAGACATTTGCTCACCTGCGTTTCCATCACCAGAATTTCAGGCAGGAAGCATTTCTTGCCTTGAATGGGAAAATTTGTCTTCGTGTTCTAGTCTCCTTCGTGTATTCATGCGTGTATATTTATCTATTTACCTCCTCGACTTGAAAGGTTGTTGCAGGACTTTTGTGACGGGTGCTGCATGCAACCAGGGGACGCTTACACCTCCCGGGCGCCAGGTCACCTCGATTTTATTGGGGTTCGCATTTGTCAGAATATGACACTATACACGATATTGTCCTTTTATTCCACGGACTATGAGATTTGGTTTACCCTTCGGTAATTCTTCGTTTTTAACTACTAATAATAACGTTAAAAGCAAACTTAAATGAAATAATTCATTTCACTGACTAATATCATGATCTAAAAAAAAACCAATGGATGTTTTATGCGATGTATCATAAAGACTGCTATTTAACTGACATATCTTGCGTTTTAATCCGTAACAGTTAAAAAGGGCGTTACTTTATACCTAAATACACATAGATCATCATGTCCATTTAGAATTTATTATTTAGTTTTATCCTTATATCTTGTCTTTTTCGTATTTTACGAGTCAGGAATATTAAAATATTCTGGAACTAAATTCAGCTTCGAAATAGTATCAATCTTTAATCAATGTTAGAAACATAATACAGTAAAAAACGAAGAAGTGCCGAAGGGTAAAACCATATCCCATAGTCCATGGAATAAAGGGGACAATATCGTACTTAGTGTCATATGCTAGCAACACCCGTCACATATATCCAGTAGAGTCAAATCAAACACAAAGGATTTAAATCAATTACATATGATAAATGTAATTTTTTATCTCAACATTCCTTTTTACTATCATGTAAAGATGATGGATAAATCCAAACGATAAATCCCAAAATCATGAAACCAGAGGACAAACAAAATCAGTGAAAATGAAAACCAAGTGGAAAATAACAAAATATGTCTACTTGAAGAGCATATGTGAACCCCTATGATGGAGTGAGATTAGGTGCCCGGGGAGAGAGATTATCTCCTGTCTGCTAGCAACAACCGTCACATATACCCAGTAGAAAGAGTCAAAATGTGTAAATTCAATATATATTTATATATGAAGTCATAGTAAGTAACCTTCTAGTATAGAACGTGTCAAATGTGTGTAAAATGATCGGAATTGGTCTCAGTCCAGAATATCATTTAAAAGTCTGGAGATCAATATAGTAATGGTTCAATAAATGTCGTTGATTTAAAGGTTGCCAGTACGGTAATTTCTAGGAAAAGTGAGGTAATCTTCTTCCACGTACACTTATTTCTCTACGGTACGTATCATTCCTCAGTTCATCTCGAAGAAAATTTTTTTTTAAATACCATGACTCGTTGAGTACGTCCCGTTAATTTTTGTTAAACAAGATATTGGTAGAATTTGATTTTGTGGATGAGTCTTGAGAAAGAATACAATGTATTATTGAGAAATACATACGAGTGTCAAATAAAGGACTTCACTGAAATCATATCATATCAATACGTGGACGTCTCTCGTACAATTACAACGTTAACTCGACATAATCCGTGCATTGGATTTGCTAATTTAAACAGGCCCGGAGGAAGCAATTTGAAAAGTGGGGGTGGGGTGGCAAACTCCAAACAAAACTTGCAATATTATACCACTGTTTTAAGCCACTTTTTGTGCCAAAGAGTCTTGCTTGAATCGCATAGAGCTAGATGCTGAACATACGCGGATCTAGAAATTTTTGAAAGAGTAGTTGCAATCTGTCATGGCTACTATTTTCCAAGGTTGGAGGGGGAGGGGGTTGTTTCAACCTTGAAACTGGTCAAAAATAACCTTTTAGGGGTAAAATTGTTATTATAAAATATTATATAATATGATGACTCATTTTTATGACAAAATATTAAAACTCGGCTATTAAATCAGAAAACCCGATATAGTTTTTTTTTTAGTTTGACTTTCATAAATCATGCACTTCATTTTATACATAGGGAAATATACATTTTATGGAAAGTTAATTCTTTTTTTAATAGATAAAAAATGAGTTCTGAAATTATGACAAGGGATTTTGGTACGGTACCTCACAATCATAGCATTTTAACTCCAATCAGATGCTGTTAAATCAGATACATTAATTTATTCCTAAACGGTATTACTTTACCAATCAAAAACCTTCAATATTTCATGTCTATAGGTTATATTAATTTTGTTGGCATATATATCTTTATGTTTTTCAAGAAACACTTATGTATTGTAATTATATTACGTATGTAATTATTTTAAAATGTTTAGAATTAATTTCCAAAATAAATTATAATTGTAAGGGAAAATTGCAAACGTCGGTGTAGACATTTTCAGGACGATATACCATGGCCATATATTTCTTAGCCCCTCCCTTTCAGACAATAGACATTGACAAATTAAAACTTGAAGTAGAACTAAATAGATAATTCTCTGGGTGCGATGAGGTTCACCGTTCATCTATACAACATCCCAAAAATATTTTAACAAACGCTGGAATCAAGGAACATGTGGCTGTACTCAATAAAATATTTGGTGAATAATTAATTTTTTCCAAGATATTTTTTCTAAAACTATCCCTAAATAGATAAATATTTGATACTTAACAATTTGATATCAGAGAATTTTATCGTACAAGAACCAGCGCAAGACCCAAATACTATTTTCAATAAAGAATCGTTCAATATTGTCTGTATAAACACATTTTGTACACTGATTTAAATTTTCAAAACAATCATTTACATTTTCTTTTAAATATGAAATTAACATTTTTTTTCAAAATGATGATGCAGTTTGATAAAGTGTATAAGGATTTTGTTTGTAATATATTTTAAGGTGTCAGAGGAGAAAGGAAAGAAACGTATCTGTTTCGTGTCATTAATAGGCCTCCGATTCCGTAGGGCATACCTCAAAGCATCACGGTATCGTACAGCCACTCTATAGATGTCCTTCTTTCACAACAATGATAAAACGCAGTGCTAAGATTTTTCAGCCATTTTGGAGTTTCAATTTGATATTTTAATGAAGAATGCACTTCACGATTTTCGGAAAGGGAGAAATCGGAGTGTAAGAAGATGGGAGGTATGGCCCTTCCTTGCTCCTCCAAATCCGTGTCTTCCCATCAAGCGATGATCTCGCCGAACGCGACTTTGCATTCGTGACTCTTCAGCAGCTGACACGTTTTTGTAAAGAAAAGCACTATCCAACCTCGTCACGAATGAGCAAAGTTGTGTTTAGTGGGACCTGACGTCATACTCTTCTTATTTGGAAAAGATATTGCTATGATCGAGTAAGTACGGAAACGTTTTGGTACCTGGTGTTTTTGGTACCTGGTGTTGTTGTGTTGTAAGTAGGTATCATGATAAAAATAAAATTGACTTGCCGAGATAAATAGAACGTGGTGACGTAACAAAGTCGAAAAGTTGCCGTAAACTGTCCTAAAACGAGTTCTTTTGGGCAACTTGTCATCTATAAAACACTTATTTGATTTTTTTTAAGTCAAGATGAATTTATGTGATTTCCCTTATGTCAATTTTAAAATAAATCGTCATAATAAAGTTGCATTTCCATGAAAATCAAGAATTACTGATATGGTTTTTGTTGATATGTTGCAATAAACATGCTACTAACGAGAATTTTATGTCGAGTTATTGTTTTAAAAATACCATTTCGAGATTTCGTAAGTCAATTTCTCTTCGAAATCGACTTATCAAACTCGCATTTGTATGAAAATCTCGAAACATTGACTTTGTTGAAGTCGTCATGACGCAATAAAGTAATAGTTACTGATATTCTTTTTGACGACCATTATTTATATGCTGAATACTTTGTATAAATGTATTTCGAAAATAGATATGTTTTCCACACACAATTATTTATTTCTTCATAATTTCTTATATCAACAGTAAAAAAGGAGACACATGTGATAGTCAAGTATTAGCCAAATTACTTCCCAATGAAAATTTCATTGTCGACGTTGATTTTTCCCCAAAATTTGTCTTCTTTCCAAACATTGATCTCTCTTGACAAATTTTGGGGAAAAATCAACATCTACAAAAAAATTTCATTGGAACGGATCCTTAAAACGGACTTAATTTGAAAAAATAACAAAAGCAAAAAAAAACCCAAAAAAACAAAACAAAAAAAAAAAAAAAAAAAAAAAAGAAAAGAAAAGAAAAGAAAGAAAAAGAAACCCCCAAAACAAAACAGAACAACCCCCCCCCAAAAAAAGAAAGAAAAAAAAACCCCAAAAAACACTTATACTGCGCATACACAGTGGCGAATTAAAGGGGGTTCCCTTTTTCGCTACAGATCTGCAAGGCTTATACAGATGATACGATTAAAAACACTCAAATAATAAAAGTAAAACTCTAGACTTTGCACCAAAATGGCTAAGTAATTTGGCTTTTACTTGACTATCGCATGTGTCTCTTCTCTCTCTCTCCCCCCCCCCCCCCCCCCCCCCCCCCCCCCCCCCCCCCCAGGAAATCCTGGACCGCTTGATATAAAGTACTGTTAATATAAGAAATCATGAAGAAATAAATAATTGTTTCTGGAAAACATACCTGTTTTGGAAATACAAATATGCAGGATATTCAGCATATAAATAATGGTCGTCAAAAAGAATATCAATATTGAGTATGACTTTTTCGCATCATGCTGACTTCAACAAAGTCAATATTTCGAAATTTTCATACAAATGCGAGTTTGATAAGTCGATTTCGAAGAGAACTGACTTACGAAATCTCGAAATGGTATTTTTAAAACAATAACTCGACATAAAATTCTCGTTAGTAGCATGTTTATTGCAACATATCAACAAAAATCATGTCAATAATTCTTGATTTTCATAGAAATGCGACTTTATTATGACGATTTATTTTAAAATTGACATAAGAGAAATCGCATAAATGTATCTTGGCTTAAAGAAAATCAACTAAGTTTTTTATAGATGACAAGTTGCCCAAAAGAACTCGTTTAAGGAGAGTTTACGGCAACTTTTCGACTTCATTACGTCACCATGTTTTGTTAATCTTGGCAAGTCAATTTTATTTTTGTCATGATACCTACTTACAACACAACAACACCAGGTACCAAAACGTTTCCGTACTTACAACACAACAACACCAGTCACCAAAACGTTTCCGTACTTACAACATAACAACACCAGGCACCAAAAACGCTTCCGTACTTACAACACAACAACACCAGGTACCAAAACGTTTCTGTACTTACAACACAACAACACCAGGCACCAAAACGTTTCCGTACTTACAACACAACAACACCAGGTACCAAAACGTTTCCGTACTTACAACACAACAACACCAGGCACCAAAACGTTTCCGTAAGTAAGTTAAAATGTTCAATTATAGGATTATAGGTTGCAAGTTCGCTGGGCAAGCGTTTAGTTTTCGCAAGAGGCTTGAACATTCCGATACCGGCTGGTACTGCTGAAATTCCAACTTTTGTTGAAATCACGAATATCGAAAGTGGGGAAAAGGCAGAGAATCTCGGACTAGGGTCGCTTGAAACTTCATCTACATGTAAGATAGTCAACCAAAATTTAAGAAAATTATTGATCATTCACATTCATTTAATATATTTGTATTATTTTTTTCCAGGCCATTCTAGCGCAGTAGCAGTCGGTGCTGTCAAAAGCTCCCCGAATATCTGGACATGGAACGACTCCACCCCGGTCAATATGTCCATTTTCGGACCTGGTGAACCAACAAACGGATCAGGGGAGGACTGTGGCATGCTAGCCGCGGCAACAAACTTCAAGCTCAATGACGCACAGTGTGGAAATCCTCGTGCGTTCCTGTGCCAGAAAATGATATATGTTTAATAACACGCTTGGTTTCGTACTCATACAGTGAGCCAGCTTTGGATTCATAAATTTCACAGACATTCATATTATGGCATACCTATACTGAGTGAAGAATATAGCGAACAGAACAGAATATACTGTTATACGGGAGTGTCATACTTCTGTCGGATGGATATCATTGATAGATGCATAGCGTATGCACTATTAATATCAGGAACTGTTATACATGGATAAAATGTTAAAGGTCACTGTATATAACAACATGTATATCGCCTTTTATACTATTGAATGAGGGCTACACTTGTTGCTGTATTTAATGGTATTAATTTTACTAAAAACTAATACTTGATGCTAATTATTCAAATTTTATCAACAACTAACAGAAAAATTTATATGAATCTATTTAAAACATAGCGTAGAAGTCATTGTTTCACTAACCTGCTGCAACATTCATCTCTTCTAGGTTAAGTTTTCTTGAATGACAAGACAAATGACAAAAGAAACAAAGTACATTTTGCAAATACATGCATATATAGCCTAGGTTAAAGGTTCTGAAAAGTAGGTAAATATGCAAGGTCACATGTCATGGGCCATAATCAAACGCCTTTCCACAAGGTATCCATGTGCAAAGTTTCACAGCCTTATCCTTTTTGATTCAAAAGTTCTAGCTAATTTTAGTTTTTGTAAAGTAGGTCAAACTCCAAGGTCAGGGTCAAAATTTCAAAGATCGCGATCCCAAATATAAGGCATCCATGTGTGAAATTTAAAAGCCAAACCTAGCTTGATTCAAACTTTATAGCCGTGTTAAGGTTTTTGAAAAGAAGGTCAAACTTTGATGTCAAGGCTACAACATCAAAGGTCATGGCCCCAAATAATAATGCCTTCAGCAAGGTATCGGCCAGGTGTGAAATTTCAAAGCCCTATCCTTCTTGGTTTAAAAGTTAAAGCAAAGGTTAAAGATTTTGAAAAGTAGGTCAAACTCCAAGGTCAAAGTTCATGGTCCCAAATGAAAGCTCATTCCACAATATATCAATGAGTGAAGTTTCAAGAATCTGCCCCTTTTGGTTCAAATGTCATACTCTGTGTTAGACTTTTTAAAAAGTACACCAAATTGTAAAGTCAAAGGTCATGGTCCCAGATGAAAGGACCATAAGGTATCCATGTGTGATGTTTCAAAGCCCTACCCTTTTTAGTTCAAAAGTTATACTAGGTTTAGTTTTTTGAAAAATAGGTCAAACTCCATGGTCAAGTTCAAAAGATCAAAGATCATGATCCCAAATGAAAGGGTTTTCCACAAGGTGGAAATTTAAAAGCTAAACCTCTCTTGGTTCAAAAGTTATAACCAAGGTTAAAGTTTTTGAAAAGTAGATCAAACTCCAAGGTCACAACATCATGGTCCAAAAAAAGCTCCTTCCACAATGCATTCATGTGTGAAATTTCAAGGTTCTACTGCTCTTAGTCCAAACTTTATAGCCCAGGTTAAAGTTTTTTTGTAAACAGATACCGACAACGACGACACCAGGAGTATGACATTAGCCTTCTAGACTTTAGTCCCGGCAAGCTAGAAATAATCAACATTTGTAACTACTTTTATTTTGATTAATCCAGTGTGAGCATAAAAGACACAAATTATATAAAACTTAAATCAATAATTACCTGGTATAGAAATATGGCACAAAAAATATCTACATTGTACATAGTACAACAGCATAGTTGCACCTTGAGAAGTGGGGTTGCACAACCAATGAAATTATAAATATACCTTCAACTATGAGACAAGGGAAATGGAAGATGCAGGGGTGTCACAGACCCCTGACAACTTGTTTTTATACTGAAAAGTAGGGGATGTGAGGGTAGCCACAAACATACTTTTCTCTGCCCCACTCACTCTTTCTCCTATGCCCCTATATATTATATGCCTTGTATATGAGATATTAAAGGGTTGTATAGCACAAGAGTGTGCTCCTAAAGTAAAGTTCCCCCTATATACATGTAACTAATGTCTTAAACATTAATGTGGTATCGACCCTGTCAATTCTGAATGGAAATAAAATCTATTGATCCTTAATTTAAGATTCTCATGATGCAAAGATATTTCCCAATTGTGTAGGTATTTGGCATGATAACCACTGTGACATTTTTAAAAAATTATTCTTAGTAAGCCTCATTTTTGTCCATTTATTTACTTATCTTCACATCGGTTTCTGCAGAACTGGTTTATATTACAGTTAATTTGCATAGAACACCTACTAACTTGGAAGATACATGTACATGTAACTAAGAAGATGCAATGAATTAATAATTGGATAATTGCCTTGTATATCTATACTGTGTTTAGACAATTAAAGCAGGGATGGCTAATTACTTGCCCCACATGTTTTGATGATGAAATGCAGAATTAAATAACTTGTCATCCAAGTTACACTCATTGAGGTGTAATATAGGTAACAATTAAAAGTAAATAAGATTACAAAGATTTTAAATATAATGTATAATTCTTGCCAAACCAGAATTGGGGGACATTCTACTGGTTACTAAAACAAAGGTGAATTTGATAGATGATTCTAAAACACAATGCCCAAAGAAAGGAAGTAGGTTCTGTATAAACATTAATTACAGTGAAGCCGGCGTGGTATAGTGGTATCGCGCTGGACTCTTGATCTGGAAGCCGGGGTTCGAGTCCCGCTCTGGTCATGCCGGTGTCCTGTCTTTTGGAAGAGACAGTAAAAACCGAGGCCCCATGTCGTGGTATGCATGGCACGTTAAAGATCCCTCACTGCTTCGGGTAGGTCCGTTGCAAAGGTCAAAATTTGTATGTCCCGCATCAGGCAGATGCCGTCACCATGTACGTGAAATATTCGTGGTGTGACTTTAAACAAGAATAAATAAATCAATCAATCAATCAATTACAGTGATCATGGAAATGAAAAACATTTTAGCATGGACAATTTGCGATATGTCCTCCAAGGGTCAAATAGAACCTATGACGTCCTAAATACAACAGATAAAGACTGGAAAAGCATGTGATGATGATTCTGGTCGAACATGTGCAACACAAAGGTAATTAAAACTGAGATAGACTATATCGGAAAAATTTTCCCTCACAATGAGTAACCCAATCTATGTCAAATTTAAGTTATCTCTACACAAGTACATGTATATCTACATAACTATTCAAAACATTTTCAAGTTCCGGATGTTCTGAAATATAGACAATTTATTCAGTCCCATGCTGAGTTGGAAAAGATAGACTAAACTTTTGATATAATTTTATCATCATGCACTTTATATGTATGAAATCAGGTGTGACAGAGAGATGGAGAGACAAGGTGATCCATAATTTTCACTATGCCTCACAAGAAACACTTGTCATATGATAAGAAGTATGACATTCAGACAGATAGACACACAAATAAATCACTTAGTCTCACCTTGCTTGACAAGAAGCATTTGTCATATGGCAAGAAGTACGACATTCAGACAGACGGACACATAAATAAATCACTTAGTCTCACCTTGCTTGACAAAAAAACATTTGTCATATGACAAGAAGTACGACATTCAGACAGATGGACACACAAATAAATCACTTAGTCTCACCTTGCTTGACAAGAAGCATTTGTCATATGGCAAGAAGTACGACATTCAGACAGACGGACACATAAATAAATCACTTAGTCTCACCTTGCTTGACAAGAAGCATTTGTCATATGACAAGAAGTACGACATTCAGACAGATGGACACACAAATAAATCACTGAGTCTCACCTTGCTTGACAAGAAGCATTTGTCATATGACAAGAAGTACGACATTCAGACAGATGGACACACAAATAAATCACTGAGTCTCACCTTGCTTGACAAGAAGCATTTGTCATATGGCAAGAAGTACGACATTCAGACAGATGGACACACAAATAAATCACTTAGTATCACCTTGCTTGACAAGAAGCATTTGTCATATGGCAAGAAGTACGACATTCAGACAGATGGACACACAAATAAATCACTGAGTCTCACCTTGCTTGACAAGAAGCATTTGTCATATGGCAAGAAGTACGACATTCAGACAGATGGACACACAAATAAATCACTTAGTCTCACCTTGCTTGACAAGAAGCATTTGTCATATGACAAGAAGTACGACATTCAGACAGATGGACACACAAATAAATCACTTAGTCTCACCTTGCTTGACAAGAAGCATTTGTCATATGGCAAGAAGTACGACATTCAGACAGATGGACACACAAATAAATCACTTAGTTTCACCTTGCTTGACAAGAAGCATTTGTCATATGGCAAGAAGTACGACATTCAGACAGATGGACACACAAATAAATCACTGAGTCTCACCTTGCTTGACAAGAAGCATTTGTCATATGGCAAGAAGTACGACATTCAGACAGATGGACACACAAATAAATCACTGAGTCTCACCTTGCTTGACAAGAAGCATTTGTCATATGGCAAGAAGTACGACATTCAGACAGATGGACACACAAATAAATCACTGAGTCTCACCTTGCTTGACAAGAAGCATTTGTCATATGGCAAGAAGTACGACATTCAGACAGATGGACACACAAATAAATCACTTAGTCTCACCTTGCTTGACAAGAAGCATTTGTCATATGGCAAGAAGTACGACATTCAGACAGATGGACACACAAATAAATCACTTAGTTTCACCTTGATACTTAGTATAAAGAAGTTTAATAGCTATGAGACATCCAAACAGAACTCAATTAGATTGAACAGAACTTTTTATCTTGGAATTTCAGTTTTTATTCAGACAAAGCTTTCAACAGTAGTCAAACAAGAGGCCCAAATGGGCCTATATTGCTCACCTGAGTACCTAGATGATCTGTCATGCAGGAAGGAAGAATTCATTTATTCTTGCATTAATGTGATTAAGTCAACACAAATGTTGAAAATAAGTGTCAAATTTTATTTCAGACCAGAATAAAAAAAACAACACTTTTTTGCACATCCATTCAGGTGACTTTGATATTAAGCATTTGCTTTGTCTCTGAAAGATGTGATTCACGGCAACAAGCTAGTCATTTTCTTTAGGTGGGGCCTTTTGTTGACTGATTTCAAGTCTCGGTCATGAACAACAATTGTTTCAAATATTGTCCAGATCTAACTTAAAATTGCCTAATTTCATATGTTGAGTGTTGAGAAACATCTAAAAAGTTATTTAGATGTGTAAAGAAATGAAAAAAGAAAAAAAAAATGTTTTGACCACAGCTGGATTTGAACCACTACTCTCCATATTTCAATTACCAAGTGGTATATGTACCATTGTGAGACCTGCTTTTTAGACATGGTGGCATTATCTGTTAACCAATTTGGATGAAATTTACCAAATTGATAGAGGACCTATAGTACTTCATGTATTCCATGTTTCATTATATTATCTTTCATGTGGTATAACAGCAGAAGTTATAAATGTGAAGAATTGTTCCTATACACCCTCATTTGGAAGTCTTAAAAAATTCATATTAGAAAATCCAAAAATTGAGATATTGACAAAATTCTTTCAAAGTAACATTCCTTACCATAATTATGATCACAATAGTCCATAAGAAATCATCATTAACAATTAACTAGGAAATATGACACTTTTCTGCATAGAAATCACCAAGTCAGAAAAAATGTCGAAAAAAAAAATTCTAAAATTTGATTTTGAAAGAAAACAAAAATGACAATACGTCTTCACTCATCCCTCTAGATTATTTTTATGCATTCTGTTTGTCTCTGTATACAGCCCGTATGAAAAAGAATATTGTCAAAGGAGGGTACTCTTTTGTGACCTACTTTTGACTATGGTGGCGCCACCTGTATAGAGGTCTGGATGAAAACAACAGAATTTGAAGAGGATCATAAGTGACTTATTTCTACCAAGATTTATTAAAATCCTTTGAACAGTTTTGCAGAAAAAGTTGAAAATGTGAAAAATGGCCAACCCCCCCCCCCCCCCCCTTCCCTTTTTTTTGGAAGTCTTAAAAAAATCATAAAAATCCAAAAATTGAGTTTTGACAAAATTCTTTCACAATAATATCCCTTACCACAATTATGATCAAAATAGTCATTAAGAAATCATCAATATCAATTAACTGAAAAACATGACACTTTTCTGCATTGAAATTACTAAGTCCAGAAACACGTCAAAAAAGCATAAATTTCTTTTTGACGGATCTTAACCATGAACACAATTTTTGATAACCCATCTTTATAGATTGTCGAAATGCAATTAGTTTCCCCATTTATGTACTGGTTCTGGAGGAGAAGATGTTTGAAGAGGGGTACCATTTTGGACACTTCTGGCCCCACCCTGGATCCACCCCTAAGTGAATCTGGATCCTGAACACAATTTTAGTAGGGGACCTTGAGTACATCATTTATACAAAGTTTGATCCAAATCTGCAATGTAGTTTCAGAGAAGAAGTCGAAAATGTGAAAAAGTTAACGACGGACGGCACACTATGACTATAGCTCAATTGAGCCTTTCGCTCAGGTGAGCTAAAAAGCCAGGTGTGGTTATGAAACACGAATACCCCTGGCGGCAACAATGTCAAAACAAGAAACCGTCAAGGACGGCATGTCCGGATTGCAAATGCTAAATGCAAAATGTTGATGCCGGACAGACATACGGACAAACGGACGGACAGATTTTGCCAATTTATAGACTGGAATTGCTTTGCATTAACATTTTCAATACATGTATGCAAGTGGTCACCCTAAAGGCAAAAAACAGTGTGTGTTCACTGAAGCGTAAAGTCAAGGTCAACGTCACTAAATTTTTGTATTGGTTGGAAAGAAAATTCAAGTATCTACAAACCTACCAACTTTGACATAAGTACCCTTTAGGGTATGAAAGAAACCAAGCTAAACGCAAATGCTAAACGCAAAATATTGATGCCATGCGGACCGGTGGACGGACAAATTTTGCCAATTTATAGACTGGAATTGCTTTGCATTAACATTTTCAATACATGTATGCAAGTGGTCACCCTAAAGGCAAAAAACAGTGTGTGTTCACTGAAGCGTAAAGTCAAGGTCAACGTCACTAAATTTTTGTATTGGTTGGATAGACATTCAAGTATCTACAAACCTACCAACTTTGACATAAGTACCCTTTAGGGTATGAAAGAAACCAAGCTAAATGCAAATGCTAAACGCAAAATGTTGACGCCGTGCGGACAGACAGACGGACAGACAGATGGACGGACGGACTGACAGACAGACGGATTTCGCTAATTCATAGACCGGAATTGCTTTGCAATCCGGTCAATAAGGCAAATTTTAGAATGTAGGTCAAAGGTTACGTTCAAGGTCATAATGTTAATGACCTTGGTGTAATTTTATAGGGCTTTATTAGTGGAGTATGTATGCCAAATAAGAAGTTTCTATTTCTCACGGTTCAAGAGTTATGGCGAAAGTTAAAGTTGACAACATACAAATAAACAGACAGGTCAAAAATAAGTATACACCAGTATACCTATCGTTCTGGGGGCATAAACCTTTCTTATCACACTGGGAAAAACTGCGGTATTGAAAGGGAAAAAGGCAACTTTGGTAGATGTCAAATAAGGTCAAGGATCTGCACTAATTACAGAAAAACCAAAAACCTGCTCATCTTTTAATTAGTGTGTAAATCCATAAGGCCATGATAAAAAATTCTAAGATTCTCTTCATCACCCTCTATGATTTTAAACCCCTACTCTGGTTTATTTTCATTTTTGAAATTCATGGTTCTTGCTTTATATCTGTTGACTTTGTTTCATATACATGTATATTGATAGTAAACTAAACAAGCATACTGAGTATTGATAAAGCATGCATGTCCCCAACTGGTGTCTAAGGGCCATAACTCTTCCAAAAAATATCTCAAACATCACCAAACTTGATCTGTAAGCTACACACTAAATTTCAAGTACAGCCGAACTTCGATAACTCAAAGTGCTCAGGACCTACAAAATTACTTCGATTTTTGGTAGGTTCGAGTTATTGAAGTTGTAGAAATTCGTGGGAAATTAGGAGGGGAAAGATTGAACCTTATTACCTGCGTACGTTTTGTACTACTGTAATACTAAAAATAGCATAAAGACAATATAATATTCTCAATTTATTTAATTCAAATGCTTTTCATGTCAAATATCATCTATGTATTTAATAAAACTAATGAAAAATTAAAACACAGCGATCCACTCTTATAAAGCCATTCTCATGGCATTGACACTATTCAACGATATTGGGGGCTTGGCTCAATATCTTAGATGAAGTTCATTAACATCAATAACTGTTTAAGATTTGCAGCTTGTATAATTCAGGACAATTTTCCCCATTGGCAGTTTTTAAAAACCTTCTTTCATAATTACGGCAGTTAAAATTAAAATAAATCATCCATAGATAGTAACGGTGATACCCTAATTGTTTCATTACTAACAGGGATGTATATATCTAATATAGATATATACGTCTCTGTTAAGGCGTACCTAATTGAAGACAATACGGGTAATTGAAGACCTACGGAAGACCTACATTTTTCTCGACATTATTATTAAAAAACAATTTCATAAGCATGTTTATCATGCTATAAAAATGTTTATTTCGCAAAAAATCATATAACTTTGTGTTTTTATAGCATGTTATAAATCAAATAATACCGCTGTATACTCAAGTATACTGTAAACATACAATACAGTAGTCAGAACATATCTGATCTTATTCCTTTATATAATATTAATGTATACTTAAACAAAAATATCCGCTCCTGAGCCACAATGTCACATTCTATAAATGGCAATGAATTTTTAATTACTCAATAAAATAGTAATGGCGACCATTTCGATTGAAAGAAGACCTAGAAAATATTTTGGTCAAAAATGCAGTATAAATTATCAATATTACAGAAATAAATATTTATATTGTCTTTTTTTAATGATAAGGAACGCATTTCTAATAACAGTTTTTAACAATAAATTGTCTCTAGAAATGTAGGTCTTCCATAGGTCTTCAAGTAGCCGTAGGTCTTCAATTAGGTACGCCGCTCTGTTACTAATGTGGATGAAACGTGTAACATACGACCCCATACACAAGTCCGTCAAGCTTGGACGCACACAACTGTGAGATTTTAATCGGTGTGTAAACAAGCCAATTGCATTCTATCCTGTTATTTGCTTCAAGTTTCCGATGGTAAGATGCTTCGAGTTTTTGAAGGTGAAACTAAGTACTAATTTGTTATTGGGACTTGAAAATTTTTGGGGGTATTCGAGTTTCAGAACTTTGAGTTTGGGAAGGCAAATAGCATTAAAATATTCGAAATGTTCTCGGGACTGTCAGATGACTTCGAGTTTTCGGGGGTTTTCCAGTTTTCGACGTTCGAGTTATCAAAGTTTGACTGTAAACAACTTCAATGGCTACAATAAAAAAACACCAAGTGTCTGAGACAGATGGAGATAAAATCTACAGTCCTATCTGGTTTTACCAGTGGGAGTCTATTAAGCCTGTGAAAGTAGATTTATGTTGTTGTATTCAGTGTCCAATTCCGCTTGAGAAAAAATAAGAGTTAATGCCCTCCCCCCACCCCCCTCCAACAATTTTTCAGATTAGTTGGGTGAGAATCTAAAGTTTCTTTTTTTTATTATGGCCTTAAATTGTGCAATACTCAGATCAACAAAACTCTTAATCTAGCTTTGCTCATGTTTATATTTAACATACTGATAAGCTGACAAAAGATGGAGTACATGATTGTCCTTAAATTGTCCTGAATATCTAGGTGAGATAATAACCTCCTGAATGATAATAATAAGTTAGGTAGCTAGAACTCATTACACAACAAAACATTCATTAACTTAGGCCAAAAGAAAAAAAAAATGCATGTTTCCTGTAACCTGACTGACTCTTATTTATGGCCCCAACCCTAACCTTTTTTATTGCACTTTCTGTGTAAAATTATTCAAGTGCTGAATATTTGCATTAAAATGTAGTTTTTGATATTAAGGGGATACTTGTTTTGGCAAAGTAATTGTCACATGTGAGTGGTCCAATTTTATTCTAATTGCTATCAAATGCTGATTCAGTAATGATTAAAATATAAATATATATAAATACCAACGTACTGAAACTGTCTTCAGCATGTTACAGGAAACATGTATATTTTTTGTTTGGCCATAGTTGCAACCCAAAAAAAAGAAAACAAGTTGTGCTTGTGAAACACTAATGCCCCATGCGGCACCAAAGTCCAAAAAGTTATTTTTGGCATGAAGGTCATTGTCAAGATCAAAAGGTCATTGACCTTCGTGTCACTTGAAAGGGCTTCAATAGTTGAGAATGCATGTCAAATATGAAGTCCCTATCCCTCACGGTTTCGTAGTTATAGCCAAGGTTAAAGTTGACAACAACAGACAGACAAACAAATAAACAAACAGACAGACAGGACAAAAACAATATACCCTCAATCTATTGATCTGTGGGCATAAAAATAAATTATAACCTATATATAATATATATATATAACATATTTAGCTAGATCATTCCTTACTTTAAAATTTGCAAAATTTTCATTATCTAATGTATATAACATATCAACTGTATTTACGTCTTAACTTCATAATTTCACAGATTTGATCGTATATAAAGAAGTTAGATGCTGCTACTACTCCTGCTTTGAGTAAACTTGGAGACAGTCCCTTATAAAATCCAGATATTCCTTCATGTCTGAGTATTTTGACGAAGCAGTCTCTTAGTCCTGAGTAATGATACACCCTTCCAAACTCTTGACGAGCTTCTTCTTTGAAGCCCTGAATTTGGAGTCGCTTTTTCATAACGTCAAGTGGATAAATTATTGATTTTGACACAATGCCTGCAGTAAATCCACAAACAAGAGATTCTGAGATTCCTGAAACAGATTTGAAAATGATGTCCATTAAAGTATTGTTTTTTTTTTTCAAATGCCAGTCAAATGTCACTGTCAAGATCACATGATCAAAAATTCTGGTACCATTGGAAAGGTCTTGTTAAAAGGAACACATGCCAAATAAGAAAAGCTCTATTTGTGACAGTGTATTAGATATTGGGCAATGTTAAAGCTTTTTGCCTACACACAAATGGACAGACAGTGTGATTACTAAAGGGCTCCTGCTTATGAAGTGGGACCCTAATTATTGACATAGATTTACCTAAATCGAGTTAATTTTGGATTCATTTTAGATGAACCTCTTACGCTTTCAAAATTTCACTCTGGTACCCAATTTACACATAAAAATTATGTAGTTTATAAGCACCAAAGTCTTGATAGAATCTGCTGTATCAGAGATCTAATAGACCATTTTTAATTAACTGTGGTCTACAATTATTGAGCAATAGCATTTCCAGACAGCTAGCTACAAAACCTGAACGTATTTGAACATAATTTGGTCAGCAATAGGCCATATTCTGGTTTGGATAATTGCTGTCTTTTTGTCGGAGCTAATACGTTTTGGCGTTGTTTTTCATAGTGACACCATAACACATGACATAGATTCATTATAACGTCACTATGAGAAACAATGCCAAAAGGTATTAGCTTGAACAAAAAGTCGTCATTTATCAAAATCGGAATATGGTCTACTAGAGAAAATTAATTCTCTTTCAGGTTTGAAGCTAACTGTCTAGAGAAGCTATTATGCATACATGAGTTGCAAGACTGCAGTTTTCGTTACAGAGTCTTTCCGCAGTTTTCATTATGGAGTCCTTATGCAGGAGATGCTTACTCATCTCTGATAGCTAATCTTAATATCATTGTTTTCTGATCTTTTGTTTCACTTGATCTAGACTTAATAGCTGGTATACAGGGGTATCAAGCCATACATTCACAATTTTTTCTCCATTATTTGTCTGCCCTTTGTGCGCCTTCCGATTTTTCAATAATTACAAGCATGCATGTTTTCGGTCATTTCAAAAAAAAAATCAAGATACACCAACCTGAGGGACCATAAGGTTGCTGTCTAAACAAAAATTTCCAGAGACCAGTGAAAAGGGAGAAGAAACCAAACTGTAGACCCATTTGTGGTCCAACCTGAGACATTGCTGGCACCAGACCCCTGTAAAGACCCTTAACTCCTTCCTGTTGTATCACGGTCCTCAGTCCAGGTATCAGAGACTTGTACACCTTAAAAACACATTGTATAGTAGATGAAACATATCCTAAAAATAGACATGTTTACTCTTAGAGTACAGGTTATAAAGTTAGTTTATTATGAATAAAATACTAAAAATTCTGCTTAAATCCATGGTGACATATGATGTCATATCACCTGCTCTTGTTGGGAATAAAAACTACTGTAATTTTAGTAGGATTCATACTTATGCAAAGTTAATACTGTGTAGGATTCACATTTCAGCAGAAATAACGCTGAGTGGGAATTCTACTTCAGCAGAGTTAGCATTGATTTTAGATTCAAGAGTAAAAACACCAGTATACATATTTCAATAGGGTTCACATTTTAGCATAATTAGCACTGAGTCAAATACACCTTTTACAAGAGTTATCATTGAGCAGGTTTCACATTTCAGTATAATTAACGTCAAGTTGATTTCGTATTTTAGCAGATTGGCATTGAGTAGGATTCACATTTCCAATGAGCAGGATTCACATTTCAGCAAAATTAGCATTGAGCAGGATTCAAATTTCAGCATAGTTAGCATTAAGCAGGATTCAATTTCAGCAGAGTTAGCAGTGAGCAGGATTCACCTTTCAACAGAGTTAGCATTAAATGGAATTCACATTTCAGCAGATTTAGCATTGAGCAAGATTCACATTTCAGCAGATTTAGCATTGAATGGGATTTACATTTCAGCAGAGTTAGCATTAAGCAGGATTCACATTTCAGTACAGTTAGCATTGAGCAGGATTCATATTTCTGCAGAGTTAGCACTGAATTTCAGTATAGTTATCATTGAGTAGGATTCACATTTCAGCAGTGTTATCATTGAGCAACAATCCTATTTAAGTAGTGTTAGCATTAAATGGGATTCACATTTCAGCAGGGTTACCATTGAGCAGGAATCACATTTCAGCAGAGTTAGCATTGAGAAGGATTTTCATTTTATTGTAACAGTTGTTAACCTAAAATAAAAATATGTACACTATATTTGTACTAATTTGAAAATTTTATCATCCACTCACATTTCAAATTTTGTGGAAGATTCCTTACAATTTTTAGATGAATTTTAATAAATATAAATGGGCCTCTAGTTACTTAATTACCATAGACCAAGATAATTGACCTGTCTCTGACTCTCTTTCAGAGTGGCCAACAATTATGAAAAGTATGATAGTATGTTAATTGAAAATAATGAAGCTCACTAGCCAATTACTAAATATCTTATCCAGTAACAGTATGATCAAGCCACAAACCAATCTGGCCACTATACAAAAATATGCATCCCAAGATGATCCAGCTCCAGATGATCTGACCACAATTCAAACCGGCCCTTGAAAGAACTTTCATTTATCTAACCTTGATATTTTTCTGTGATATAAACCGTGTTCTCATAACATCGACAGGCTGTATGGCTAATGTAGAAATACATCCTGCCAAAGCGCCACATGCAGTGTGGGTCAAAGGGCGATAGGTCGTAGTGAGATCAGGAGAACAGGTGTTCCATACTATCTTTGTCGAAAGTTCAAAGGTTGCAAACTGAAAATAGTAAACTATTGATTATGATATCTAGCTTAGATGGAAACAGAAAATTTTGTGTGTTTCAGTTTTCAGGGGCACTGGTTGAGATGGCAAAAGCACCATGCTGAAACATATATATTTTAAGTCAATAGCTTAAGCCAGTAAAGATCTGTCCTCAAAAAGTTCTGTCTGTTCACCTGCCAAGTGTTTTATCTTAAGACTGTCTGTGTGTTCACCTGCCAAGCATCTGACCTCAAGATGGTGTGTGAGTTCACCTGCCAAGTGCTGATCTTAAAAAGGTTTGTAAATTCACTTGCTGAGTGTTAAGAGCGTTTCTGTTTTCCTTGACTAGTACTAACATGGGTCACCACCACGACAAAGTTTAAAATTTTCTTTGTCTGCTAACTGAGCACTTTAATTCTGCCATCTGGCATAGCTATTTTACTAATATAGTGACAGCATTTGCCTGATGCAAAAAGTTTTAGACCTATGCAATGGACCCATCTGAGGCAGTGAGGAAACTATTATCTGCCATGTCTACCTTGACATAGGGCCTTTGTTTTTGTTGTTACATTTGAAAGGTGGAATACTGGCAATCGGACTCAAACCTAGTACCTATCTATCAACAGCCAAGCACCCTGCCTAGCTAGCTCTGAAGACATACATTAAACAGATATGTAGAAGGTCACTAGTTCATTCCTTACAATTATTGTCCAAGGTCATATTTGAAAACCTTTCATTCCTACCCTGATACATATTAGTAATCACTCATTAGTTCTACTGACCTGTACTACTCCATACAGGATGGAGAGTATTTGGGCAGGTATGTGGCCTTTCCATAGAGCAAAAACACCTTCCTCTTTCACGATGCGGACTGTTGCCTGACCTATACCTGTGTACATGGAGTTACCATGACGTTTGATTGGATCCACTTGGAGCTAAAAATATATACAGATAAATGGGCAATAATACAATCTTTACTTTCTCAGAATTTAAGCCTTAATAATGTTTTTAAGTATATTCAGGTATTTGAGTTCTGCTTGAAACCTGAAGCTGTCTGAGTCAAAATACCGAGAAGTGAAGAGAGGAACAAAGTTTACAATATTTACTGTATAATCACATGATAATAACAAGATGTGTTTGTGAAACACTAATGCCCAGAGATGGCAGCCAGTTTCTGAATTATGGAAAGTAGATAGAAAGTTACAGTGAATGGCAAAGTAATAAAAATCTGGTGTCAGCAGACAGGTTTTGTCACAAAGAATAAAGATGAAATGTAGAGGTTCTTTCATAAGCAATTCAGGAGGGACAAACAAGGTAAAAAGATTTACAAAATACAGATAGAGGGACCAGCAAGTCAAAAACTATAAGCCTATGATTTTCAATTGATCTACAGGCATAATTATACCTTTAAACAAGAGGCCCAAGTGGGCCTATATCGCTCACCTGAGTACCTAGATGATCAGTCATGCATGAAGGAAGAATTCATTTATTTTTGCATTACTGTCACTAAGTCAACACAAATGTTGAAAATATGTCAAATTCTATATCAGACTAGAATAAAAAACAACACTTTTTTGCACATCCAATTCAGGTGATTTTGATATTAAGCATTTCCTTTGTCTCTGCAAGATGTCATTCAGGGCAACAAGTTAGTCATTTTCTTTAGGTGGGGCCTTTTGTTGACTGATTTCAAGTCTCGGTCATAAACAACAATTGTTTCAAATATTGTCCAGATCTAACTTAAAATTGCCTAATTTCATATGTTGAGTGTTGAGAAACATCTAAAAACTTATTTAGATGTGTAAAGAAATGAAAAAATTTTTTTTACCACAGCTGGATTTGAACCACTACTCTCCATATTTCAATTACCAAGTGGTATATGTACCATTGTGAGACCTACTTTTTAGACATGGTGGCATTATCTGTTAACCAATTTGGATGAAATTTACCAAATTGATAGAGGACCTTTAGTACTTCATGTATTCCATGTTTCATTAAAATCTTTCATGTGGTATAACAGCAGAAGTGAAAAATGTGATTGAATTTTTCCTATACACCCTCATTTGGAAGTCTTAAAAAATTCATAGAAAATCCAAAAATTGAGATATTGACAAAATTCTTTCAAAGTAACATTCCTTACCATAATTATGATCACAATAGTCCATAAGAAATCATCATTATCAATTAACTAGGAAATATGACACTTTTCTGCATTGAAATCACCAAGTCCAAACAAAATGTCGAAAAAAAATTCTAAAATTTGATTTTGGAAGGGAACCAAAATGACAATACGTCTTCACTCATCCCTCTAGATCATTTCTATGCATTCTGTTTGTCTCTGTATACAGCCCGTATGAAAAAGAATATTGTTAAAGGAGGGAACTCTTTTGTGACCAACTTTTGACTATGGTGGCGCCACCTGTAAAGAGGTCTGGACAAAAACAAGAGAATTTGAAGAGGATCATAAGTGACTTATTCCTACCAAGATTTATTAAAATCCTTCAAACAGTTTTGTAGAAAAAGTTGAAAATGTGAAAAATGGCCACCCCCCCTCTTTTTTTTTGGAAGTCTTAAACTTAAAATTGCCTAATTTCATATGTTGAGTGTTGAGAAACATCTAAAAATTTATTTAGATGTGTAAAGAAATGAAAAAAAATTTTGACCACAGCTGGATTGAACCGCTACTCTCCATATTTCAATTACCAAGTGGTATATGTACCATTGTGAGAACTGCTTTTTAGACATGGTGGCATTATCTGTTAACCAATTTGGATGAAATTTACCAAATTGATAGAGGAACTTTAGTACTTCATGTATTCCATGTTTCATTAAAATCCTTCATGTGGTTTTGTAGAAAAAGTTGAAAATGTGAAAAATGGCCAACCCCCCCCCCCCCCCCTTCCCTTTTTTTTTTGGAAGTCTTAAAAAATTCATTAAAAATCCAAAAATTGAGATAATGACAAAATTCTTTCACAATAATATTCCTTACCACAATTATGATCAAAATAGTCATAAAGAAATCATCAATATCAATTAACTGAAAAACATGACACTTTTCTGCATTGAAATAACTAAGTCCAGAAACACGTCAAAAAAGCATAAATTTCTATTTGACAGATCTTAACCCCCTAACACAATTTTTAATAACCCATCTTTATAGATTGTTGAAATGCAATTAGTTTCCCCATTTATGTACTGGTTCTGGAGGAGAAGATGTTTGAAGAGGGGTACCGTTTTGGGCACTTCTGGCCCCGCCCTGGATCCACCCCTGAGGGAATCTGGATCCCGAACACGATTTTAGTAGGGGATCTTGAGTACATCATTTACACAAAGTTTGATCCAAATCTGCAATGTAGTTCCAGAGAAGAAGTCGAAAATGTGAAAAAGTTAACGACGGACGGACGACGACGGACGACGGACAGCGCACTATGACTATAGCTCACTTGAACCTTTGGCTCAGGTGAGTAAAAACAGTATCTGGTAAACAAATAAACCACAGAACAAAAATCACTTAACAGTCTCTAAAACAGTCCCCAACTCGATGATCATAACACAATCTTTAAGTATATACAATTACCTGAAACCTTATTTTCAGCACATCAAGTGGCTGAAATAGAGCTCTTGTTGTCCCTCCACTAAGAGCTCCCGCAGCGGCATATTCACCCGAGGAGAGCTGGACATTCGAATTATCTGGTCGATATCCTACCATGAGCTTGGGAAACTAAAAAACAGCAGAACATGTCAAGTATTTAGATTTCTGCTTGATACATTTCATAGAAATTTATACCTATTATAAATTGCAATGTACCCGCATGAAGTAGCTGTGTTAAATAAGAGGGATCTTTTATGTGTCACACCTTAAGTGACACAGGACATTTAATATTTTTCCTGTCTCATCAGAAAGGCAGAACAGTATACTATGGCAGGATCGAATCAAGCCCAGGACCTCTTGTCAGCTGAGTCCAGCAACTCGTCCACTGAGCGAACCACATGGTCTGTGCCAGATTTAAAATAAAACGGAGATGGGATTATATGTTGTCATGGCAATATTTACTAATATATTACATTTACAAGACTTCCAATAAACGTTTGGTGAAAAATGTTGGCTACCTTTTAATTTTTGCCTCCAAATCTACAGCTATATATTGTCTTAAATTGATGCTGATTGACAACATATCCATAATGATCTCAAAAGTCAAAACTGTCCATATTGATATTCCCGTTATTCAGAAGGTTTTGAATGTTTTAATTTCATTGACTTTAACAAATGTTAAAATTAATCTTATTCTTGTTTTAGGAATACTTACGATTAATTAAAAATCAACCTTTTTTTATTAACATTACCACTTATTTCAATGAGCTAAATTTCCATGCGTCCTTGTCAACTCATGTAGGAAATATTTCAGCGTGAAATAAATCGTTGAAACAACCCGAAAATGAAAACGGTTACTGAGTACTATATGAAATATCTGTTTTTTTTTTTAAATTTAATTAATTTTACATTACTACAACCGAAAGTTACAATGCACTTAGAACTATTTTGTGTCTAAATTAATTTTGGTCAAATGCTGTTCTTCTACTTCTTTAAAAAAATTGTATTTTCCGGAACGTGTTTTATGTTCCGTTTTCCATTTTTTTTTAAAGTTACTTTCAACGTTGTATTTCCTGTTTGTGTTTTCGGCGAAGACGGATCATCAGATGAGATAATGAGCGTCAGTTCCACTGGAAAAACTCTGTTAAAAAATCACATTCGACATGCTGATTCTCATAACAAAGTATGCAAAATAAAATTGTCTTCGCAGCTAACTATGAAAGGTATTCGTTGTCAAAAATCCAGACATGTAGATTTGGTTTTGCACTGACAAAATTGCCCATGAAAGTGCATATATAAAAGATACAACTGCGATAAGTACAAGTGTAAACAAGACATTTGCACAAAGTTTATGTGTAAACGATACATTTTCAACGTTGATTTACACTATCTACATGTTAAGGGTGAAATGATAAACCGTATATAGGGCCACAGTTCGGTTCATGCTACAGGGCTGAAGCGACAGTACGGCAACGGTTCGAATCCATATTTGTTTGGTTGAAAATTATCATTTGGTCTCTATTGAGTCCGCCGAAGTTTGTTTACAAAATGGTGGCGAGCGAGGTAGTGTTGCAGGCTCCACCGGCCTCATTCAAGTCGAAAATTTGGGACCATTTCGGCTTTAAAGCTAATGTCGTCAATGGACTAAAAGTCTACTCAAAGACAGCATTACTTGTAAACACTGCTTGTCCATCGTATCATATAAAGCTGAAAATGGCGACCCATATGTGTAGGCATCACCCGGATATAACTTTAACGGGATGCACCAGAGTGCCAAAACAACCTGTAACTGGGCAGTTACGTCTACAAGAAGCTCGCATGCATCTATTTAACTGCTCAGGGGTCTTCAGTTCCCAGCGAGAGGGTGTTTTCTACTGTGACTTGTGACTGCACAGCAATCAGCTTCATCTCCAGAAAATGTTGATACAGTACAGTCCAGGTGGAACTTTGAATGCCCACTGTCCACAGTGGGCAGTCCACCTGAAATTTCAGTGGGCATTAGGAGTGGACATTTACCTGAGCTATCAAGCTGTCCACTTACCTGTATGTTAATTCTATTCTAACTGGCTCTTACTAGAATGTCCACTGTGTCTAGTGGACATTTTTAATGCCCACTCTAGAAATGCCCATTGTAACCAGTGGGCAAATTAAGTTCCACCCGGACTGTGCTGTATTTTAATTTTCTTAAAGAAAAACATGAAATTAGAATGAATATCATCATTTTCTGGTGATAAAGCTGACCACTATGCAAAAAGAAAATGATAATAAAGCAGATAAAAGTTATATTTATTAATTCTCTTTATTTCTGCAGTGCAAAAGTCGTATCATGATACGTATCGTATCGTGGCATTGGTATCTCGATACATATTGTATCATGAGGTACCCGTATCGTTGCACCCCTACTACATGTCTAGATTTTTGACAATGAATACCTTCCATTGTTAACATGTATGAAATTCTATTTGTACTTGAAATAATGATGATATATTTTCATCTGTACTAGATCTATTTGTTTTTAACTGTCAGGTGTAGTTCAAGTCATTTCAAAGTGAACAGGTGAAGTCGCCCATTCTCGAAATCGGCGTGACATCACACTAATTTCTAAATGAAGATAATACTCAATATATTCAGAGGATGCTCTGGGGGTTAAACACGGTGTTTATCATAGACTGTAATGCAACTTTGCTGAATTATATTTTGAGTACCAGTAAATGAGTAGTAAAACTGCTGTAATTCATTGAGGAATCTGTATATGTGTCTGTATGTCAAATCATCCAATACTGGCAAGATAGAGTGCATGTGATGGTACTAATCGCGATGTGGAGGTGAATATTTCAGACATTTGTCTTTTAGAGCCGTAATGTGATTATCATCCAGCTGGTTCCAATCTTTAACCATGTGCATAAAAAATGAGAATTTATGCACTTGGGTATTACTGTTCACAGCTTTAAAACAGTTACTATTATTATATTGATAAGACGCTGTTTCTTGTTTTGAAGTCCTTAAATCTGATGGTAGCCACTCGTTGTCTTGATCGAACTGGTTCTGATACACTATCTGAGGTGATGAGAACAAATAGTTGACCTAGTGTGAATCAACTTAACCAGACTATATGGGACAATTTACCAGGTAAAAGGCGACCAGATTGATGGGTAATTTAACTGAAGGATAACTACACTACAGGCCATTTCTCGGACCTGGAGTCTGGGTAAAAATTAGATGCCTCATTGACACTTGCCTAAGGAGCTCTCTGTAGCCACTGGTTGTACCCACCTAGATACATTGAACAGTGCAGGAATGTTAAGGAGCTGCATGATGTCTTGAACATTATGAACAAATATTATGCTGCATAAAAGTAATGACTCATAAAATATTTTAGAAAATTGGATTTACATGACTCTGTATATATGAAGAAAATAATTGCACAATTATTGATTCATCACTTTTATGCAATTGTTGTATATAAGCACATCTAGCAGTATCGAAAACATTAAAAAAAAGGCGTTAAGGTAAGACTGTCAAAACACCAATAAAATTTGGTTGTGTATGATTAAAGGGAAATATGTTAATTCTCCAGGTATTCCATGCTACAGTGTAATGGTACACCTAACTTACATGTGTGTGCCAAATTATTAACTGAAGTTGCGGAATTTCCTTTTTTTATGGGCAATATATAATCATCAAGATCACATAAAAATTATGTTTAACTTTATAAATTCAGAGCTATGAGTTATGTGCAGCAAGAGCCATTTAGTACGAGATTTGTGGTTCTAGCATGTGACTATATGATTACCTTGTTATTTACTTTTGCAAATCTGATTAAAACCATATCTTTATTCCGCTTCTCTATTTGTCCCATTGTGGATAAGGATCTGATGAAACCCCGTAAGAGGTCATGTTCTGGTGAACTCTGATGACGTTTCAGTCACTGAAACCATCATTTCCCATAGCCAATCAATGACTTGGTCAGGCACATGCAAGTCATGCAATAAGAAACAAACACTGTTCAAAACTACCTTGTGGGTCATGCACGCTGGGGATGTTAATTTCATTCCTAGGAGTTTGTAGCCGATCCACTGATTGGCAGAAAATCAGAATTCACCAGAACATGACCCCTTACAAGTTTTCAATAGATCTTTATCTGCAATGGGACAAATAGAGAAGTGGAATAAAGATATGGTTTTAATCAGATTAATACTTTTGCCTCTCAGGAAATTTACAAATACACATTGGGTATCTTATAACAACAAATATGTAGAATTCACTTCTGTCTTTGGAATTTAATCACTAATAATCAGTTGAGGCATATCATGATTATTTTGAATGTGATTCTAAAAATGTCCTTTTTTCAAATTTTCTTCAGATTGTCGAAGAGGCAGAAATGTGGAAACAGTATTATCAAATGAAACACAAAGACAGGGACAAAGAGCTGAGAGAATCCAGGAGAGGTCCTTCTAGCTTTCTTGATGACAGGAGAGCTGACATGGGGTTAGAATATCAATCTACCTCCAAGAGCAGAAGAGCTCATATGGACGAGGAGCCAGAAAGAAATACATACTGGATGAGAGAGCTGCATAAAGTAGAAGAGGCTGATCCAAACAGGTGGATATAACTTGATCAAGTCTTCACAAAATGTTTTATAAGACGTTTGCTCCTAAACAATTATCCCGAATAATTGTAAAGGATCTTTTTAAATTTTTTTTCAGTAAAAAGTAAAATATCTTTTTTTTGTTGTCAGCACAGTTAATTACAAAGCAAATGATTATCAGTAGACTTGTTGATCGACAAAGCATATACACTGCCCCAGGCTTGAAACGTATATCTGAAAGAAATATTCAAAACAACCATAACACTATAATAATATGATATTTAGACTAACATAACTAAATGCAAGCTATATAGTTTAGTTTAATACTGCATTTCAATTACCAGTGTTTGTTTTTTCTCCAAATCAGATGGGTTATAAGGACCCTTCCCAATGGAAGTTTCATTGATTTTTCCTAAAATTTCTCTAAATTTTTTCCAAGCATTGATCTTTTAGCACTATATAAATGGGACAAAATATTGACAAATGAGAAGGTACAGACACCTTTGAAAAAAAAAAAAATAATAATAATAATATAATAATAATAATAATTATAATAATAATAATAATTATAATAATAATAATAATAATTATAATAAAAAATAAACTGGTTGCTGTAAATACATTGCCAATCAGGAAAGTCAGGACTTGCTTAAAGCCAGACAGGTAAGCATTGGCTTGTTTTAATTGCCTGACAGGTAAACCTTGACTGGCTTAATTGCAAGGCATGTGATCTAGGGTTGGTTTAATTACCAGACAGGTAAACCAAGACTGGTTTGGTTGCCAGACAGTAGAGCAACTAGTTTAATTGCCAGACAGATGAGTCATGGTTGGCTTAATTTTCAGACAGGTAAGTCATGGCTGTTTAATTGTCAGACAGGTAAGCCATGGCTATTGTCTGACCAGGGTAACACAAGGCAATTATCCTATTATTCACTCATTAGGGATCAAAGGATTGGGGATACAATTCAAAATCAACAAGGTCTGTAATACACAAATATTATAGGTATTAGTTGAACAGCGAATAGGTGAACTATTCTTTTGATGTGTTGTTGTTTAAAATATGAGTCATAAAGCATAGAGATTCTGTGTTTTTATTTGAGATACAAAATGTTGACCTTTAATAAGTGTAAGGGACCTTCTAATCACTTTGAATTTCGGAATATTTGAGTTATCAAACTTTCTGTGTTATCAATAAAATATGAAGAAAAGGGTTGTGGCGATGGCACAGTAAAATCAAGTTCCTGAAAGTATCAAATTTTGAGTTTTCGTTCATTAAGTAATCAAACTGCATTTGTACTTGTATTTATAAATATGTAAATCATAATGTATGCCTATGTGTACTCTTCTAAGGTGGGGTCACAGTGGATACAAAGATCTTTATCCCGAAGATTTTAAGAGCTCTGATGATGAAGTGAAAACTAAAAGCAAGAGGGAGAAACACAGTATACAAAAGTAAGATATGAAATGGGTAAAGCATTTCTTTTGTACTCCTCAATGTCAAAGATAAGAATTATACTGTATTTGTATAGCCGGCAAAAAAATGAAACACCTAGGGATCACATATTTTGGTTTTGTCTGTCTTTCTGTTTAGTAAGATTTCCTCTTTTGAAAAATGGATAGTAGGCAGGGATATATCTGGAACTTGGGCTTGATGGGTCAATGGCCCATCAAGACCAAACATAGTGGGCTTGGGGTATGAGGGCCACCAAGGCCCCCATTGGGTCCAGGGCAAAGCCCGGGTAGGGGGTTCAGGGGGGACAAAGCCCCCCCCCCCTCTCCTCCCCCAAAAATTGGATTTTAGAGGTTTTCAGCTAATTTTTCAGGCTAATTTAAAAGGGTCTTTTGTGAAAATGACAATCAAAAGAACAAAAATTTTATTTTTAGATCTTAAGATCTTAGAAAGTAGGTAATTAAACAATAATCAAGTTTAAATGATTGGTTTATTTCATTTCAAACTCATCTATAATATTGAAAAAGAATTCTGCGTTCTTTTTATTCAGAAAATCAATCAAAGTGGATTGCCGTGGTTTTTTGTGGCAGTCGCCATTGCGATCACTATCAGTTACATGCATACGTATATGTAAACGCTAAAGATTCTTTAAAGCGCTCGGTTGACTGAACTACTTTTAACCAATCAGCGGTCGTGTTGCATATTACTTTCATTATAATCAACGAACCATAGCTGCATTTGTTACCAGAAGATCGTGAAAGACTAGGCCCGTAATGCGACCATGTTATGCATAAAATTTTATTTAACTGCGTCAGTTCAGCCCAGACATTTGATTTAATTGCGCCATCTGGGCATTTTATGGCGCGGCACAAATCAATCCCTGAGTAGGACTAGGAGGCAAATATTTCCTCTTGACTAATCTTTCTATGCTGTAAAACAAAACACATGTAGCTGTAAATAATATATACATGTAATAATTTGTGTGGCCTGAAACTGATGAAGCTGTGTTATTTCTAAGTCATAGAAATTCAGTTTATATACCCAGTAAGATTTGGTATGTCTTATAGAAATATTTACCATATTAAGGTGATCTGTCTTTTGGGTGTATTGTTGTTTCACAAAACACATCTTGTACATAGAACATTTTGGAACTTTTTTTAAAATTTGCTAAATACATTACCAGTGTAATATTTCTTTTCTTGCATATTGTTTTGACCAAAATATGGTTTGCGATTTAGCTTCACTGTAAAAGTGATTGCAGATAATTTACTTCGAAATTTTTTTTAACAAACTTAAATCTAATTAAGATTTGATCTTACATTCTCACTAGAAAGTTGTATATGTAGAGACAATTATTCTTCCCATAGCATAGTGAAGGATAGAAAAGCGTTTCAATTTGTTCCTTTCCTACTGAATCTCCCAACAGAAACATCTCATATATAGGCTTTCTGTTTGGGTTTGACATATTTTGAAGGAGAAACAAGTCATTAAGTTAAAAGATTCAACATCTTGATGACAATCACCTTTCTTAGAATACAAACCACAGACGTTGATTTATGCATTTGTCATTCCTGTTTCAGTTTTCCTGATATTGTTGTTGAAGACATTTCAGATAATACATGTACTAGGATGAATTGTATTTTAGGTGGGGACATAGTGGATTTAGAGAAATGTATCCAGACGACTTCCATAAAAATAAGTCTCACTCTAAGGACACCAGGGAGAAAAGAAAACATAGGTAAGAATTGATCTGATGTCTGTGTTGTCATACAGTAACAGTAACCTCTGCTATGCGAGACCATGTTGTAAGTGACCACTTGTCTCCTGCGATCATAAAACCGTCCCAAGGATCCAAACTAAATTACCAAAATGCTGTTGTCTGTGATTATCTGTCAAACATGATTGGTGACTGTGGGTTTTGTGACCAAAATTGAAGCCGTTATGGCCTAGTGGATAAGGTGTTGGCTCGTAATCAAGAGGTCCCGGGTTCGACTCCCGCCCTGGGCACACACCGGTGTTCTGTCTTTCGGATGAGACAGCAAAAACCGAGGTCCTGTGTGACGGTAGGCGTGGCACGTAAAAGATCCCTCACTGCTTTGGGTGGGTCCGTTGCGAAGGTCTAAATTTGTCTGCAATGCATCAGGCAGGTGCCGTCACCATATACGTGAAAAAAATCAATTATTGTAACCAAACTTGCCATATTACATGTTTTGTACAACCGTCAATATACTGAGATATGCGTGTTGTGTTGGAATCTAGAATCACCTCGCGTCCCGGATTGAAAGACATCAGTCAAGAGCGACATGCTCCGACATAATCCCAACCAAATAAAATTCCTTTTATACCCCCTTTCTGTTCCTCTTCATTCCTTTGTCATATACTACACTACACTAAAAAGACAGTCCCAATAAGATTTTGATAACAATGATTGCGTGCAACAAGAATATACAACAAGGCAACATCAGTAAAAAAAATACATGATTTGATTAACTTTTATTTCATATGTCAGTATATAGAGTACGATTACGTCACACTGCAATCAGTCTGTAAGTAACAAGAGTTACCTAACTTTGCTTACAAAAGTGAATAAAACGCAAAGTAATTACAGTGCTAGATGGATGTTCCAGATCAGTTGATCTAACACCCCATCTCATGTGTAAGAATATGAAGTCAATGACATGTGTATATTTTATCCTTCATGACAGGTGTGGCTAGCCAGAGAGGGGACACTACATGTAAGTCCTCCTGACCACTGGACCCTATCGCTGGTATTCAGGGTCTGAATGGTTTCTTTGGTACCTTGGTAACAGTGACAGAATACCACTTACTTTCATATTTTACATTGATAATACTATATACTGTTTTAAGCAGTCACCAATGGGAGGTGGAAAAAAGGGCCTGTTAAGGCAGGTAGCCTCTAAATGCAAGTTCATTTTGAAAAGAATAATTATTTGTAAGAAACAGAGAAAAATGATTGTTTAGGAGGATACATGTATCTTAATACAGGTTGATTTTGTATATCATTATGTCATTATATGATATTTCAAAATTACCCCCGGTATTAATAAAGGAGAGATAAAAGTGGGTGGCTAAGAATGGTAACTGCATAACACAGACAGCCTTTACTGCAGGTTATTCTGTATAATAAAGACGTAGTAAAATGAAAACGTTGTAAATGCAAAAATTCAATAGAGAGGTGAATTGCTACCGTCAGTGATACTGGTTTTTCACGAAGGTATCTCGTTTTCTGTTCACTTTATAGACGAAAGAAATCAAAACGAGGAGAGATTGAGACTAAAGAAAAAAAGAAAAAGAAGCACAAAAGTAAGAAAAAGAAAACAGCTAAGCATTCAACTGATTCTGATGAGGAGGGTAAAATTTCTAAGAAGAAGAAAAAGTACAGTAGTGATAGTGACTCTGATTCTGAGAGATACAGGGAAAGAAATTATAAACGTAGGCGTTCATCTGTCGATAGAGAGAAAAAATATAGAACCAATTCTGAAGATGTGTGTGACATTAAACGTGATAAACACAGACAGGAAAAAGGGAGTAAAACTCCGAAAAAAAGGAGGAGATATTCATATAGTGAAAGTTCTTCAGACAACAGTAATATTAGTAAAAATAGGGAAAAATTCAGAGACCGGAGGAAAAAGGAATCTCGTGATAGAAAGAAAATGAGAAGAAAAAAATCATCAGATGGTGATAACAGAAAAAGAAGAATCTCACACAGTAGTGATTCTGAAGACGGTGGTAGGAGGAAGGTGTCGAGGGTTTCGTCAGAGTCGGCAGATTCTGATACAAGCTCTAGTGATAGCAGTTTTAGGTAGCTCAATTTCTAGGATTAATTTTTTCAGGAAAAAGGGCAAATTTTGAAAAGGCTGTGCTAAATGTGTTTTTATTTGCTTTTAATATCTTTATTTTTAAATGTCTGTCCAATCATCATTTATTTTTACTATCTTACTTTGAGAATACTTTCATATCAATTTATATGAAATTTACTCTTAAACTGTCATTGTTTAAATTAAATTAAAAAAGACATTGTTGTAGAATTGTTGGGGGACCGATGACAATTTGTAAACCATTGTTTTAAAAGACAAAAACTTTTTTTAAATTTGCAGAATATTTTTCCTGCCAAACTTTCTACTTACCCATTATACTTCCACTGAGAATGTATGACGCAGCAAGACATGTCTTTTACTATCAGTTATTTACTTTAGTGACATCACAGTGATTTTGAAGAGAGTTATGTGGAACAGAAATATTTTAATAATAGACTCAAAAGTTTTACCTATTTACATATATTTTTCGTTGATGTAGCAGAAGATTTTTACTCCTCCTGGACACATGAATTGACTGATTATCAAATGCCGGATATCGTACTTTTTGGTACACTTTTTATGCACTCGGATCAGTAGATCATGGACATGCTGTTTTTTCATTATGACATTATAAATAATGGGCGTGGTTAAAGTTGGATCTGGTGATCCCTCAGTTACTTATGTAGCAGTTATTACAAGAAGTTATCATAAATTAATCCTCTGCCAACCATATTTGAAAGTATATAGGAATCACTGTTTTTCTGGGCTTTTTAGTTCACCTGTCTGTGTTTCTGCAAATCTTCTCCATCCTTCCACATCTTCTTGTCTGGCTATCTGACATATTATTCTGCCAAACTTGGTGGGAAGGGAGGTCACATTGAGTAATTTTACAGAATAAGAGATGATTGCTGCAGATTTTTTTTTAATGAGTTATGATTTTTGGACGTAACATTCTATAGGTAAGAGATTAGCTACTCACGTTTTCCTCACAACATTTTTCAAGACCTGGAATGGATTTCAAAATGGAAAGTCACAATATATGTATATGTGCAAAAGGAGTGTATGGAAAAATATTGTCGTAAAGCTTCCTATATATACATTTGATTCTATAGGAATATGAATATTAATTTTATTCCCCAATCAGTAGCTTTGTACACCTTTGCTGCCATAAGTAATATATATATAGTTTTTTTTTTTCATTTAGGACATCATAGCATTATGATAATATAGAGGTAATAATGTAATGATAATATTTTATGCACCTGCTTTTGCCTCTGATTTTCAGTTTGGACAGTTCTTGTTTATCATCATATAAAGGTCCAGGATGTAATGACAATATTTTATGCACCTGGTTTTGCCTCTGAATTTCAGTTTGGACAGTTCTTGTTTATCATCATATAAAGGTCCAGGATGTAATGACAATATTTTATGCACCTGGTTTTGCCTATGATTTTCAGTTAGGACAGTTCTTGTTTATCATCATATAAAGGTCCAGGATGTAATGATAATATTTTATGCGCCTGGTTTTGCCTCTGATTTTCAGTTTGGACAGTTCTTGTAAATCATCATATAAAGGTCCAGGATGTAATGAAAATTTTTGATGCACCTTGTTTTGCCTCTGATTTTCAGGTGCTGATGAATGTACATCATGACACAATATCATGATGTGCCACATTAACTCAGTATAGGTTTTTTGTTTTGTATTTTACATCATGATCCATATTTGTTTAGGATATAGGGTGTACCAAAATTTTGAAAATAAACAACCAATATGATCATGAATATTCAATTTCCTACTACATGTATATGTAAGTATGTTTAGTACAGTTTTTTTGCAAATTTATACATTAAACTGACTCACTGAACTTGCAATATGAATATGGTAATTTTTATAGTGCATTTGTACTATATTTAGAATTTTAAGGAATGTTTGTACAATATTTTATACAGACGAATTTTATGTTGTAAATCTTACTGCAATAAAGTATTTCTTAATACCTATGCGACTGTTTTATCCTGACAGCAATTGTATGAGCTCACTAGATCCATTCTGATAACTTTTTCCTGATGATCAGATGGTAATATTGTATGAGCTCAATAGATCCATTATGATCACTTTTTCCTGATGATCAGATGGTCATATTGTACGAGCTCACTAGATCCATTCTGATCACTTTTTCCTGATGATCAGATGGTCATATTGTATGAGCTCACTAGATCTATTCAGATCACTTTTTCCTGATGATCAGATGGTCATATTGTATGAGCTCACTAGATCCATTTTGATCACTTTTTCCTGATGATCAGATGGTCATATTGTATGAGCTCACTAGATCCATTTTGGTCACTTTTTCCTGATGATCATATTGTATGAGCTCACTAGATCCATTCTGATCACTTTTTCCTGATGATCAGACGGTCATATTGTATGAGCTCACTAGATCCATTCTGATCACTTTTTCCTGATGATCAGATGGTAATATTGTACGAGCTCACTGGATCTATTCTGGTCACTTTTTCCTGATGATAAGATGGTCATTGTATGAGCTCACTAGATCCATTATGATCACTTCTTCCTGATGATCAGATGGCCATATTGTATGAGCTCAGTAGATCTATTCTGATCACTTTTTCCTGATGATCAGATGGTCATATTGTATGAGCTCACTAGATCCATTCTGATCACTTTTTCCTGATGATCAGATGGTCATATTGTATGAGCTCACTAGATCTATTCTGATTACTTTTTCCTGATGACCAGATGGTAATATTGTATGAGCTCACTAGATCTATTCTGATTACTTTTTCCTGATGATCAGATGGTCATATTGTATGAGCTCACTAGATCCATTCTGATCACTTTTTCCTGATGATCAGATGGTAATATTGTATGAGCTCACTAGATCCATTCTGATCACTTTTTCCTCATGATCAGATGGTCATATTGTATGAGCTCACTAGATCTATTCTGAGTACTTTTTCCTGATGATCAGATGGTAATATTGTATGAGCTCACTAGATGTATTCTGATTACATTTTCCTGATGATCAGATAATAATATTGTATGAGCTCACTAGATCTATTCTGGTCACTTTTTCCCTGATGATCAGATGGTCATATTGTATGAGCTCACTAGATCCATTCTGGTCAGTTTTTCCTGATGATCAGATGGTCATATTGTATGAGCTCACTAGATCTATTCTGGTCACTTTTTCCTGATGATAAGATGGTCATTGTATGAGCTCACTAGATCCATTCTGATCACTTTTTCCTGATGATCAGATGGCCATATTGTATGAGCTCACTAGATCCATTTTGATCACTTTTTCCTGATGATCAGATGGTAATATTGTATGAGCTCAGTAGATCTATTCTGATCACTTTTTCCTGATGATCAGATGGTAATATTGTATGAGCTCACTAGATCCATTCTGATCACTTTTTCCTGATGATCAGATGGTCATATTGTATAAGCTCACTAGATCCATTCTGATCACTTTTTCCTGATGATCAGATGGTCATATTGTATGAGCTCATTAGATCCATTATGATCACTTTTTCCTGATGATCAGATAGTCATATCATACGTTTATCTGTGCGTGATGGAATTTTGGCAGAAGTCGTTTGTAAATTAGTGAGTTTATGCTCAAGTCTTTGATTGGACAGTTTACTTGTGAAATAACCAGAGAGAGGTTGTTCTATCTGGCTACTCTGATACCTCAGACTACCATAGATTACAAAACCAGACATACATGTATTTGACATGAAATTTTAGCATACTGCCTCCTTCGTTTCATGGTTAGAGTGAATGCTTAGTCTAATAGGTTCCTTTATTAAATGTTATAGATATTCAGTTATTAGTTACTGCCATTCAAATGACTGAGATACCCTTATGTACCTATTCAATTTTTGTTGAAATGTTGTATCTCAATTTGACATTATGGCTAAGAACATATCAATCTATATATTTTACCATTATTGTATCCATATATGAAGGAAAAAAAAGAAAGAAATTGCCCACAAGATTTTGCTAGGAATATTTTTCAGGCAAACTGTAATTAAACAAATTCAATGTAAAAATGAACATGTAAATATAATTGTTTTGAAACGATAATAGCTGAAAAACGTATTTGTTCTTGACCAATAACACAATGTCAAGTGGTTTTCAATAAAGAAGTGTCAAAGATGGTGCAATAAAAGTCAGTCAGAGGAAGAGGATTAAGTAATGGTCAAAGAGGGGAAAAGGATTAAATAATGGTCAATCAAGGGAAGACTAAGTAATGGTCATCGAGGGCAGAGGATTAAATAATGGTCAATTGGGGAAAGATTTCAGAACAAAGTGCTCTCTACTGCAATGTTGAAAGAAATCATAAGGTGTGTATTTGTCAGCATTAAGTATTTTACTGGTGTATAATTATGGAAGGTATGTTACAAAAATGATTTAGAAAATCTTATTGGTGTTCCTGTCAATTTTATTCTGACTCTACCTAAATACTATCTATAACTGACAGTGTTATGTAGGTAACTTAGGTCCATTCATTTTGAAGATTCTAGCTCCATTTGTATGCTCCTGGAATCAAAGATTTAGGGGCGTCTAATTTTTAGACAATCTATCTGTTGGTCTGTCTGTTTGTTTGTGGCATAAAACCTTTAATATGCTGCATAACTGTAAGAGATAAGAGATTTCACATGTATTTTCCTTGTGACAAGGTCTCCTGTTGGTACAATAATTTTTGACCTTGTTACCTTGACCATGACATTTGACCTATGTTTGAAAACTTGAATATTAGATATATCTTTTGAATGGTAAGTGATAGAGCTTTCTTATTTCACAGGTGTACATTACTTGTGACTAGACCTTTCCTTCTGTATCAAGATTTTGACCTTGTGACCTTGACCTTGGACCTAGTTTTAGGATAACAGCTTATACTAACAAAGTTGCCGCCGACAGCATTCATATTTTCACAAATACAGCTTGTTAGCCGTTTGTTGGAGGGATTACATGTGAGCCATCTAGTGATCCAAGATACATGTGTTACAATCATTCATAGAAGTTATCATGAAGGAGGGTACTGCAAAGCCAGACACATCCTCACATATATAACCTTGGGGTAAGAATCTGACTCTTTTACATGATAAGTAACAAGTTCAAGAAGTATGAAGCAGATTAATTTTAATAAGGACTTTCAAGCCACTCAATAATTCTTGTTATAGGCTAACTGTAATCTCGACTTACGGGACCTTGAGTTAAGGTCATGACACACATTCTTGACTCCTAGATAACAACTGCGGGAAGGATCAACTTGACAAAAGCAAGTATATGGATTTTATAGACTAGAAAATAAATTTCACAATTAGCTGTGACATTGGAGGTATAACGTTTAGTCAAGGTTAAAACATTCACATCTCATGGGTAACAACTTTTCAAGAAGTATGATGCAGACTAAAGCAAGCATATGGGCTTTTTTTTAAATTATTGGAAAAGAATACTTCGAGTCTGTCATCCTAACCTTGGATGGTCAAGCCACTTCTTTGCTTCATGATTACTGCAGATAATAAGTTTTAAGCATGAACTTGAAGAAGCTAAACATGAAGGTTTTAAACATTATACAAGTATTTCATGCGATGACTTTTTGCAGCCATGAACATGTTTCTTTGGTAAGGAAAGTGTGAATTATTAACTTGATCAAAGCCTAAATGTAGAAGCCTAAACAATAGGAATGGGAGAGATGTACATGTAGCATTAATATTAACCCCCCTACAACAAACATGTACGAGGGAATAGTAACTGTAGACTTCAAACATAATTGTTGTATACAGTACTGTACAGTTGTTTTGTAATTTTTCCCACCACCACAGTTAGCCACATCCAGGTGTAAATTTACACAATACACTGAGTATTTTACAAAAGTGTGAATGAGTACAGGTAAATTTCCACCTGGATTCTGTGATTCCGAGTGTTTTCCCCACTGTGTTTTGTGCAATTTCTCCAAAATACTTGGACTGAACTGTACGTCATTCTTGGGGAATTTCCTGTACATACATCTCAGACTGACCTGCTATCACTGTAACTATTAGTAATAGTAACATTACTTCAAGTATCCCCTAGCAGCAAAACAAAACATGACCAGTGCCATAAATTGAGACAGGCATATATCATTGAAAGGATAAAAATTTGTAAACTGATTTTAATTCCCTTTTTGTCTATTCTAAAATGAGAGTATTAGATCAATCTGCTTTAAAATTCTGCAATGGTCGTTTAAAGAATTAAACTTCTCATTTTAACGAACATAGCCTCACAGACTGTGAAGAAACATGGTGAGAAAATCATAAAGGGACACTGCCTAATTATATATGACTAGAAAGAAAATCAAATTGAGTTTTTAGAATTTATTTTATTTTACAGACATGGTCAAATTTTTATTATGTACAAATAGAATACTATTCTTCAGATCTTCCAACAAACTAGTCGGTAACAATACATTTTCATCTCATATTCTTAAGAGAGACAAATGAAGAAGATAATTTACATTCTATCAACTTTATAAGAGAGGTAAAATACAAAACATACAAATATTTATGTATATGTATATATCACAGTTCTTGCCATATTGTCCTAGAAGTTTGTGATGAAAATTGTCCAAGGTCCAGATATACTATGTGGGCATATCTTGTGATACTTGGAACATATTATGTGAAGTTCAATGAATCGGTAACAATTTGTGACTTGTTGCAGTATCCAAATTGCACTGATGATGGAAATTTGAAAATTAAGTCTAAATTTGATTATCCAATCATTCTGCAGCTTGTTCTGTTTGCTCCTCCCCCTCTGGAGCAGCCTCCTGATTAGCTGTTTCTTCCTGTGCTGGTTCCTCTTCTGGTGCTGCTTCTTGGTTACCTGATTCATCGTCTTCCTTTTTCTCTTCTTCCTTTTTCTCCTCTTCTTTTGCCTCTTGATTTGATTCCTCGGTAGCGGCTGTTTCTGCTGGTTCTTCTTTCTTTTCTTCAGTTGTCTCTCCTCCTGCTTCATCTTTCTTTTCCTCTGCTGGTGCTACAAAAGATGTACGAATGAATCAAAATATCTCTTTTTACACATTTAACTATTTTAAGAATTTCCGGGTGTGAAAATAGGTAATGTGACATCACTGGGATAATACACAAACGAAAAGCCATTTATGAACTTTGACCAGTGCAGATGAACAAGAACTCTGTTCATTCCCCTCATTGGATAAAACTTTTGGACAAAATTTTAACAGAAATATGTTTACTTATAACAATAATGTTTCAATTTAAAAATGTATCTACAAATGCTTCCCTAATATACATGAATAAATTGTTCTCTTTTTTATATTTCAAATAATTTTAAAATCTATGTATATAATCAATGATTTTACTGAAAAAGGCACAATATACATCAAGCATTTTTAAAAGAATATTTTTTGTTTTAATTTCATAAAAGGACTAACAAACATTTACTAACTATATTATTTAAAAACAACATTGAGGCATTTAAAGCAGACAAAAATAATGATAAATGGTAGGATATCAGTATCAAGCAAATATGCTTATTGAAATGAATTTAGGCTAACAAAATGTCATTACACTTGAAATCTATCATACTATTGTTGATATATTTTCTTTATCATTGGGAATTTTTGTAAATCAAAAATGCACTGTGAAAAGAGTTTTCAATAGGGATGGTATTCATGCTCCTAGCAGTGATTTATGACATTTTAAGAAAAAGAAAACAAAATTGCTTGCAAGGATTCATGTCTGTTAAATCTGAGTTTAATGGAAACACCATATTGGATGTTGTAATTGGAATATAAAATGAAATGTCTAAAACCAAATATCTAATAAAAACATAAGGATAACATTTGAAAATTTCAATGTACAACATTCAGCAATATATTTTCATTATGTACTTGAACACCACTTATAAATAACCTTTCAGTACATGTTGTACATGTATCTTAAAATCTGACAGTTTTTGCTTATTTTTTGTTAAGAATATTTCACATCATTCTAAGCACACAACATGGAACAGATAACCCCTCAATATTTTGACAAGGGAGTAAAATTTGCACTCACCCACTGGTATTGGCAACTAAATTCTACCTGTGGGCAACCATCGTCTACATGGTTGTGCCCACATGGCAAGTTAAGAAATCTGGACACAGACCGTTTTCTTTCACGCCGCGTCAATAATTTCTTACTTCACTTTCGCGTTCAAATCAAAACTAGTAACAGTAAAGCTATAGCACATCACTTTGTGTAAAAATGTGGCACTACATAAGTAGGGTTCAAAATCTGTTAAAAAAAATAGCAACAGGGGGAGTACAGACAACATTATTTTAAAAACTATGATGAGAATAAAAGAAAAAAAAATCTTTCAATTCTAATGATTAGATAGTAGACAGCTGGCAGTGGTTAATGAACACCACGGGCGGTAAGCCTCAGTTTGAGAATGATGTGAACTGTGAGGTTGAATCAGTGAGCAAGCCAGTGAATGAAAGTGAGAATGTAGGCATAATGAAAATGAGAGTGATATTGAAGAAGAATTGAATGAATCAGAGAGCTGAGTGTTAGGAAGATAGCTGGAAACAGATACATGTACTGGTGTTGAAAGAATGTGAAATAAAATCAAATAATGATAAAGAAATTAAATCAATTCCTTGATTTTGATATTTTTTCTGTGTGGACCCCTGAATTTTCTTTGATAAGAGTCCACATGGCTTCTGAAGTATTTCAATGAATTTTACTCCCTGCTTGACTATTACGTAATTGCACAACTCTGTATATGGACAGCAAAGGATCCTTAACTTAACATGCCCAATCAAATATAAACATGGAGATATGTTTAAAATCTTCAACAAATTTTTGTAAGTCAACATGCTCAAAATATAAAATTAACGATATGGAAGAAAACAAAATAAAGAAAAAAAACCCAAAACAAAAACAATTCACCCTTCCGTGATTCGCAAACGAATGTGCTTCAGTATATTTTCAATTGTTCTATCTATGACGTCATAGACAAATGCATTGTTTGTCAAAGTTTTGTCGGATCTCTGATAATGTCATTACAATGGAAAACTGCATTTTGTGGAAGGGTGAATAATACAAAATAAACAAAAAAAACCCAAAAACTGAAAACAGTAAACATGCAGCCAGGAGGAGACAACTCTTGGTCTCTATCACATACACTGGTAACATGCATATAGGCTAGAGGAACTATTGACAAACCTATCTAGTATTAACCTTCAAAGAAAGAAAGATAACTCTGGTGTAAAATTTATATATTTTATATGCATACAACTGTGAATATATTTTATTTCAGAAATCAAAATAATTCCCTTATCTGTACTTGAGTTATCCATTACATGAGAATACATATCTTTTTTTATTGTAAATTAATTTTACCTCCATCCATTGTAAATGTTGAAGAAAAAATACCCCAAAATCCATATTGGTGATTGTCTCGAAATAAAAGGGCTAGTCCATGTCAATTGAATAACAGGAACAAATCAAACAAAAAATCTGAGGTGTGATATAAATATTTTTGCTAGAGTAAGGCTTTGGAAATTATGAATGCGTTATGCGAAAATTATAAAATCCAACTAATCAAATTTAGATAAGACTTGGAAATCTAATGAATTAAAAAGAAAAGAAAAGAAATTACTTGATTTGTCTTAATACCCAGGACATCTGAACATATTTCATTTTCTTGGTATAACACTTATTAATACTTACTACACTTGTACTATATATCTACTTGTAAATTATATCACTATTTTAGACGTTATCAGTAATGTTCATTCAAAACTTTATTATCCCTAACAGAGAAGACTGGAATATTGCACAGGTTCTGAATGAAGTATTCAGCTAGACATTAGCAAATCACATGACCTACCCTCCTCCGATGCTTCCTTGGTTTCTTCTTCCTTGGTTTCCTCTTCTTGGTCCTCCTCGGATTGTAGATGAATAGCCGTGACCTGTCCTGCCTTCCATTTGGGTATAATGTTGGCTGATGGCTCGTCTTCCTCACCCTTATCCTCCTTTTCCTGGAGTAAACAAAGATATTTTGTTACCATGCATAATATCATCATTCACTGATCTATCACTTGCTACAGTAATTTTGATAGGCTACTTTTAGTTTACCTCCATCCACAAAATTTCTTCCCTAACATCATATCAATATGCTTTTATGTGCCTTTATCCTTGAGCAGGAAACCAGTAAACCCCCCCCCCCCCCCAAAAAAAAAAAACAAACAAACAAACAAACAAAAAAACAAAAAAACAAACAAAACTAGCTTTGGATACTTATTTTCCTAGAGTATATTGTAGGAAAAAAGATAACAATAAAATAAGGTGTGAATCTAATAATCTGTCATTCCTGATCACTACTTGTTGTAACATCTCATGTCTACAGACCTCTTATGCTGGAATGTTTTAAAAGCTAATGCAGCAGAGTATTTGTATGTATATAACATAAAGCTCACCCTTAGTGAGCAGATCAATAAGATTTTCAGAAAAAAAAAAGACAAAAAAAATTGAATTAGTGGCTCATTTTACCAAAGTATGATAAGGGATTACACAACACTACTAATACCATGTTTATTCATTTTCTTTTTTCTATTTACTTGTGGACCGGCAGGTAAGCAAACTCCAGATTTTAATCTTTTGCCAAACAGCATCACCATTAGCTAACAGTGATCTTTATCATGCTTTTAAACTTGTACACCAGAGAGGACATTGCATTTTATCCAAATGGTCCTTCCTCATCAATCTGCCTTCCATGTACCAAATATGAGAGGACATATAGGATGTTTTGTTTCGATTAACCATGGGTACTTTATTGAAGTGATCAATTGTTTTAAGCAATGTATATTCTAAATGACTTTTTGGTAAAGTAAAGCATTTTACAAAAAAAAAAAGTTCTCCAACTGTATAAATTTTCCACCATTACAGACATAGTTGTATGTATTTTGTAATTTGAATGAAATTAGAATTGACACATATGAATTAAGTTTTCTCCAAGTCACTCCTCAAGTCTATTCCATTATTTTACAGATTAAAAACAAAATCTTACTTGTTCAATAGGAATGTATTCACCATGCTGTTCACAACCAATATCAAACACATATTTGCCTTTACCCATTGGCTGAAATCAAACATTCATACAATTTTAACTTCAAACACACCAAAACAACGTATACAATATTCAAGATTTTCTATAATCCGTATAAAAAAATCTCAGCTCTCTTGAATATAAATATGATGTCAAAATTATACTTCTTAATTATTGAATGTATACCTTGTCTTCTTTGAATACTCCTACATATTTATGATTTGCATGAATAAGTTCTCCGTGTCCTTCCCTCTTTCCGTTTTGCCACCGGCCTACATATTTGGTTCCTGTAGCAGCGTATGTGTAGGTTCCCTGGCCATGTCGCTGATGGTCTCTCCATTCTCCTTCGTAGGTGTCTCCGTTTACATATGAGTATTTACCGAAACCACACCTCTGATCTTCAACCCAACTTCCTGGAAGTGTAAAAAAATAATACATCAGTAAGAAATATGCTTTCCCTATAAGATACAACCTAGTATATCATGTATACAAATTTAAATCTATCAAGTCTTTTACTGTCTGTGTGAACTCTGTCTCTATGTGAACTCTGTCTCTATGTGAACTCTGTCTCTATGTGAACTCTGTCTCTATGTAGGGGGTTTGCTTCTATATAAACCTATATAACAGTGAAAACTATGGTAATTTTAATTCCTAATCTAACATTGCATTTCCCTTAACCAACGCGAATTTAACTATGACATCACAATAGAACTATGTAATGGCTGTGGTAAAAGCTGGACCTGGAGATCCCTCTTTTGTAAGGAATACTCCTATACACCTTACCTTCGTCTTTTGTAAGGAATACTCCTATACACCTTACCTTCGTATTTTGAACCATCTGGGTAAATAAATGTTCCTTGACCATGTTTTCTGTTTTTTAGATATTCTCCTATATATCTGGCACCATTTTTGAATCTAAAAAAAAGAGCAATTTGATCAACAGTTTAGACATGATAGTATATTTACAGTATATATTTAAGCAAATCAGACCATAACGTGCATGTGAAACTTTCTTTTGGTTTAACAGGAAATTTCGCCTGGTAAAGCTTCATATTTCCGTGAATAAACAGAGAAAGTTTTACCAGATGGATCTTATCTTCACCAAATATTTTTGTTGGTCTGATGAGATTGTGCAAACACTGTCAAAATAATTTTGATAAATTACACCTTATCAACTTCACAGCAATATATCACTAACTTTATTATGGGATAAGGGTATGTTTTAAATAAACTGAAAAATATTTGTTCTGACATCGAAAATAAAATATTTATCATAATACAAGTACATGGTAAACAATCAAACGTCAATGTGGCATATTCACATCACTCGCATGAAACAACAAATGCACATTACTGATATGCAAATTGTAAGACTAGTAAACAAAACATAATGAGCATCTCAAATTCAGGGGCTATGGACCACAAACCTCTGTTGTAGCTATCTATTTTTGACTAAACCAAAATGATGATGTATGCTTTAGTTTATACGTGATAGTAAAGGGCATTCTAGCACTCAATTTTCCTTTCTTTTATGACCTTGCTACCTTTGTCTTAAATATTTTTACCCATTTTAGATTTCACCATTCTCAGAAGAGTACTACTTTAACTGTCCCTTAAACTTATTCATCACTAAATGGGTATGGGGGGGGGGCCTACCACCTCCCAACCAACCCCTGATAAACTGTTCAAATGCCAAGGGTCCACTCCTTTCAGAAATAATTGGCAGACACCAACATTGAGTCTGGTGATTTTGACAGCAACGGACAGTCATTTGCAATAATAACATAAAATGTAAACTTCCAGTGACCTATAAAGTAGAAACTTTCCCATTCTTCCCTCACAAAGCTGCTAGATTTTATAATTCCTACCTGTAAGTTCCCTGTCCATGCCTCTTTCCACAATCATACATTCCTTCGTATGTATCTTGATTTGGCAGAGTGGCTTTCCCATGGCCATGTCTTTCACCATCAGCATTTCTGTCTCCTTCATATTCCTATAAACCAGATGTTGTCAAGGGTTTAAATCAAATTTGAATCAAATACTTTGAAATTAAACTTAACCTCAATAAAAAAAATAAATGAAAACTTTGACGTTTTCATATTTGATGAAATCTTACCTGATATTTCTATCTCTACGTACAAATTTGATGTTGTTTATCATAAACTTTAAGAAAATCTCCTATATTGCTGTTCGATCAGTTGACCATTTTTCAAATCTATTGAGGAAATTCGCGCTATGCACCTGCAACTAAACATACACGATGCAAAAGACGGATTAAATTATATTTGCATAAATACTTACACCTAAGTATGGTCCCTGATCTTCCTCACCCTCTTCTGAACCAAAATCAGACATTTTGTTTATGTGGAAAGATAGATTTAACCCAAAACAGGAAAGGAAACGATGCCTGTTCACTAACGGTAACGGAGGATGTAAACACGCGTTGCTAAGAGATCGCCACCTATCGGCGAAATACAAACGCTAATGCAAGGTCGATCACAACAGGTGCGAGCACGTTACACAGAAGAGTTAACTTTCTTCTTAAACAATTACCGAAGTAGTCATTGATAAAAAAAAAAAAATCCGTGTAAATCTAGGGGTATACTAGAACTTACCACATTAAAAATGCTATATAGAAGTATATGTATGTACATCCTACCGTCCGCGCCACTCACCCTGGAAACTGGAAAATCTGGATTTTCAGTTAGATCTATTCATCTTCAGAATAATTTCAAAAAGGCAAAACCATTCGATAGATCTTGTTTGGTCGTAACTTTTGGTGTATGCTATATGTTATAAATTAACATAGAAAACGCCCTATCTAAAATGATTTTTCCCCATAAAATACGAATGCTTCTTCGTATAACATATAACTTACACGAAAAGTTACAACTAAACAAGATCTGTCGATTGATACTAATTTTGTAAAACTATTTTAAAAATAAACCAGTGAAAATCCAGATTTTTCGGTTTACCAAGTGAGTGGCGCGGACAGTACATTATTTCGTTTATATATCAGTTAAATGGTGTTTTGTTATACGCACTGCAGTAGAGTTGTCAATAGTATATTACTTTTTTTTTGTGGCGATAATATTTTATAAAAGAAAATATAGACCAAGTTGCAAGTTGTGGCTCTCCATTTTTTCAGACTCCGCCACTACATCAGAAGTTATATATGTCACCTACTTAAAGCTAATCCCTTTATATTCAATACAGCCTATACTATAAACAATTCTATTGAGATTGTGGGCCCCACCTCGATCTTTTTTTCAAGGCGAGGCTATGCCGTTGATCTCACCATCAGATATTTTTTCATCTATCACCATTCGTCGACATGCATGGTAAGACCAGAGATATACTTGTACAACACATGTGTTGTATGTCTGGTATGGTGACCCACCATGCAGGACCATAGTCCAGTAGTGTTCTAGCTCTTTGTATAAGTTGTCGACTAAATTCTCTAAAAATGAGATAAAGGACCTGCACGTGATGAAATCGCCGCTGAATTTCAGGCTTATTGTAAAAGAATTTATTTTGAGCTATTTCTGCTGCAAATAAAGCACAAGGCCAAGGGAATGTAGAACATCAAAGATTGAAGGAAAGCGAAATGCATGATGGAAAGTAAGCTGGTAAAATACAACAACAACACCGTATTCAGCACCCCTAAAATGAATTTATTTTATGTATTTCATGATTTTGGAGAAATAAAGATAAACGTGTAAAAATGGAATGCAAAAATTGTTTTAGGATTTTCCTCATTTCTCTCAGATCAAAAATGAAAAATTAGGGAGTTACACTGTTCGTAATGAAAGTGAGGTTGTTGTCGACCAGATCCGTCCAGGGTTGATTCCAGGATGTGATGATATATGTCGTAGAATGTGAGATAGATAACTTCATTTGACAATTTTCTTTTTCTGATAGGCTGCATAGATCGAAAAGACGAATACATCGAATTTATATAGAAGTAGGTGTCATAAGAATCAAATGTTGGTTTTGTTCTGTTTATGTTGTAAATACATGTATATATCACAAATAAAATATATACCACATTTGAACAACAAAATACAATTCAAATGACAAACTGCACAGGACAAACTGCAAACTCCTATAAATAGATGTCATCTGTATAGATCTGTGTGTGTTATTTACACAAAATGACACCACAATATATACCCATATAGATTTAATGTATTCTGAGAAAGAAGATATAAATAAATTTTTTACATAAAACTTTGAACAAATGGCAGGGGTGGAATAATGGGGAAAGGGGGGGGGGGGGTTTAATCACGTCACCCTCCTTAAATCCGCCAGTGGTACCCTCTATTGTGAAGAAAAACTTCATATAAGCTTAAAAAAAAGGCTAAACATTGAAGTGAAGTATAACGTTCAACTTTTGAGTACACTTCGTATTGGAAGAAGAAGAAGAAGAAGAATTTCTTACCTTGAGAAAATTCTAATTTTATCAAGTTCGTCGGTTGCGCGATATAGAAACTTTTGGGTCTCTTGTTAAACATCTTTATAGCACAACGATGGTAATTGTTTCGTATATTACTTCGTATATCACATACACAAAATACAACAGTTTACATACAATGTTTTGTATCTTAACTCCATTTCGTGTCTTTAATGCCCCAAACCTCATTATAGCCATTATCGGGGAAATATTATTGTGTATGTTGATGAACTTCTTTTCTTTCCCTATCCTTTCTCGTTTCTGTATCATATTAATCGATGCTTGACAGAAATATGCGTTATATTTATGTGATATGACATTGATTAGGGGTCATACTAACAAGGTGAAATGTAGTTTACAGACAAACACATTTACTTCAGAGACTTTAATCCGAGGTCATTTTCTTATTTTCATTGTAAACTATACCTCGGCAGAATAAAGTTTTATCTACTTTTCAGATATTGTACAACTTTAAGTCAAGTCATTCTCAAAGTTGGATCAATAGACCAGGGTCCGGCGCCATAAACTGAGAATATGCTTAAGTCAAAAATTCATATTCTTCTGTTCATCAATGAATTAATAACTGGGATTTGGATTTTATTTAGTTTTATTCTACTGATAAATAGAATTAAACCATTCTGTATGAGAATTTATTTGAACGTTTGACAAAGGAATAAATTAAAATGAAATATTTGACTTAAGTATACGTATTCTCGGTTTATGGCGCCGGACCCAGGGTCCTGACATGCTTTTGAATAATAATTCTGTAGTAAATTTGAAGAATGATAATATGCAACAGAAAGATGTCTGTTGTTTAATCTGGCATAGCAGAGACATATATACTTTTATATGTCTCTGGGCATAGTTATACATTTAATGTCAAGGTCACGATGAGTAAAAGTTCTGGACACTGTTTGGATTATAGATCTACAATGAGTTTGATGACAGAAGTTATGTAGTTCGTGGCCATGACTACGACCTTGAACCAAGGTTCTTTCAAAGTCACACTCGCAGTGAATTGATGGTGACATTAAGATAAACTTATTAGTGTAATATTTAATGCTGTGTTATTCTGACGTCATTGTTGTGTCTTGATCATAATAAACAACCGAGACAAACTCCCATGAAAAATGAATAGATAAAACCATAATTCCCTAGGATTTTTTTTTCAATCCAAACAAACCTCGGAGTCCGACAAAAATAAAAACTTAAAAAAAAGCCTAAAATATAGAAAACAAAACCAAAGTCCGTCTCCCATCCCCTTCCAGCAACCCTAAGAAAAAATAAAAACAACCCAACTTATCAGCTACTGGTATACATACATTGTCAAAATGTTTTCAGAGGAGTGAAGGTACAGACAATTTTCTAAAAACATTCAATACAATTGGTATTGACATGAAGCAAAACTACAGCTTCACCACCAGGAATGTCGAAAAGGGAAGTAACTCCAATTAAATTTCATGCATTCGTAAACTATCCATAAACAGGGAAATCATACGATTGAATTGATTTGAATCAAGATTGTTGAATATAATGTTTAGATATACTAAATTATACTTCTAATGCACCAAATATAATATTTGAAACGAAAACACAACCAAGAAAACGAATTACATGAATGTCATTTCATTTAATGTGCATGTGCCAGAAATATCTGCTTATTTTAAATAGAACAGACAGCACAAGTAATTTCTCGACCGTTAACATACGGGGGACATTTTAAAGATCCGCATTGACCCTCCACCTTATAAAACAATTTTCCGTCGTGATTTGCATGTCCTCCATGTATTTTATCAGGAAGAGCGTCGATACAGGTATATTTGGTAGCAGCTTTGTGGGCATGATATCCGGCCATGAGGTACCCCGTGTACTCCAAGGACCATCCTTTGTGGCATGTCTTCTTGGCTGAAATGTAAACATTATCCATCATTTAGGTATAATTTTTCTTTGAATGTTCTTTTATATATAATACACTTTGAACCAATTATACTACTCTTGAAATGTAGGAACCACCCTGGGTGGAGGGAGGGAGGTTACTTTCTATGGATGTTCAACCTAAAAATAATTCACCAAAAATGCAAATGTTATACAAATGATAATGAATAATAAAAGAAGATAAAGAAGATAATATTTTAAAATTTATATTTCAACACGTTCCAACGAGGGTTTCGATGTTAAGTATGATAGTTGTACATGTAATGGGCGACATCTAAAACTATCTAACACCCAACACCCCCTTTTTCCGAAGTTTTTTTAATGTATCGAATTATGTAGTTGTGATTATTATTATTAGTATTATTATTATTATTATTATTATTATTATTATTATTATTATCATCATCATCATCATCATCATCATCATCATCATCATCATCTTTTTTTCATTATTTCTTCTCGTCGAATTATTCTTCGAATCCTTACACACAACATACAATGTACAATACAAGGTTTCTCACCAGGAATCATGATAACCGTTGATTTTCCTCGTCGCTTACACACGGCACAAGGTACGTCGTGGTCACTCACATGTTTTCTGCTGTCCTGTAGATGGTGGAGTTCATACTCTGCTCCATATATATATGCATTGTTCCCGTCGTTGCCATCAAAATGGTGACCCCATTCTGGATCAGGAGGTAAACAAAGCGGTTCTACTGCGGCTCCGCTATGTGTATAGTGCGAACCACCAACCCAACCTGTAACACAACACGCCGACTGTGATGAAAGTGAGACATGGCATTTGGAGACATAGAATGCTATCCCAGAATAGGAGGGGGAAACATATTGCAGTGTGACCTTGGTGTGACGGCCGTAGATGTATCGTACGGTGGTATCTGTAGGTCACGGTCATGTCTGAATTTTTTCTCGGTAAAAGCACAGGGCTATCGGCTCGTTGCTCCCCCGTTAATTACATCAATATGGGGGGAGGGGGGGGGGGGGGAGGGCAACGAGCCGAAAGCCCTGTGGTAAAAGTATCAAAACAATCGATGAAAAGTCAAGCGACACCAGGGGTCAGTTGTTCGAAACTTTAAATACTGGTTAAACTAAACAATGGTTGAATTTCATCTGACTACATCTTTGAAGAGAATAGACTTTAAAGCATAGTCTGTGTACTGACTTGTAGCATATGAAACAAGCTTTTATACAGAAATATTATACATTAAAGTTATTTTCTACCAAACTTTAACCAATGGTTGGCCTAACCAGTGGTTAAAGTTTGGAATAACTGGCCCCAGGTTACATGGTTGAGGTGGACAAACGAAGCGGGAACGATAACTGTGGGTACGGATTAAGTTTTCCCATTTAATGTATATTCGTCCACCATTAATTGCTGGAAACTACTATAAAAGCTAAAGTAAATCGGAGGTGGTGGTATTACGTGCACCAAGCCAGAGAGATATACTACTTTCAGTCGAATTGTGAGTGATATTCGACCGACAATGTTTAAGTTTTTTTTTTTTCAATTGCCGTCCAATCTCTATATAAGAACAATTCAGACCCAGGTCTTATGCTTGGGTATAACATTTCGGACTACAATCCGTGAAGAATAATCTTTTCTTGTTGCTTTGCTGAAATTGATATGAGCCAATGAATAAACGAAATATATACCACATACCTGAGTAAACTAAATCTGCATGACTTGGACAGGTAGTCCGTCCCCAGCGTACGTATGTTATAATATTACCTGAAAGTACGATTCCGTAGTGGTTACTGGCAATAATAACGATAGTCCTTGATTGTAATTTTATAGGAAATGATCATAAAATTAGTTTTTATTCATGTATGGTTCCATTGTTCTTTTGAATGTAACAGTGAATGGGACAGTAGACCTACGCTTAAAAATCCAAAACTACTTTTGTCAGGTCCGTTTACATACATGTAAGTCTAAATTTCTGTGCAATGAAACAGGCATATGCTGCAACCATATACGTGATATAATCTCAAGGACAAAAAATATGTGACCAAAGCATATAATTAGGAAATATAAATTGACTTCAAATATATTTACCACGATTTCTATTAAAATCGCGAAGATAGTTTTTGACATTGTCTTCCGACTTTTTAAGCTCTTTTTGGACACTGCCACGTAGAGTTTCCATTGACGCTTTTAATCGCTTTTCCAGTGCGTCAGCTTGGTAGACACCTATAGGGGATGACTGCTGTCCTGACAGATATCCTTGTAATATATCTCTACATCCTTGATCTGCTGCTTTCCCGCTGTATACAGCTCCAATCACAAGGAGCAGGTTAAAGTTCAACATCTGTAACACAGTCTGATTTAACTCCGTAAGTATTGAAAAGAAGTACATAGTACTATAAGTATTGCTCTTAGAAACATTGCTTTTGTTGAATTTTTAACTTATACGGAAATGTCAATCGTTACTACTCGGACAATTTTAACCTAAATCAAATTTAGAAGAAATTCCTAATTAAGCCGGTGTAACATCCGCCAGTATAGGTCGCTGTCAAGTTGTTGTCATTGACGATCTGTGGTCGACTATCAGTTCGAATTTGCAAAATTCAACTAATTATTAAAAAGAATAAAGTAAAGGATGCTGAAATATTGAAAACTGTATGGTAGTATCGATATTGCCGACAGGCTATTCGCTGTTGATATAAGTTGTCATGTGATCGCAAACACTGCAAGATTTCTCCGACCAGTCTATTTTTAGGCTGCCATAGCCACTGCGATCATTTTGTTTTTGGTCGAAAAAAGCGAAAAAATCCGAGTGAACAGTCTTTTGTGTCTTTTGAATGAAAGATTTAGGTAGGAAAACACAAAATTTCGAGAAATGGATTTACTTCTCATCCAGACCTTCAGTGTTTGACAGAATAGCGACACAAATCGATGCATTTACATTAACTGCATTTAAATAAAAATATATATCTCTATAATCTATAACTTTAAAACTTACATTTCTGTTCCGTATAGTCAGTTCAACGGTTGAGAAGCTTCAAAGAGCATAGAATTAATCACCATATCATGGAAAAAACACAACTTATATATAGTTTTGATATTACACATCGCATGCGACATATGTTTCTAATATTTTAATGATATTTAGAATGCACTACGGAGCGACCATAAATGTGTCGAAGATTACGGATATAGTAACATGTATATAATTATCATATCTCTGTCATGTAAGTACAAAGATCAACATACCTTACAATTGTCATAAAATTTGATATCAATGTACACATTAGAATTTACATCTTATTTATCATATGTACTAATTTGTGTAAATTTCATATATCATACAACACAATCCGTTTCCAGCTGAGAAGTTCCGTTGCAATACATGGGAGTATAAACCATACACTGGAATGGAACTTCTTTCTTTTATACTTTTATTTTTGTTTTTTATTTTTGTTTTTGGGTGGTATTTTGTTGTTGTCGTTGTTTTGTTTTGTTGGTTTTTTTTTTGGGGGGGGGGGGGGGAGGGGGGGTTGTTTGTTTGTTTGTTTGGTTTTTTTTTTCTTTCTTTCTTTTTTTTTTTTTAGTTTCTCTCTACTTATATTGGGGCTAATTTTAACTCTAAATAGGAAAAAATGATTTTTCTTTACTTGTGTCAGAGAGATATTTGCCTGCCTGTAATACCAACTCATACAACAGGGTCAGGGGATTACAATATGGAACCCTTCCGTCGAATGTGATGAGAGTTAGTAGATGCGCAGTGTTTCTTTTATTTTTTCTTTATTTGTCCTGCATCTCCCTTCCCATTTCATGTCTCGTCCGAAAGACATGATCACCATGACTGAGTCAGACCCTGGGTCTCTCGGTTACCTCATCCATTGAGCCACACCGGATTCACATTGTTCTTAACTCTTTACCACATGTACATTTATCATAACCCACTTTATATACACATTCCTGGATCATTGAATGAATTTATCGAATATATTCTACAAAACAATGTTTGCGGATTCACAAATTTTGTAGAGAAGTGGATCCATTCCCGATAAACATTTTTTCCCGAATGATTCTAATACGTCACGACGAAAATATTTCCATTTTTGCAGAAAAAAAATACAAAGAAAAGCAATGATTCCGAGTCTAAAAACGGTACGCGAAAGGACTATAAACAACACAATCCAGTTGTCCAATCTTAGTACTTCCCTTTCTGGTCGAGCAGATTAATTTGTCTATTTACAAATTTTCGTATAATCTATGCATTTGTTAGCAGGGGAGTAGATAATATTCATGAGCTCTCGTTTTACATCTAACGATAAGGTACACGGAGTACCCGCACTCGCGACCATGTTTTCATTATTTTTTACAATTGTTTATACAATGAACGAAATAATTCTCCCCACCTATGACATAAAGTATGCAACCACTTGACTTATTTTGATTAAACGTTGAAAGATGAAGAAATCAAAACAACCTACTACAAAATACAAACAAGACGGTCTTTTTACAGAAATATTAATGTTCAGCTCTTTAACTCCAATTCCTAAAGTACAGAAAATACCACTATCGAAAAACAAATATTGTCATCAAAGGTGTGCGATAACATGTGTTGCAGACTATGGAAATCTGCAAGTGTAAATTAAGAAAGAAAAGTTGCTCGTTGATTACTAACGCACGTTCGTGAAAGCAAAAGAACGGTGATTACTGTACGCGGATCACGAGGAAGGGGGACAGGATGTGACCAGATCCACACTAATATTCGGTATCGACAACTCAATGGGAGTGCTTCTGTTCTAGATAGGTAACATTTCATCAGACCTCAAAATTGGACCAATCTCTCAAATGTAAATTGAAGTGGTGGTTGTAATTAAGTGCCTAGGACATGGTGGCATATGCAGCAAACCCATCCGGATCCTCAGTAACCTTTTATGTGTTCCTCAGGAACCTTCTATGTGTTATCTTGTACCATGATTCGTTTTTTTTTTTTGTTTTGATTTTGTCCGAAGAACAGAGACTGACAAGTAGATACCACCCTTAGTGTGTCCTTCAAGTTATTTAATCTTATGTCTTCAATACTAATTTACCGTTTGTATGATGCAGGTGATTATTTCAAAACAACAGCAATAGGTGGGATTAGGGGTCAAGGACGAGTAAGCATCCCTTACAAACCGGTCATACTTGTTCTGAGTCTTTGGGATCAGGTGTCACGACGATGTAAGTATTCCCTATAAATCGGTAACACCTGCCGTGAGTCAGTGAGATCACGTGTCTCTGAAAAGGAAGCATTCTCTATAAACCGGTCGCACCTGCCGTAATTCACTGATATCAGGTGTCATGGAGAGGTATGTCATCCCTACAGACCGGCCACACCTACCGTTAGTGGGATCAGGTGTAACGGGGATGTATTAATTCTCAAAAGGCCGACAACACCTGCCGTGAGACAGTGGGATCAAATGTCACGGAGAAGAAGGCCGTCCTCATAGACCGGTCACACCTACCGTTAGTGGGATCAGGTGTCACGGGGATGTAAGAATTCTCTAAAGACCGACAGAACCTGCCGTGAGACAGTAGGATCAGGGGTCACGGAGATGTAAGCATTTGCTATAGAACAGTCACACCTGCCGTGAGTCAGTGGGATCAGGTGTCACGGAAAGGTAAGTCATCCTTATAGGTCGGTCACACCTACCGTTAGTGGGATCAGGTGTAACGAGAATGTAAGAATTCTCTTCAGACCGACAACACCTGCCATGAGACAGTGGGATCAGGTGTCACGGGGATGTAAGCATTTCCTATAGAACAATCACTCCTGCCGTGTGTCAGTCGGATCAGGTGTTTCGGGAAAGTAAGCATTTTTTATACACCGGTCACACCTGTTACGAGTCCATGGACTTCAGGTTTATGGTAGGACTACCATTCCCTGTTGACTATGACCTGCTTCAATAATGTTTTCTTTTAACATCGTATTCATTTTCAAAACTCTTATTTTGCTATTTAGATTTCTGAAGAAATTGATAAAGGAAATCGTTGTTAAGAAGAGTGCGTCCTTAATTAAAACAAGGGCCTTAATTGTGATATAGTTTCGAGATCGATAATGGTTATGTGAGCACTGATGGAATGAAATGGAAATTGACAACAATAAACAGCGACATTCTTATTGATGTTGTTTCCCTTTATGTATCACAGGTTAATAAATACTTCAAACAAGGAGCCATTAACGTTTTTGTGGCGTCGAATGAGATACATAGTACATGTAGACACTCATAATTGGGATAAAAAATGGTTGATTGATTCATTGATTTTTGTTTAACGTCACACCACGAATATTTCAGGTATATGGTGACGGCATCTGTCTGATGCAGGGAATACAAATTTTGACCTTTGCAACAGACCCACTCGAAGCAGTGAGGGATCTTTAACGTGCCATGCATACCACGACACGGGGCCTCGGTTTTACTGTCTCATCCGAAAAACAGAACACTGGCATGACCAGAGCAGGACGCGAACTCCGGCCTCCCGATCAGAAGTCCAGCGCGATACCACTAGGCCATGCTGGCTTGGTAAAAAATGGAGAAGAAGGAAAGAAAGGAATGAATGAAGGAAGGAAGAAATAAATAAAAAAAAGAAAGACGATAATCCTAAAAAAATGGGGGGATATATACCAAGCAAATAAACACAACAGTTTTACTATTTTTAAACTACCAAGCAAATAAACACAACAATTTTACTATGTAACTATTTTCCAAACTCACAAACAAGATAACAAATGAGGTGGCAAGGCGAGCGTTATTTCTTCTTGAGTTCTCGTACTATAGGCATTATTAGATACGGGTAGGCAGGGTGTGAGTTGGGACATTTAAAATCCTTTGATTTCGTTATCTGCAGAATTCCACCGCCGCCATTATCTGGTGTACCTGTTCATTACGAAGGTGATAGCGTCAGAAATGATTGATGCAGTGAAATGATTACGACATTGAAATAGCGGGCCATTCCCCGGATGTAAGCTCTATTTGTAATATTCGTTATAAAGGTGTGCGCTGCTTAAGTTGTCACGGAAATTATATTGAGTTTTCTGAGTGTTGGATTTTCTGAATTTATTTAATGGTAAGTGCAGGGAGAGTGAAATTAAACGGGTTTAAACATTTTAATTAACAATTTTCTGCGATATGTTGTTTTAATTGCTTCACCTTATACAGGTCCTTGTAGTTTTAATGTTTGAAAATATCGCTTTCTTTCGATATTATTTGAGCTTTGAAGTTTATCCTGAAATATATACATTTATACATATAACTATACTAAAAAGGTATGGAATCAGAATTTTGCAATGTTTTATTTCATGATACATACTCCCGATATATAGATGTACATTGCTGGTCTCTCATAATCAATGGTATTTTAATGTAAATTTATACGAAGGGTTACGACACTAAAAAGGTCCTAAAAAGTCTATACCAAACTTTTAATATTGTAGATTATAGAACCATGGGCAGTTGATGTCTTTGAAATTCCAGTTTCTATGACTCTGAATGTCTGTCTGTCTTTCTCCCACGGACACGTCTTCATTATATTTTCGGCCCCTGGGTTTTTTGAGAACAAAACTAAGATTCGTCTTGAAGAGAACTTCAAACTTTTCGCATATAGAGTGTATGCATGATGTGATAATATGTTAAAAATACAGGGTTTTTTTTTCTCTAAATTTAGTATATTAAATTATAGATGGAATTCAGTGGCGGATCCAGGAAAAAAAGGGGGCACACATGTGGAAGTCAATTATTAACCAAAATAGCCATTTTCGGTGCCAAGTCTGGAGTTTTTCTCATATTATTTGAGTGTTTAACCTTAACGTGTATAAATGCCATTTTGAAGAAAAGGGCGAAACAACCCCCCCCCCCCCCCCCCCCCTATCCTGACTGCCCCACTGGAATTCTGTGGTGTGTAAGAAGCTGACAGAAGACGCCTTCCCGTCTTGGGTTTCTGTGGTTTCACATAGTTGTACTTACAAAGTTGATATTTCTGTAACTTACAAGGATGGGGTGTACATATAATCATATTGACATGCGGAAGGTCTCTGATGTTTGGCAGTATTTGTACTGCATTTTGCCCGCCATCTGACTGCGAGATGTAGTATGAATATGGATGATTATTATCATTACACTAGAACTATTCAGAATATCTATATCATAACGATATTGCAGGACATATGTATTTTGTAAATATTATAGAAATGAATGGCTCAGTATGAGATAAAATAAAATAAGATCAAATAAAAAAGAAAGTATGAATGAAAGAAAAATGAAAGATAGATAGATAGATAGATAGATAGATAGATAGATAGATAGATAGATAGATAGACAGACAGACAGGTAGGTAGGTAGATAGATAGATAGATAGATAGATAGATAGATAGATAGATAGATAGATAGATAGATAGATAGATAGATAGATAGATAGATACACGTAGATAAATAAACAAATAAGGAATGGATGGATTGATAAGTAAACAATAAATAAATACATAAAAGTAAGTAACTAGGGACGTGGTATATATACCGATCTACTCTCATTTCCTTTGCACCCTCTATACATTATTGAAACTTGAAACACAATTAGGAACAAATATACAAATGAAAATCGGCACTGGCGCCAGCATTCCTTAATTTGTTTAAATTAAGTTTCACCGTGCAACAACAGTCTTTATAATGGTAGATATAGATGATCTTTGAACATATCTAGAATTCATCTTGCTAAAGAGCATATAAACAAACACACAAATAAATAAATAAATACATGAATAAATAAATACATAAATAAATAAACTAAAATAGAGATATGCATAAATAGAAAAAAAAACAAACAAAAACAAAGACAAACAAACAAACAAACAAACAACAACAACAAAAAAGAAAATAAAAAAGAAAAGAAAGCGGTTTCGAATAAAACTGTAAAAACTACAAAAGTACACGGAAAGACACTAATTTGATTGAGAAAATAAAACAAAAAACTAAATAATATAATTCAAAGCAATCTATGTGGATGTATATGTGGTGTGATCATGCTGTGAACCAAATTGTATTACAAATCTTTACGTATACGTGGTCATACAAAACGCTCGTCGTTTATTAATGAATTCTCTCAGGAAAATAACAATATGTATTAATTAAAATTTTCTGAACAACAAATCTCGGATTTGACGATAGATGCCATAAATCAAAGTATTAAATCTGTGACCACCGACTAGAGAAAGATCTTTTTATCTTTAAAGCTCCAATTGAATAGAAAGTAATTGTAAATTTTCATCATCAAAACGATGTATAAAGGAGCTCTGGTGAGTAGATTAAAACGGCGAATTTGTTTGTTTACACGGGCATTGGCTACAGACACCCAAAGAGTTATCTCCCCATGTTTGGAGTTATTTCCCTTGTTTAGCACATAGTTCCCTATTATGAATTATCAGGGTCTCAATGGATTCGAGAGATAAGAATGAAATACTGAATAGCAGGTTATTTATCTGGATAGCGCTTACTTAATGTCGAAAGATCAAGAGAAGAATGAACTGGTTATAAGGGAATCCAGAGAGAGAGAGAGAGAGAGAGAGAGAGAGAGAGAGAGAGAGAGAGAGTTGCTTTTAAAACATTGTCACGTATGTAAGTAAGTAAGTATCCTTTCGGAACGGAAAAACATGACAAAATGTTGTCTGTTTTGTATTTTGATACTTTAATTGACTTTTATCATGTTTATAGTGCATGTCCTTGGCGATTTGTGTCATACAGCTTGGTCAGATGTCTTCTGTCTTCTCTTTTATCAACTTAAGTAAATATAAATTAGTAAACGTGACAAAGACTTAACAAGGGATGAAGGAGGGTAGTCAATTGAATTATAGGCCAAAGTGTGATTGGAGAAGGAAAAGGTGTTCCGTGTACTTTACTTAATTTTCCGAACTTGAGCACGTATTTCTGTTTGTTTTGTTTGGTATTCTGTAAAATACATACATGTTGTGTCATGTAGAAAGATAATTAACTTGTTTTATTCCTTCGTATACTATGACCGCAACGGGCTATAATGGCAATGCCCCCCCCCCCCCCCCCCCCTTTCCCCACTCATATGATAGATAACTCGTACATGTATTAAATATTGCCATTCCTTTATAAAATAACATCTTCTGTATAATGATTTATGTATATAGATAATCTATTTTAAAACAAGGGGGGGGGGGGGGGGCTTGCTGAAAATGAGAGGGCCCATCGTTAATTTTTGCAAAGGAAGAAAGGGCGGAAGATGGAGGTGGTCCCACATTAAAGGTTTTTCTTTCGTAGAATTTTCCATAGAAATACAGCATCCATTCCAACTTCCTGGGCCCGTTTTCACTGTGTTATTACAAAGAAACGTATTCGTGATACATGTATGTTATTTCTAATCTAGATATTTCGAGATACAAAAATATCCGTGATCCGTGATTTCTGATGAACACTGACCCGTGGATTGCAATGAATTTCGACTATAATGAGAATGGACTTCACAGATTCATGATAATATCATTATTCAGACTTACATGTATGTATCAAAACTGCCGTGAGATGAGGATAACGAGGGACTTCCCAGTCGCATGCTTCATTCAAACTTTATTCGTGAGACAACAAAAGAATTGTCATAAATTATTTTATATCTTATTTTTCTTATTTTGATTTTATAATTGTGATAATTATGAATATGATAAACGTCAGTGGCTGATCCATGACACCCCCCCCCCCTCCCCCAAGAAAAAAAAGGGGGGGGGGGGCACAAGTGAAAATCAAGTATTAAACAAAATACTCAGCCATTTTGGATGCAAAATCTGGGGTTTTACTCATATCATTTGAGTGTTTTAACCTTATCATCTTTCTATGCCTTGTAAATTTTTTGGCGAATAGGGGAGGGGGGGGGAGCTATAATTCCGCCACTGAAGGTTGAGGGAATTGCGGATCTGGACTTTTTTTAATTTCACAAAACAGGATTCATGTCTCAAACATGTCATAAACACTAATCTTAAAGACATTAATTTCATTTAAATTTAAATATGAAAGAAAGGAAGTAAAAACATTAAGTACAAATTGCCGCACATTTCCTCTTTTACAAAAATATAAAACTCCATTAGTTATATAATATAAACATGAAAGAAAGAAAAAAAAAAAATTAAGTACAAATTGCCGCACATTTTCTACTTTAAAACTATAAAACTCCATTAGTTATAAAATAGAACTTAGGAAAAAGTTCGTCTTCAAATACATTCTGTTACAAAACAGCCGGGATTATTCTCTAATATATCCGATGGGCGGCATATCGGTCGTGTATGTCTTATTTACCTTTGTAGACGACATAGTCAAACAGGGCCATTAAATACGAATCCAAGTCTCTTGTTCATACACCCATTACAAAATTTTAAGGAGGAAAAAGAGTACAGGAGCGAATCCAGCTACTGAGAAAGAGGGAGATACATCCCAATGATTGCATTATTCTCAGTTTTATGCAAATTTGATCAGTAAGGCTCTACAAATCATGGTGTGTTGGTGTTCGAGGAAAAACGAGTTCTCTACTGGATGTTTTCTTAGCTAGACCGTAATTTACAAGTAGCTGGTCGTAATTTTGAGAATAACTAAATGCTTTTTTAAAAACAGATTTTTATTTCTAATTCTTACTTATATTTCATGTATTTAATTCTATTCTATTTCAGTAGATATTATTCTTTCTTTTTGTTTTTATGTTTACACCAGAATTCAAACTGTTATTTTTTTCTTCTCTGAATAAGCGCAATGTACTGAATAGGGGTTAAATGAATAGTGGTATGATGGGATTATGGAACTTTTATGAAAACGCGGAAATTCTTCATAACCTTAATTCTACGTTTAATTTCATGTCCCTGATTTCATACATCACATCCCTATCAGTATGGGCGTAACACTTTCCAAACACTAAAGGAGATTCCAATATCATAATAAAAAGGAAACATATAAGAATGTTTTTATGCCGCGGCATATATGGCCGGGGCATATACTAGTATTGTACCTCACCGTCATTTCGTTATTCCGTCATGATGCAGAGTGTCTTCGTAAATCATTTTAAACACTTGGGTGGATTTTAATGAAACTTGGTACAAAGATCTCTATATGTAGATTCGCATATTATAGGGGGGGGGGGAATCAAGTCTAATTTTTTTTTTACAGGAATTAGGACTTTTTGACTGAAACTTTGCTACCGGCGGGGACATTCGTGGAGCAACAACACATCTAGTCTTTTTTTCTGATACATAATAGTTCCCACTTAAATCTCCCCTGGATCTATCATCTGAAGATTTACAAATCTTAAAGTACATGTAAGGTCAATCTCTTTCAATCAATTATTGAAAATAAAATGTGTTTAGACTAATACAGACTTATATCCTGCTCTGCCACTTAAGGTTTCGTGCCCCGTTTAATAGCGAGATGCTATCACAGGTATTACTTCAGGTATACAAACCACTTAAGACACCTTTCTACCCATTATTCCTATTAGTAGTATTCATTTTGACGTTTACAGCTAATAAATGACATTTTGTAAGCTGATTAGGACTCCGATGTCTCTGTGAAGCACTCGTTGATCCTCGGGTATTTTCGATATCACATACATTGTGTTGATTGACTTTTATTGTAAATGTCATTCTATCTGTGAACCGATGTTGCGTGGGTTTTGACACTTACTCTACAGTGAAATTTCACATCCTCATGCGTGCCTTATCAAGCTTTTCTCGTAACTTCCGTTTATTTAGGTATGTATGACGGGCGTAGCTAGCCTACTAGGAGACGCTTATACAACTTCCGGGCACATGATCTTCTCATTGGGCTATCACGGCTTATGCATATCTAGCGTGGAACATGCGGTTAACCACGAAAATATGAAAGAAGAGAATTTTGGCTCTTATATTGTTAATTACAAGGTTAGCTATGAATTGGAATGTCTAGTCACTTTGACTCATATGTACCATCAAAAATATTTTTGAGATATCAAAGGTACAATAGTGTTATAGTTGTTTTCTACAGGATTGATGCACAAAGGACAGCACTGGGTGCGCTTTAATAAATAAACAGAGAAATAAATAAATAAATAAATAAATAAATAAATAAAATTTCATTAAAATGTTGGTTCGAACAATTCACCTTCGTTAAAGGCAACAAGAAGTATCAAGATATTAGGCAAATTTCTGACGTTATGATATATGATGATAGATCTTGCTAGGTTCGGATCCAGAACCCTCTTCTCATGAGTTGAGCTAGCTTAACCTTAGTCTACCACACTATGCTTCCATTGCACATTTACAAATTCCGGAAAGTGATTTTAATTTAACCCTTATTTTTCATTTATAAAATAGTCATATCTCACGAAAGTACGGTTTCATATGATTATTTTGTTAAGTACAGAAAGTTCGTATCAATGATAGTAATTCCCCGGCCTTCGTATGACTCCGGACTTCGCCGAGATGTGACGTAAATAAATATCGATCTATACAAGGTGTGTTATTTACTTTCCTTTCAGTTAAGTGCACAGAGGTTAAGGGACCTTGATCTATACTGTCTTACTTGATAGTAAGGAGCTCGTAATGTCACAGATGATTCACGAACCCATGTCCTTTTGGGCGTGAGACAAGCAAGCTGATAGTGTGAGAACGATGAGCATACAATCATAATATATGCTTCGCTTATTTATAGTCAAAGATAATGTTGTT